>VZQC01003386.1:916004-1166575 GCA_009823505.1 Rhizomys pruinosus
AATCTCACTCTTCCCATTGTTTACTAGTGAGATATTCTGCTAAAAGCATTTCAGAGATAAGGTTTCTTTCTCCTAGCAAGTAGCATTAGTCTGTTCATCCAGAGGTACATTCAACAAGGAGTTAAAATTAAGTGTCAACTTGACACAGTCTACCATCACCTGGGGGAAAAAAAAAAGGTCTAAATTGAGTGATTGTTGTTATTAGGTCGGCCTGTTGGCATGGCTCTGGGGGATTGTTAACTGATGTCAGAGGGCCAGCCCACTGTCTGGGCTACCTTTTCTCTGAACCGGTGGTACTGTGCAGTATAAGAATACTAGCAGAGGGGCTGGAGAGATGGTCTAGCGGTTAAGAGAGCCGACCGCTCTTACAGAGGACCCAGGTTCGATCCCCAGCACCCACATGGCGGCCGAGAACCGTCTGAAACTCCAATTCCAGGAGAACTCCAGTTCCAGGGGAGTCCGAGACCCTCTTCTGACCTCCGCGGCATTGCACGACACGGGTGCGCAAACTTGCATGCAGACAGTACATTCATACACATACAGAAATAAATAAAATTAATTTAAAAAAATTAAAAAAAAAACAAAAAACAAAAAAACCAAAGAAGCAAGAGAACAAGTGACCCAATTAAAAGATGGGCTAAGGATATGAACAGAGAGTTCTCAAAAGAAGAAATGAAGATGGCTAAGAAACATCTTAAAAAGTGTTCAGCATTGTTAGTAATTAGGAAAATGAAAATTAAAACCATTTTAAGATATAATCTTAGTGCAGTAAGATTGGCTAAGACCAAGAAAACAAATGATACCAAATGCTGGAGAGAATGTGGGGAAAGGGAAAAGCTCGTGCACTGCTGGTGGGATTGCAAACTCATGCAACCCCTGTGGGGAACGGTGTGAAGAACTCATAAAAGACTACAAATAATTTACCATTCGATCTGGCTATAGCACTCCTTGGCATATACCCAAACGATTCATCTTATTGCAGAGATACTTGTACATCCATGTTTGTTGCTGCTTTTTTTTTTACAGCAGCTAAGAAATGAAAGCAAACAAAAGTGTGCCTCACTTCATAATGGATTATGAAAATGTGGTACATCTCCACAATGGAGTTCTACGCAGTGATAAAGAAAGACGGCATCAAGAAATTTGAAAGTAAGTGGATGGAACTAGAAGCTGTTATGCTAAATGACTCAGAAAAACAAAGGATGTATGTTCTCCCTCATATGTGGATCCTAGCACCAAATCATCATATGTGAGTCTGTATCCTGGTGTCACTCCAGGAACCAGGAAAATGGAAAGGAGCTGGAGAGATAAAGGGAAAGAAGGAACCCAAGATGGAAGACTGGTAGCAGACAGGTGTTACAACAGGAGAAATGTATAAATGAGGATATTTAAGTGGGAGGGGGAGGAGGAGGGCTAAACAAGGAGATGTGGGGATAAAGGAAAGAAGGAACTCAAGAGAGGTGGAACCAAAAGACACTGGTGTTGTCAAGGGAGAAATGAGGAACATGGGGATGACTTAAATGGGGAAGGCACGGAGGGAGAGTTAGACATGGAGAGAGGAAATGCAAATAATGCCTAGCTAGTGTAAAAAACCTGAGGAAATGATATTAGTCTAACAATCTAATGTCAAATCACAGACACAATATCTGTACATGAGTCTATGTGCATAGCTGAAGGCTCCATAACAAGAAACAGTGCCAGACAGGAGAAATGTTCCTATGAGTTTTTGGCCAGGGTAGTCCAAGAGACTCCCAACATTACACAGGCTATTGCCACAGCCCTCGATTGCCTCCCAGAGCCTGAAGGTAAGACCCTATTGCTGAAGACAGGATGTACTTCAGAGACTGGATCCTGAGCAATGGAGCTGGACCTGACCTGGAAGCCACCTCCCCTTAAGGCTAGCTCTCGATAGCTCTGGAGAGCACTATGCAAACTGATAATGGAGAACATCAATTGATGGTCCAACACCAGCTTTAAGACCAAATATCCACATCAGTGACTAGCACAACTCACAACATTGGTGCAGTAGTGGCACTTTAATATTGGACCAATCAATAGCCAACTCATTGGGCTTAAAACCCACTCAATGGGAGAAAACCTTTATGCCAAATACACAAGGATGGAGAGATCATAGATCCTAGAGAAATCTCCAAGGCTGTCACATTCCTAAAGTAATGTAACTTCTTACTAAGTGCAAAATATGTATACTTATATTTACAAATATCCCAGTCACCACTCATCAAAGAAGCTTTTTTTGTACAAGACAAACTATTATAGAGTACCACAACTGGTCATGCACAAGCATTGTCTGTGAAATGCCCAAGCCTAAGTGGCACATCTACAGTGCAACTTCTACACTTACAGAGGGCAAGGAACACAAAAGGTCATACATAAATGGAAAATGTAGGAGCCAGAGAGGTGGTGCATGACCATTTGGAAATAGAACCCTAGAAGCTCCTGGGTCCCTGCCCATATGGACCTACAGCAATGGAGTCAGCACACACTATACCCACACAAGCTCAAGCAGACAAAGACCCAGCGTGGAACTGGGGAAGTGGACAGCAGGTCCCAATCTTAGCTGAAGAAATACTGGAAGCTTATTACTGTTGTGTGAGGAAGAGCTGGTCTTCTTAAAGTGGGAGACTCTGGTTAGGCTGACTAGAGCTCAGTGGATGAACTTGCAGTGAAGAATGTTTGGGGACACTAATTTGGCACAGTAGGCCTTAACACGAATACAGAGTGTATGAATTCCAGTGGGGGGTGCTGTGGGAGGGGCCAGTGGGAGAAGTGGTATAAAGGGGATTAAGATTGATTGAAAATTTCTGTATGAAATACAGAAGACTAAATAAAAAGAATATAAAAAACAAAAATAGATAAAATATGAGAAATTATAAGGTACTTATCAAGTGATGGGAGAAGAGAGGGTCTAACCTGGGCTTGAAAGGGAAGAGGAGATTAGGAAAGATTTCCCAGAGAAATGAATATTTGCATAGACTCCACACAAAGTTGGAATCTCAGAGGGTTTTGTACAGAGCATAATGACATAATAAATTAACCCATCTTCTCAGTGTGGTAGGTTGTAGAGGCCCAAAATCAGTTGAGAGAAGGTGATAGTGAATATATTTTAAATGCCTGCCTGGTCTATATGGTACCCGAGTCAAGAAAATGCAGAATAGGAGGCTGAAGAGGAACGTAATGGACCTTGAGGGCTTCAGTGTTGAGAAGTGTTTATCCTGAGGCTCGTGGGGCCATTGGAAAAGATAGAAGAAGGAATAATAGTAAGCAAATTGGATGTTGTGAATATCGCCAGGCTGTTGGATTAAAGGTAGATAAGAAGACTATACCTGCCACTTTGTAAGAGGTTGAAATAACCTAAGTAAGTGACAGCATTTCCTGGGCTGGGAAGAGAAGAAATGCCGAAAGCAGGTACAGTCCTAGAGAGACGAGCGAGTGGGCAAATGCTGCTTTCTAACCACGAAGCATGAGTTTGCATCCCTCGAGCCCATATAAAAGCTTGGTGTCAATGTGGATGTCTATAAGTGAGGCTTTGAGAGGCATGTGAATCCCAGGGGTGCCCTGTTGTCATTTTATCAAACTATCAGAACTATGGCAAGCTCTGGGTTGCTGGCATCAACCTCTGTCTTCCACACGAGCATGCAAATATAAGTGTACCTGCATTTGAGCATAACACAGACACACACACAGACACAGAGACACACACACACGGAAGCAAAGAAAGTGCGATGGCTAATTTTGAATCCAATTGAATTAAGAAATACATAGAGCTACAGCAAGGTACACCTTTTGGTGTGTATGTGAGGCTTTTCCAGAGAGAATTGACTGAGAAGGGAAGATCTGCCTTCAGTTTAACTATGCCATCCAATGGCTGCGGTCCCAAATTAAATAAAAGGCAAAAATGAAAAAGACAGTTAAGCACTAACATTCACTTCTCGCTGCTTCCTGGTTGGTGCTATTGACGAAGCCCCTCCCACCACCATGCCTTCCCAGGCATGTTCAGAATCATTGAATTCCCGGAACTGCAAGCCAAAATAGTCCCTTATTTAAGTTGCTCTTCATCAGATATTTGGTCACAGCACCAAGACAGGTAACTAATACAGCAAGAAATGATCAGGACTTGGTACTTAATTGAATGTGGAGGATAATTTTAGGAAGAAGTTTTAACAATATTGTTTTTGCATTTACAGCTTGGAAAGTTAAGTGCAGACTCTCAGCCAAAGGGTACTCACAGAGATATGTTTGGAAGAAGTTGAGGGCCTTAAGCACGGGAGGCCATCTACAATTATCTCATTGTACTGAGATAAATGTAGTTACAAGATTGTATTTTGTTTTCTACCATTCAAAAATGTCTATCAAAACTGCCATGGGAAAGGATGTAGGGGATAATATTATGGGGGGATACCTTTATGGAACTCTAGACAACCTGTAATAAGAAGAAAATATACTTACAAACAAGTTACAATGATATTAGTTATAACTGTAAGGTGAAACAGCAAGTTTCAGAAAATGACGCATGATAGGATGATTTTATTTTTACAATAACTTCTTTTTATGTGATGAGCATGAGATTCATGCAAAATGACACCAGTAGTCACCTTTGGATTATGGGATTAGAAGGCAGAGGTAAGTGCTTGGAGACAGTCTGTTTTTACTTTACATATTTCTAGAACAACATCATTTTGGTGAGAAAGCCACACCTATACCTGCACGTGTGCACACACAAAGAGTACATTAGAACGCTTGAACAATTTAAACTGCCCTTATGCAGAAGGAAGTTCTTATAATTCTATCTCCAGCTTCCCTGGTGCTGGCTTAGGGGAGGCAGATGGAAATCATGTGCAACAGGAATTTGGCAGCCTAGTGGTGATCATAGAGCAAGGTCAAGTACTTAGTGGAGATTCAAGCTCAGTTTTCTGAGAGGGCCAGTGGTCCGGGTAATTATGCATGTGTAATGTCCATGCAAAGTGAGGCTTGAGCTTAGTTTGGATTTGTGGTTCAAGAAGTTGTGTTTGTTGAGTGAAGCCATGAGCCTAAAACTGCCAGAGACTACCCAAGAGAAGAGAAACAGGCGGAGCAAGAAGAAGTGTTTCAGAAAGATTTGATCAGGCTTAAAGAGCTGGGGGTCTTTGGAAATTTTGCTTATTGCCCTGGGAGGCTTTGCTTGAAACCATCTTTGCATGAGGAGTTACCTTCCAATCAGCAGAAATGACTGACTTGGATGTTCTACAACAGACTTTTCTCACGGAGCTATCATTATTCTCTGCTCACAGCTGAGTAGGAAACACCCCACAAAATGCTTTGTGTGGCACATTCTGTTTAATTCCATTCTGCTTGGGCTGCTCGTCCTTTGCAAAGAAAATGGCTTTCTTGTGAGTAGTGTCTATGGTAGTATAACTATAATCAGCCTATTTCTTCGCAGACTTTTCTGCTTGTCTTTTCAGTCCAGCCAGAATCCTGGTTTCTGACAGTCTGGTAGCTTGATCCTGATCTCCTTGGTCTACAGCAACTGGTTGATACAACTTACAAATCATTATTCCCTGCCAGGTTTTGTTGAGAGTTTTTATTTTTCCCCTTTACAAGCTGTTCAAGTGTTCTAGCTATAGAGACCAGATGGTTTTCTATCCCCTTGATGTTTCTCTCAGTGGTTGATTGTTCAGAGATGTTCGAAAGCTGTGCCAGGATGGGAGAGTTTCTATAGTTACTCTAGTTAGCATCCTCACATTGCTGCCTTTGCCAGCACAAAAGAATATCCAATCTATCAAAGTCTGGAAATCACTTAAAATAAATGGCCCTGTGTGTTTTAAAATCAGGTGGGGAAACTCCATGTTTCAAGTGATCATTAATAAATAATTACCCTTTTGTTAATGCCTCCTGTCAATGCCCTGATAAGAACAAGTTGATAGATGACAGGGCCAGTTTGTAGCTTCAGGTTTGTAAGAAGATGTTTGTTTCCTTTTCTTCCTAGATGCAAACTTTCAGGAGAAATATGAAGAACAGTCTATGTCCACACCATGTAAAGTACTTGAAGGCTGTTCAAATATATATGTAGGGGAGAAAATAAAACTCTCCCTACTAATTGAGCCCAGTGCACACCAAGAGTAAATATGTACTCCCTGATTTGGCATTTCGAGCAGCGTTGCAGAAGATTGCTTTTGCTGTAGGTGAATGTTAGGGAATAGCAACAGCTGCACAAGGACTACAGAGTCTTCTCAGTGACATAGACATTACATAGGGACAAACCACCTGGGGGGTCTAGACAAAGACAGCATCCAGTAGGGAGCCAGTGAAACAGAAAGCCAACAAGCTTACAGAATGCATTCTACTCTTAGTGAGGAGTCACCTGCAGCCATAGGCCCCTGGGCACCTCTGGAATTGGACACGTTGGCTTTATAGCTAATGTGGTGTGAGTCCATGGATCATGGGTGTGGCAGTAGTCTCAGGATAAGAAGATGCTGCAATGAACCACCTGAAACATATGGCTTTCATGGTTCAGTTTCAGGAGGGGAGGACGAAGCAAATATTTGCTGCAGGTGGAGTAGGGTCAATTCTATGAGTAGGTCAGGCTAGGAAGAACAAAGATAACATTGGGACCTTGAAAGATATAGCAATCACTTAGCAAAAATCCAAGATGCATGCTACTGAGTGTAACGCAGCTAACATGGGTGCTTGTAGATTATTTCTATCAGGAGAGCTGGCGGCTTAGCTGGAAGCACCTAGCCAGGTCGTGATAACAGATGTGCTGGATAGCTTTAGTTGACACTAAAGTTGACTCCACATCTGTGGAGTATTGTCTTGATGGTCGAGCAGTGTGGAAGGGCCCAGCCCACAATGAGTGGTGCCACCCTGGGCAGGTTATTGTGTACTGTATAAGAAGGTAGGCTGGGCATGAGCCAGGAGAGCAAGCCAGTGAACAGCACTCCTCCATGGCCTGTGCTTCAGCTCCTGCCTCCAGGTTCCTGCCCTGAGTTCCTGTCTTGGGCTCCCTAAGTGATGAACTGTGACCCAGGAGATGTAAGCTGAATAAACCCTTTCCTCCCCAAGTTGGTGTTGGTCAGAGTGTTTTGTCACAGCAATGGAAGAGAAACTAGAACAACAGAGAAGCTTAGATGTCAGGACTCATCTGCTCCTGGATGTTGAAAGGAGTTTGCTTTCTTTTTTTGTTTTTTTAAATTTTTTAAATTTATTTATTATTTTTTCTAAATTTTTTTATTTTCTATTTGTATGAATGTACTGTCTGCATGTAGGTCTGTGCACCCGTGTCGTGCAATGCCGCTGGAGGTCAGAAGAGGGTGTCAGATTCCCCTGGAACTGTAGTTAAAGACTGTTCTTAGCTGCCATGTGGGTTCTGGGGATCGAACCTGGGTCCTCTGCAAGGGCATTTGGCGCACTTAATCACTAGGCCATCTCTCCAACCTCAGGAGTTTGCTTTCTTAAAGACATCATTGAGTAGAAACTTCTTGTTCCTGGTTCCATTGCTGGGTCCTGAGTGTCTTGATACAGGTTTAAGAAGGAGTATAATAAAGATAACTGACAAGTCATCAGCTCCATTTCTGCTCCTACCCACAAGGAGAAAGGTGGGCATCTCTTCTGTACACTTAAACAGTGACCTACCCACAATTCTGTCCTTCTAAAATTTCCTTGTTCATTGGCAGATACTTGTATATATTTGTGGGGTAGGATAAGATGCTTTGATACATGTATACCTTATGTAATAAATAAGTCAAGCTCAAAACAGATCTATCACAGGATATACTTAAACTTCTTGGAGTGAAAACACTTTAATTTACTCTTGGCAGTTATGAAATATGCATTATGTTATTAATTATAGTCACCATATTGTGCCCTAGAGGTCAAGAAATTTCTTATGTCATAATTTGTCCTCTGATCAATGCCTCTTCACCGCTGGCTCTTTCCCTGCATTTGGTCCTTGCCATTTTGTCTGTCTTACACATCCACAACACCCCCCCTCCAACTTCAGACATTCCATCTAGGTGAGGCTGTGTGGCATTCGTCCTTCTGTGTCTGACCCAGCATAATGTCCTCCAGGTTCATCTATTCAGCTACAAATGAGAGAATTCAGGATTCTGTCTTTCATTAAGAGATAAAATTATCAGTGGATTCACTTGGGAAACTAGAGTCCCAGAATTCTGAGTTAGTGATGAAGGCCCGGGCTTGAGGGGGACACTGGGGTCTTTGGAGTGGTTTGAAGAGCTCCCAAAGGGAGTCCATCTCACCCTACCAGCTCATCCGAGATCTTCCCCAGAATTATACACATGCCTCTCTTTGCTATCTGGATTAGTTACTTTTCTTAATGATGTGACTGAATAGTTGACAAGAATCGAGGAAAGGTTTCAGAGTTGGAGGGGAAGAGAATTCACCATGGAAGGGAAGGAACCAGGCTGGATGTGAGGCAGCTGGTCACATTCTGTCAGCCACCGAAAGCACAGAGAGATGAAGCCTTGTGCTCAGCACACTCTCTCCTTTGTCCTAGCTAAGCTCTCAGCCAGTAGGATGGTGTCACCTACATTCAGACTGGGTCTTCCCCTCCCACTTAAACCTCCCTGGAAATGCCACCTCAAACATGCCCCGAGCGGTATCTCTTAGGTGATTCTAAACTTAGTAAGGTTGACTCACCATCCTTCATTAAAAATACAGTCACGATTTGGGGCTGGAGGACCTGGATTCCATTCCCAGCACTCACATGGTGGCTAACAACTGTCTATAACTCCAGTTTCAGGGGATCTAATGCCCTCTTCTGATATCTATGGGCGTTGCACCACATGGATGTACTTACATGTTAGCAAAACATTCGTGCATAAAAATAAGTAAATAAATAAGTAAATAAATAAATAAGTAAATAAATAAATAAATAAATGTAAAAACAGACTAATTGGTGAACTGAACAGCTCAACTGTACTCTTCTGCTTTCCTAGAAAGTTACTGGCTTACTTACAACTGTACTTCTGTAGAGCAAGAGGAGCCAGGTCCAACCTAGATGCTATGGATGAAGGACACAGTGAGGCTTGAAGATTCCTTTGGATTGACATAAAGAGCTAGGTCCACAGGTCTGCTGCAGGAATCATGACTTACTACATGCAGCTTTGGGATTAGGGAAGGGAGAAACACCATGCAGTTCTTACCTCTGCAAACTAAAAGGAAGAGAAGTATGTGTAGTCTTTTTTTTTTTTATGTGTATGAATGTACTGTCTGCATGTAGGCCTGTGCACTCATGTTGTGCAATGCCCAGGAGTTCAGAAGAGGGTCTCGGATTCCCCTGGAACTGGAGTTCTCCTGGAATTAGAGTTACAGATGGTTCTCAGCCACCATGTGGGTGCTGGGGATCGAACCTGGTCCTCTGTAAGAGCAGTCAGCACCCTTAACCGCTAGGCCATCTCTCCAGCCCCCAAGAAGTGTATGTAGTCTTAAGAACAGGGACATCATGGTCTGCTGGTTTGAATGAGTGTCCCCTGTAGGCGCCAAACATTGGGACACTTGGACCCAGCGCACGGTGCTGTTTGGGGAGATCCAGGAACCTTTAGGAGGCGTGGCCATGCTGAGAGAGCTCATCACTGGGGGTGGGCTTTGAAAGTCCTTTTTTTTTTTTTTTTTCTTTTTTTGTCTTTTTGAGACAGGGTCTCCCTTTAGTCCCAGCTGGCCTGGACCTCACTGTATAGACCAGGCTGGCCTTGAACTCACAGAGATCCACCTGCGTCTGCCTCCCAAGTGCTAGGAATAAAGACGTGCGTCTTACGCCTTGCTAGTTTTCCTGTCTTTCTCTGCTCCTGTGTCTGCTTGGCTTTCTGCTCCCGCCACCCCTTCTGCCGTTACAGACTCCAGCCCTCTGAACTGTAAACTCAAACTCTTCCTTATCCAAGTTCTGCTGGTCATGGTGTCTTATCATAGCAACAGAAAAGTAACTGATACACACCGTTAGCTTATTCTTTCAGACAAAAAGCTACTCGTGGCATATACTAGATGGCTCCTGGGAATGCCTAAGATTGGCCTTGTGCAAAGTTGTGAAATCTAAAATGGCAAAAACCATTGACCCATGATGCCGAGCATACAACATTTATTACACATGAGGACACGAAGCTCCAAGCATTAAATGAATTGGGCAAGATTCCATCCTTCAGGGGTGACCCTTGGGATTCAGGAAGGCAGTTGGCTGATGTTAAAACCAACACCACTGTTCTAGCCACTAACATAATTTTAAGCTTGATTTTGAGAACTGAGCTCATACATGACTACTTTCTTTGTATTATTTCCATCCCTTCCAGGCTCTCTCCAACTCCTCCTGTATTCTCTAACTCCAGCTCAATTTCTTTTCTTCTTTATTGTTACATATACATATGTTTATAATATGCATATGTATACATGTATGTATAATGGGGACTGCCCATTTGAGATTAGATAGCCTCCCAGGGAGCTAGTCCCTAGAGAAAACTGACTGTCCCTCCCTCAGTGTCCACTGACTGCCTGTAGCTCTTCATCTTGAGCTGTGACCCTGTGACATTCCCCCTCTACCTTGCCATGCCGTCTGGTTTTGTTGTTATCATACCTCATTACACTATCTCACTATAACCACTACCATCTTTTGTTTCCTCACATGAATTCCTATGCACTAGAATGAACTTCTAAAGCTCCCAGAAGTGCTCAGACTTGCAGGAATAATTCTAGGTAACAGTGCAGAGGCTGAAGGAGGTACTTTATGTAGAGACCTCGAGTCTTCACTCTTCTCTATTCCCACGATTAACCTGGTGACTTTGTGTCTTCTCTTGTGGAAGAGGAAAAGTGGACTTCCCAATTTCTTACTGCTGAGTTAGCTCGTTTGACTTTTTTTTGACACAGTGGAAAAAGAAGGCAATGATGCTGTGTCAGCTCCAAGACTACAGCAAAGACTGGTGTTTCTTCACACACATTCACACAAGTGCCCTCATAATCAGCAGAATGTGCTCTCCCAGGCTGCTAGTCCTAGGAAAAGGATGGCTGTCCCCTAGTAGAAGAACATGGAGCAGAGCCGTCTCCGACGGTGCTCTGCTGAGACCAGCTGGGGCCAGGTGACTTGCAGATATGTGACAATAAATCACGTTTGGTTCAAGTCAGGGTGTTGGAAGAGCCTTGCCATGTGACATCTTTGTGGCAGTAGCTAACAGATACCCCAGGTGCTTATGAGCTCAAGTTGACCTCTGTAGATTATTACCATTTGGCCATGATTAAAACTTTCTTTGCAATCGTCATTGCAGAAGATAGGAAAATAAAAATGTGTATGCACAAAAAGCATATGGGCTTCTGTATGCTGATTCAGTGGGATGGTCCTGATAGAATGCTTTGTGCAGCATCTGGCACAGATCATATTCTGTTTCCTCTGGTGATCCCACACCTAGGAAAGGAACCTTCAAGGCTCTGTGACAACCAGCTGCTGACTGCTTTGTGCAGACAGACCCGCACCAATGGGTTTTGCAGTTAACCGGTTTTGCAAGTTAAATATGGTGTGAGTGACCTGTATGTGCCCGGGTAGTAGAATTCTCCATGCCAAATGTTTCCCATGTGAGAGAATGATTCTGGTTATGCACGTGCGTGTGTGCATGTGTGTATGTGTGTGTGTACACACATGCATATTTGTACTAATTTTAACTAGAACATGAGGAGAACAAGGACTGTTTCTGCTTTCCCATTGTGCTGGATAGCTTTAGTGTCAACTTGACACACCTGGGTTGAGGGAGCCTCAATTGGGGAATTTGCTCCATTGGATTGGCCTGTGGCCACATCTGTGGTGTATTGTCTTGATTGTTGAGCAGTGACAGTATAAGAAGGCAGGCTGGGCATAAGCCAGGAGCAAGCCAGTGAACAGCAGTCCTCCATGGCCTCCAGGTTCCTGCCCTGAGTTCCTGCCTTGGGCTCCCTAAGTGATGAAATGTGACCCAGGAGATGTAAGCTGAATAAACCCTTTCCTCCCCAAGTTGGTGTTGGTCAGAGTGTTTTGTCACAGCAATGGAAGACAAACTAGAACACCCATGATTCTCTATAGCACCTTCATCTATGGTCCCTGCATTGTACAATTTCATCACTGCATTGTTTTGAGTCCTTGAAATTTGAAAGAGAAGAATAGCTCAGGAAGCGTTGGTCCATCCTCCAGGCTTTATTTAAACAGGGTCCCATCTTGACTGGTGGCAGCTGCTTCTAGGCCGTTCTGATTCATTTGGACAACTCCTCAGTGAGCTTCATCCAGCTGGTCACAGAGTGGATGCTTTCCACACTGTGAGACCCCAACGTGGCCAACAGCACAGAGAAAGGATGAGGGGACCCCAGAATCTACTGAGGTGTGTAAAACTGTCCTCAACACAGGCCCTCACCCTTGCTGTGCTCTACAATATCAAAGTCAGTGCCTTGATTCAGTTTGCACAATACCCTCCTGGAGTCCTGTGGGGCTGGGCATAGGAGAGGGAGCAGGGAACAAGATCTCAGGGATCTGATGGTAGAAACTTCAGGGGGAAAGAGGCCAGTCAGGGCTTCTGAACCAGTTTGGTTCTGAACAATAATCTGATCCTTCCAGTAAAGATCAGGTTATTGTTACTTCTAAGTGACTCTTAAATCCCACTGCCCATGTCATTCATGTAAGTCATCATTAGTAATTGTTTTCCCCAAACCAGAAGTATGTAGAAATCTGATTGGTGGCCCAAGTGAGATGGCCCATGCCTATAATCCCAACACTTGAGAGACTGAGGCAGGAGGGTCAGGAGTTCAAGGTCAGCCTGGGCTAAATGGTGATTTTTGAGGCCAGCCTGGGAAATATAATACCATCTTAAAAAGAACAAAACCTGACCAAGCACAATTCAACATGAACAGCATACAATAAATTCAACAATCAGGGCTCCAAACAGGAGTTATTCTTAAATATCCTAATGTCCTGGGCTTAAAACTCAAAACTCTTATAATTAGAAAATGTAATTATTCCAGAGTGTTTGTAAGTTCAGTGGGCATTTCCTTATTGGTAATAAAGAACCATTTAAGTAATCAATGATCAAAAGGATTTCTTTTTTTTTTCAAAAAAATTTTTTTATTTATTCTTGTATGTGTATGAATGTACTGTCTGCATGCAGGTTTGTGCACCTGTGTTGTACAATGCCACAGAGGTCAGAAGAGGGTGTCGGATTCCCCTGGAACTGGAGTCAAAGATGGTTCTCAGCCGCCATATGGGTGCTGGGGATTGAACCCGGGTCCTCTGCAAGAGTAGTCGGTGCTCTTAACCACTAGGCCATCTCTCCAGCCCCCAAAGGAATTTCTTATACAATTTTTAATAATTTATTCCTAATGAGAGTGCATTTTAAAGTCAAGAAGATAAGAATATCTTCAGATGTGAAGTCCACATAAATTAGAGAGAATTTTATTCTTTTTTTAGAATTTTCTTCTGAATCTTCTCTGAGGTCACTTAGTGAAGTGCATATTTTATCATATTTACAGAGCAACATCTTGTCCATATGGGTGAGAGTCAGCATCTGTATTAGTCACTTTTCTGATGCTGTAATAGAAATACCATGACCTAGGGAACTGAAAGGAAGAGTTTATTTGAGCTTATGGTTCCAGAGGAATTGGAGTCCATCAGGGCAGGGAGGCGTGGCAGCAGGGGGTGCTGGAGCAGGGCAGAGAGCAGAGGCCACATCGTCAAGCAGGCACAGGAAGCAGAGAGGGAACGACTGGAGATTGGCAAGGCTTTGAGAACTCTCTAAGCCCACCCCAGTGACATGCTTCCTCCAGCATGGCCACACCTTCTAAGACCTCCCCAAACAGTACCACCAACTGGGAACAAAATTTCCAAATACCTGGGGCCTAGGGGGACATTCTCATTCAAACCACCACAGCCTCTACATGTAAACTCATCATCAGAATTCCAGGGTGTGCCTTGGGAAGTAGACTCGTGGCAGTTCTCAGGAAACCAGGTTGGAATGGTGCTGATTGCTCAGAAAAAGAAGAGAAAAATTCTTAAGAAACTTGTTCACTTAAAAACTCTATCCTTCAGGGCTAGGGAGATGGCTCAGTTGGTAAATGTCTTTTTTTTTTTTTTTTTTTTTTTTTTTTTTTTTTTTTTTTGGTAACGGTCGTCTTACCATATAAGAATGAGGAGCTGACCAGCTCTCCAGCATCCATGGAGAAAACTGAGCAGAGTGGCATGTGCCTGTGATCCCAGGGCTGTGAGGTGGAGACAGGCAGACCCTTGGGACTTACTGGCTAGCCAGCCTAGATGAACTGGTGGAGACAGGCAGACCCTTGGGACTTACTGGCTAGCCAGCCATGAACTGGTGGGGACAGGCAGACCCTTGGGACTTACTGGCTAGCCAGCCTAGAGGAACTGGTGGACTCCAGCTTCAGTGAGAGAGATTCTGTCTCAGAAAATAAGATGGAGAGAGACTGAGGAAGACACACCTGATGTCAGTATGCAGCCTTATATATACATACACATGCAAACATGAACATACACACAAACACACACATATATAAGCATGCACACACATACACACACACACACAACCACAATCCCATCCCGTCAAGTTGGTTACTACATTCGTTGAATTTTTGAATTTGTTAAAAGACAGAAATGGTGGCTGGATGGAGAGATGGCTCAGCAGTTAAGAGTGTGTGCTGCTCTTGCAGAGACCTTAATTTAGTTTCCCAGCACCTATGCTGGGCAGCTCACAACCACCTGTAAGTGCAGGGGATCAGATGCCCTCTTCTGGCCTCTGTAGGCATCCACACATATGACATATACTCACATGGTCACAAACACACATACTAAAAAATAAAACTAGATATTTTTTAATGAAAAAGGTAGAAGTGTTCAGATTCTTTATTGGGACATATTTGAGCAAAATAATACCAAATTATGTGTTTGCCTTCGCATAGGATTCCAGATCCAAAATCTTTTAAAATCACATGTTCTACATTAAGTCTTGATTAAACGTCTTCTTGGTATCTAAATTTCCTCTGTTATATTTTCTATAATCATAAATCTTATAATTTGGGCAATATTTAAGTACAGAGATTGTATCAGTGCTAAAACATGGTACCAGGTAGAAGGGTAGAAAAAGTACTCGGTACTAATCCTTTTAGTGTGAAAACGTCATAGCATTGTATGCCCTGTAAATTTCCATTTTATAATTATAGTTTTACTGCAAATATAATGCATTATAAGATAGAAAGGGGGAATGTAAGACAAATCAGGTTCATGGCTATTTATAGCTCACTTGGCTTTTGCAAGCAACAAGTTCATGGCTACCTCACGCTTCCAGGCACTTATCTTTTTTTGCAGTGACAGTTTTATTTTATGAAGTCTACAGCTCTGAGAGGAAGCATGGCATTCATGTGGATTTCCTTGACTGGGTTTTCTTAAGTATCATCAAAACAAACTGCTTTTAATCTGCATTTCAAATTGTTTTGGAGTTCGGCCAGGCTTTGCAATTACATTTCTAAAATCTTTGCAAGCTTTCTATGCAGTTCCTAGTCTAAATATTTTTTCAACGAATGTATCTTACATGTAATACACTTGTTCCAGTTTTAAAATATCATGCTTCAGAGCACTTATGTGGAAAGGCGTCAGTTGCTTGTCTGGTGGAAATCTTTTGCTTGTGTCAGAGACCGGAGTTGTTCTGATTGCTAAGCGAAAGCCATGTGTATTAAACACTGCTTGCCAGCAGCTGCTTTAGGCACATGGAAGTCATTAGCCCAATGGAGTTAACATTCTTTGAGTGCCCTTGATGTAATATATTTTTGTATATTTTGTTTAACTTGCTGTTCACAACTCCAACAAAGTAGGAATTATTATATTTATTTCTAAAAGCCAAGCCACTGAACTGAAATTAAATAGCTTGCTCAAGATCACACAACAAGAAAGAGGTGAAGTTGGGCTCAGGCCCTGGTCTTCAACATCAAGCCCGTTCTAAATCAATGAATCTTGATTCTAGGGCCTAAGGATGAGACACTAGTGTAGCCTTTCATCAGAGCTCTCCGAGTTCCACCCTACTGAATATACACTGATGCTCACACTCATTTAGAACCTATGCTTCTTATTGAAGCTATTCTTTGCTTTCAATTATACATAGTCTGTAATACTATATATGGCTTCTATATAACATAATAACATAATGTAATACTCTAATATAAATTATCTCATCATATATTATTCAGCTCTCATTTGCCTACTGAACATTTAGACTACTGTTGTTATTATTATTGATTGCTTAGTCCTCAGTCCTTTGACCTTCTCGTATCCTTTTAACTTTCAATTACACACCTGCCCACATGATTTTTCTCTTCTTTCTTCCTGTTGACTTCCCCCTTATTCTTAAGACTTGCTCCATTTTGTCTCGCTTTATCATTTACCTCAGCCTGCTGGCTCCTTCCCTCTCCTCTTGAAGAAAGGGGGAACTTCCTCTGTTTAGTAGCAAATATTATGGAGACAGGCCACGCTACTTTTAAGAGCCCAAACATTTGGCTGGGTCTAGCTTCTTATGGCTGATTGCCCTTCCTCATTACCGGTATAAAAACATTTTGTTAATGAATTTTTCCACTTGGTTAGATTAATAACAGTTTATGCTAAATTTCCATTTTTCAAAGTGGGAAATGAGATACTGAAGAGACAAGAATCCTCCCTGGATGGTCCTATAAAACAAGAATTCAGCCTTCTCACTACCTGAACTGTGTGGTTCTTAGTGGTTCCCACCTTTTGTATTTTAACGGAGCATATAGAAGGAAGCATAGAAGAAACAAGAGGAAACTCCGGCAATTCTAAGTTTGAGGGGTGTGACTGGTAGGAATGTCTTCAGCTTCTGTTATCCCTCACACAAACCCTAACTCATTTCTAGGCAGGACCTTGTTGGAAGGTGCTGAGAGGGAGATGACCAGAACTTGCCACAACATAGCAGGCCCTGTGGCACCATGAGATACGTCAAATAGTAGAAGATTCCTGTTCTGGGGTGTGTTTACTTAGCTAAATGCTTTGCCTGTATAAACAGAAGTCCCAAACCCAAATGCAGTATCATGTCCATACTCACAAACACATGTGAAAGTTCGCCAAGCTATGAGCTACAACCTTATCACTTAGCATCAGCCTGGTAGACACAGTGCAAAGCATAAAATGAATGTCTTTGGGAGCAGCTGGAAGCCATCGGTGCTCTCTGCAGATCCCAGGGTCCAGATTCCAGCTCCACATCCTTGCTCATTAGTTCATCTTGAGCCAAGTTCCTTATTTTCTGGGCTCCAGTTTCCTTGTCTGTAAAAAGGGTATGAAAATAGTCCCTGCAGGGGACTGTTATTGAATGCCTGGTTATTAAATGTAAAGCTACACAAAGAACAGCATGCGGCACACACTAAACCATAAGGAATGCTCGCTCCTGTTAGTAAGAAATTGTCCGCAAGTTTTAACACCTTGATCAATAAGTATTTGCTTCTCTGCCTCCTGGTTTTACTCATTTGCCTTTTGTCCAATGTGATCTATCACTAGAGCCCAAGAGGAAGAGAGCTTGACTGATTAAGCGTCTCTCTGGATAAAACCCTGAGAGTACAGATCAATAAAGAACAATTTTCGGGCCAGCAGGACTTTTATTTTTAGTCCTGTGACACTTTGTTCTATAGTGAAGCTCATCTCAGAATAAGCTACTATGGACATCCAACTTCTGGAAGATTTTTGGGGTAAGTGCTAGGTTAGAAGTTAGAAAAGAAGAAGAAATCAATATTTCTTCATTGTTGAATCTGTGTCTATAAGTAACCCATTTCTTCCAGGACATTCTCTCTCCATCACCAACATACGATAAACTAGAAATGAAGGAGGGGCACACGAGATGCCACCATGCCTGAGGAGCTCCAGATGGTTAAGGCTTGCTGGAGAAGGGTGAGTCCCGTTCCTTAGTGGTGTTGCCTCTGATAAGATGCCCTTGCTGGAGTAAAATGACCTGCCGCCCAGGATTATGCAGGCAACCCTAATAAAACGCAGTGCAGCACAAATAAACTCCTGTGAAATTAGGAAGGAATCTTATTGGGAAGAAGGAGTTTGGTGGAAGGGAGGGCTAAATGAAGGTAATGACACGTGGGTATGATCTAAGTGCATCATATATATGAAATATATATGACATCATCAAAGAACAAATAAGTAAACATAAATAGACTAAGGGTGTTAGAAGCAACTCGTTCTTGTGGAAAGGGAAGAGTGTTATACATTCTTACACGAGTCAGACTTTTCTCCCTTTCCCTCTCCTCTTTTACCCTCCCCTCTTTTCTCTTTTCTTTACTACAGTAAAACATATACCTATATGATTTTAACCATTCTTGGCTGTCTTTAGTCACTTTGTGCTATTCAGTGCATTGAGAACATCTTATTGTTCCATATCTCCGTCATCCACCTCCAGAGCTTCAGCACCTTCCCAAGCAGGAGTTTTGGACATACAAAGCAGTAACTGCACATTCTTTGTCCCCCAGCCCCTAGAAACCACTACTTCACTTATGGTCTCTATTAATTTGACTCTTCTACCTACTTCATAGAAGTAGAGTTATGTGGCATTTCTCCTTTGGCAATTGATTTATTTCACATGGCCTAATATCTTAAAGTTTCTTCGCATTTTAGCATGTGCTACTCTTTACTGATTGGTTAATACTCCATCGGTTTTCATACCTTCCTCTCCAGGCCCTCACTCCAGCTCTGGACTCCAGTCATGGTAGCCTTTCCTTTGGCATTTTACTTGTCCACTGGGCTGAAGCTCCATCACCTCCAGTGATGTCACACGGGCCAAATCCAACTCATTCCTCCTCTCACCTGGTATCTGGTCTACTTCGTTTCCATCAGTAATTCCTAAGTCTTCTAGACACTCATCTCAAGCACTCCCCTCTGCTAGGTACCTGGTGTTAGGGCACAAGAAGATTCATTGCCTTCAGCCCAGGGTCCAGATCCACAGAGTTCTGGGAAAGGAGTATAGACTTGGGTGCGCTTTCTGATAGAAAGGACAGGTAAAATTTAAAGGCAGGGAAAGAAAGAAAATAAGAACAGATTGCTGAGCTCATCATTAAGAACATAACTTGTTAGATCAGAAATGGCATAAAAGCAGAGTGCAAAAGGCTGAAGGTCTGGCTAGGCCTTGGGCAAGCCGCAGGCAATAGCAGGAGTCTGCTTCTGTGAATTAATGGGAATAAAATGAGCTCTGGTTTGGAGCTAAGCTCCCTGCTTGAGGTAAGGGCTCTGGCGGGACTCCCCCTCTTTAGAACCAGCTTGCTGGGCTGGGGGTCCTAGTGATAGCACGGCTGCAGCAGCGCCAGCAGCTGAGCCAGCAGTCCACTCTCCAGCTGATTATTTTGGGGGGTGGATGGGTGCGGGGCGGGGGGAGGCAAGGCTTCTTTCAACAGTGGGAACCTAGGTAGGAGTCTGAATGGAGTCTCTAGTTCTACTAGAGGAATGCGGGATGAAGACTGCATCCGAATTCCCCACTCAAGGATGGCCTGGCAGAGGAGCATTTGGGGCAGTGCTGACTCTCCACCCACACTAAGACCGTCCACGGAGCACGACTTCATCCCACACCCTGGCAGTCAGTTTACAGCTTCCCTGGTTTAAAGACAGAGTCCATTAACATCCAACTAAAGCAAGACAGGCAGAAAGAAAAGCTCCAGGGAACAGTTGTCTTACAGAGTTAAACTCTTGTTTAGAGATATCCTTAAAAAGAGCAGAGACATCTGGGAAAAGCAGGTGAGGAAGATAAAGCGCTGGATGCTGCTGCGGGAGCCTCCTGCGTCCATCTGCCTCTTGGGTCAGATGGAAGCCATTTTCCTTCTCTCAGTCATTCACAGCTCCAAATCAGGGTGTGTGTGTGTGTGTGTGTGTGTGTGTGTGTGTGTGTGTGTGTGTGTTTGGAGAAAGGAGAAGCTTGACTGTCTATAGTATCTGATTAAAGGAGCTGTCTACACCAAATTAAGGAAATATTCACTGAGAAGCGATCGCTGAAGCTCGAGGTAACAAGAAAAAAGGGATTGACAACAATCTCCACATTCAAGGCCATTTCGCTAATTGGCACTTTTTGCCTGGACTCTACATTGCTCTCTCCCTTGCCTGGCTCTCCGTAAGAGGGCACAATATCCTCGTACCTGGGCTACCACAAATAGTTATGAAAGCCCAATAACAGTGGAACAGAAGAAAAGGCAGTTATTACGTTTTCCTGACACTCACAATCTCATTTCTTGTGAGCCTGTCTCATTTCTTAGAAACCTTGCAGCGAGTTAAATGCAGAAAGCCTAAAGGTTGCTCAACTTGCTGTCTAGGGTTGGACTGTTTCCTGAGGCTGGATATTGTCTACCCAGAACCCCTGGCAAGGAGACATGGCTGACTCCCTGGTAACATTTCAGTCCTGTGTTCCCAGAACTTTGCCCTCATCCTGAATACTGAGCTGATTCTAATAGGCTTGTAACAGCAAGCTCAGAATAAATCTCTCCCTTAAGTTTTAAAAGCCCCTAGCTCCAGTACTAATCCTCAGTGCATTAACCTCTAGCCATGGCCTAATTTCTTTGGGAGAATCTTGGGTACACACACACACACACACACACACACAGACACACACAATGCATTATAGGTAAGATGGAATACTAGAGAGGTCATGTTTTGCCCTGCAGCTATGTATTTCTGTCACGGGGGAGCTTAACTTGTGTTAGGGGCATCATGGGAAGCACAAATGGTTTTAAAACTGTGGAGTCAGTTTTCTTTTTGTCACAGCTGGAGTCTCAAGTGTCCTACTGGCAAGCCAAGAACAAGACCATGGTGGAAGGTGGCTTCATGTTAGCAATTTGGGCACGGGGCTTAAGGTGCAGGAGACTGGAGAATGAGAACACTGAGAGAGAGAGAGAGAGAGAGAGAGAGAGAGAGAGAGAGAGAGAGAGAGAGAAAGATTAGGTTTTTTTCTTTGAGGCTGAGCTTCATGTAGTCCAGGCTGGCCTCAAATTTACTATGTACCTGAGGATGATCACAGACTTCTTGTCTTCCCACTTCCATGTCCTGCGTGTTGAAACTACAGATACACACTGTTGTGCCTGGCTTATGTGGTGGTGGTAATACAACCCAGAGTTTTGCACATCCTACAAAAGTGTTCTCACACCTGAACTACCACCTCAATGAAAAGTTTGAAATTTTCATTCTATGTACAGGCAGACTTACAGTAGTAAAGCGAGGACTGTTCTCACAATTGAACTACCACCTCAATGAAAAGTTTGAAATCTACGTTCTATGTATAGACAGACTTATAGTAGTAAAGCGAGGACTGTTCTCACAACTGAACTACCACCTCAAATGAAAAGTTTGAAATCTTCATTCTATGTACAGGCAGACTTATAGTAGTAAAGCGAGGACTGTTAAAGATCACATCTGTCAGTCCCTCTCCAAGGAATATTACCTGCTCTATTTGGCTCCCAAACTGGTCTTGCTGTTCTGGATTTTTTTTAATTATGGAGAGTGGGTAATTAAGAAATGAGTTGCTAAGTGCTTCCAGGGCCTTGCTGCTGCTACCACGATGGGCCTGTAAGTGGTTGCGATGCTTGGCTGAGGATAATGGAACATTGTTCAGTTTATCTTTGAGAAATGCATTTTTAGAATGTATGCCTGATCAGCAGGTATTTCTTTATTTATTTAGTTGCACTGTGGAATTGGACCTAGAATCTACACGTGCTGAGTGATGTTCTTCCATTGAGCTGTATCCCTAAGCTCTCTTTTTACTTTTTATTTAGAATCAAAGCCTCACTTAGTTGCCCAAGCTGGCTTTGAACTTGGTCTGTAACCCAGGCTGCCTTTGGTCTTGAGATCCTCCTGCCTCAGCCTGTCAGTAGCTGCATTACAAGCCTACACCACCAGGCTGAGTTATTGTGCATTTGTATTTACAGGCAAAGTCTTTCTTCCTTCCCTTGTTTCCTGCTGGTCTCCTTCCCTCCCTCTTTCTCTCTCTTCTTCACTTTCTTGCTTCCTCTTGCTGGTTTTCTTTCTTTTCACTGAAAATTAAATGAGCCCATGAGCAATACCTGATGTCCCTGCACAGTTACTTTGGAAATCACCTGAGCATATTTGTCTTAACAAAATTGACAGAGCAGATGAGTCCTTCCTACACTCCCCTAGCCTGTCACAGACCGACGCTCTGAGATGCTTCTGCCTGGGCCAGGCTAGGTTTTGGTTGTCCAAGGCTGGGGCTACAACAGGAGCTGGTGTTCCCAGGAAACTGGCTGCTTTTTGATTCTCACTATTCCACTTGCTCAGGGATATTAAACTGACACCATGTGAAAGACTTAGAAGAAGAGACTTCTAGATGGAGCCTCTCCTGAGAGGGAAAACGTGGCGTTATACTTAGAAGAAGAGACTGCTAGACGGGGTCTCCTGGGAGGGAAAACGTGGCGTTATACTTAGAAGAAGAGACTTCTAGACGGGGTCTCCTGGGAGGGAAAACGTGGCGTTATACTTAGAAGAAGAGACTTCTAGACGGGGTCTCCTGGGAGGGAAAACGTGGCGTTATACTTAGAAGAAGAGACTTCTAGACGGGGTCTCCTGGGAGGGAAAACGTGGCGTTATACTTAGAAGAAGAGACTTCTAGACGGGGTCTCCTGGGAGGGAAAACGTGGCGTTATACTTAGAAGAAGAGACTTCTAGACGGGGTCTCCTGGGAGGGAAAACGTGGCGTTATACTTAGAAGAAGAGACTTCTAGACGGGGTCTCCTGGGAGGGAAAACGTGGCGTTATACTTAGAAGAAGAGACTTCTAGACGGGGTCTCCTGGGAGGGAAAACGTGGCGTTATACTTAGAAGAAGAGACTTCTAGACGGGGTCTCCTGGGAGGGAAAACGTGGCGTTATACTTAGAAGAAGAGACTTCTAGACGGGGTCTCCTGGGAGGGAAAACGTGGCGTTATACTTAGAAGAAGAGACTTCTAGACGGGGTCTCCTGGGAGGGAAAACGTGGCGTTATACTTAGAAGAAGAGACTTCTAGACGGGGTCTCCTGGGAGGGAAAACGTGGCGTTATACTTAGAAGAAGAGACTTCTAGACGGGGTCTCCTGGGAGGGAAAACGTGGCGTTATACTTAGAAGAAGAGACTTCTAGACGGGGTCTCCTGGGAGGGAAAACGTGGCGTTATACTTAGAAGAAGAGACTTCTAGACGGGGTCTCCTGGGAGGGAAAACGTGGCGTTATACTTAGAAGAAGAGACTTCTAGACGGGGTCTCCTGGGAGGGAAAACGTGGCGTTATACTTAGAAGAGAAGACTTCTAGACGGGGTCTCCTGGGAGGGAAAACGTGGCGTTATACTTAGAAGAGGAGACTTCTAGACGGGGTCTCCTGGGAGGGAAAACGTGGCGTTATACTTAGAAGAAAAGACTTCTAGACGGGGTCTCCTGGGAGGGAAAACGTGGCGTTATACTTAGAAGAAGAGACTTCTAGACGGGGTCTCCTGGGAGGGAAAACGTGGCGTTATACTTAGAAGAAGAGACTTCTAGACGGGGTCTCCTGGGAGGGAAAACGTGGCGTTATACTTAGAAGAAGAGACTTCTAGACGGGGTCTCCTGGGAGGGAAAACGTGGCGTTATACTTAGAAGAAGAGACTTCTAGACGGGGTCTCCTGGGAGGGAAAACGTGGCGTTATACTTAGAAGAAGAGACTTCTAGACGGGGTCTCCTGGGAGGGAAAACGTGGCGTTATACTTAGAAGAGAAGACTTCTAGACGGGGTCTCCTGGGAGGGAAAACGTGGCGTTATACTTAGAAGAAGAGACTTCTAGACGGGGTCTCCTGGGAGGGAAAACGTGGCGTTATACTTAGAAGAGGAGACTTCTAGACGGGGTCTCCTGGGAGGGAAAACGTGGCGTTATACTTAGAAGAAGAGACTTCTAGACGGGGTCTCCTGGGAGGGAAAACGTGGCGTTATACTTAGAAGAAGAGACTTCTAGACGGGGTCTCCTGGGAGGGAAAACGTGGCGTTATACTTAGAAGAAGAGACTTCTAGACGGGGTCTCCTGGGAGGGAAAACGTGGCGTTATACTTAGAAGAAGAGACTTCTAGACGGGGTCTCCTGGGAGGGAAAACGTGGCGTTATACTTAGAAGAAGAGACTTCTAGACGGGGTCTCCTGGGAGGGAAAACGTGGCGTTATACTTAGAAGAAGAGACTTCTAGACGGGGTCTCCTGGGAGGGAAAACGTGGCGTTATACTTAGAAGAAGAGACTTCTAGACGGGGTCTCCTGGGAGGGAAAACGTGGCGTTATACTTAGAAGAAGAGACTTCTAGACGGGGTCTCCTGGGAGGGAAAACGTGGCGTTATACTTAGAAGAAGAGACTTCTAGACGGGGTCTCCTGGGAGGGAAAACGTGGCGTTATACTTAGAAGAAGAGACTTCTAGACGGGGTCTCCTGGGAGGGAAAACGTGGCGTTATACTTAGAAGAGAAGACTTCTAGACGGGGTCTCCTGGGAGGGAAAACGTGGCGTTATACTTAGAAGAGGAGACTTCTAGACGGGGTCTCCTGGGAGGGAAAACGTGGCGTTATACTTAGAAGAGGAGACTTCTAGACGGGGTCTCCTGGGAGGGAAAACGTGGCGTTATACTTAGAAGAGGAGACTTCTAGACGGGGTCTCCTGGGAGGGAAAACGTGGCGTTATACTTAGAAGAGGAGACTTCTAGACGGGGTCTCCTGGGAGGGAAAACGTGGCGTTATACTTAGAAGAGGAGACTTCTAGACGGGGTCTCCTGGGAGGGAAAACGTGGCGTTATACTTAGAAGAGGAGACTTCTAGACGGGGTCTCCTGGGAGGGAAAACGTGGCGTTATACTTAGAAGAAGAGACTTCTAGACGGGGTCTCCTGGGAGGGAAAACGTGGCGTTATACTTAGAAGAGACTTCTAGACGGGGTCTCCTGGGAGGGAAAATGTGGCGTTATACTTAGAAGAAGAGACTTCTAGACGGGGTCTCCTGGGAGGGAAAATGTGGCGTTATACTTAGAAGAGACTTCTAGACGGGGTCTCCTGGGAGGGAAAACGTGGCGTTATACTTAGAAGAAGAGACTTCTAGACGGGGTCTCCTGGGAGGGAAAATGTGGCGTTATACTTAGAAGAAGAGACTTCTAGACGGGGTCTCCTGGGAGGGAAAACGTGGCGTTATACTTAGAAGAAGAGACTTCTAGACGGGGTCTCCTGGGAGGGAAAATGTGGCGTTATACTTAGAAGAAGAGACTTCTAGACGGGGTCTCCTGGGAGGGAAAACGTGGCGTTATACTTAGAAGAAGAGACTTCTAGACGGGGTCTCCTGGGAGGGAAAATGTGGCGTTATACTTAGAAGAGACTTCTAGACGGGGTCTCCTGAGAGGGAAAATGTGGCGTTATACTTAGAAGAAGAGACTTCTAGACGGGGTCTCCTGAGAGGGAAAATGTGGCGTTATTCTCCAAATCCTTTCCCGGTGTGTCAGGTTTCTGTAACTCTGTTTCTGAGTCTTCACATTCGAACTGACTGCCTGACCTCCTGGCTGGAGAAGAGTTGTCCAGTAAACCGACATGGTATCCCCATTTTAATTCGACAGCAGAGCCTTTGGCTGATTGTCTAGGGGCCCCCATATTAGTCAAGGTTCTCCAGAAAAATAAACCAGCCAATGCTGTGTACATGTGAGCGTGTAGAGTGTGCAGGTGTGCATGTGAGTGTGAACATGTATGCGTTTGCCACCACCTGTGATCACGCATCAACCTGGGTTAAACTCAGTGTCTCTCTGCAGAAAAGACACGAAAGCGGAACGGGAACATTTTGGAAAGAAGGGGTTCAGCAGAAGTGGGAATGGGATAGAGAGGTTCATGGAGGGGTTATGTGATCAAAGTCCATGACACCAATACAGAATGGGTTAGAGAGGTCAATGGAGGATTATGTGATCAAAGTCCATGACACCAATACAGAATGGGTTAGAGAGGTCAATGGAGGGTTATGTGATCAAAGTCCATGAGACCAATACAGAATGGGTTAGAGAGGTCCATGGAGGGTTATGTGATCAAAGTCCATGACACCAATACAAAACGGGTAAGAGAGGTCCATGGAGGGTTATGTGATCAAAGTCCATGACACCAATACAAAATGGGTAAGAGAGGTCCATGGAGGGTTATGTGATCAAAGTCCATGACACCAATACAAAATGGGTAAGAGAGGTCCATGGAGGGTTATGTGATCAAAGTCCATGACACCAATACAAAACGGGTAAGAGAGGTCCATGGAGGGTTATGTGATCAAAGTCCATGACACCAATACAAAATGGGTAAGAGAGGTCCATGGAGGGTTATGTGATCAAAGTCCATGACACCAATACAAAATGGGTAAGAGAGGTCCATGGAGGGTTATGTGATCAAAGTCCATGACACCGAATACAAAATGGGTAAGAGAGGTCAATGGAGAGGTTATGTGATCAAAGTCCATGACACAAATACAGAATGGGTAAGAGAGGTCAATGGAGGAGTTATGTGATCAAAGCACATGACACAAGTACAAAATGGGTAAGAGAGGTCAATGGAGGGTTATGTGATCAAAGTCCATGACACCGAATGGGTAAGAGAGGTCAATGGAGGGGTTATGTGATCAAAGTCCATGACACAAATACAGAATGGGTTAGAGAGGTCCATGGAGGGTTATGTGATCAAAGTCCATGACACAAATACAGAATGGGTTAGAGAGGTCAATGGAGGGGTTATGTGATCAAAGTACATGACACAAGTACAAAATGGGTAAGAGAGGTCAATGGAGGGTTATGTGATCAAAGTCCATGACACCAATACAGAATGGGTAAGAGAGGTCAATGGAGGGTTATGTGATCAAAGTCCATGACACCAATACAGAATGGGTAAGAGAGGTCAGTGGAGGGGTTATGTGATCAAAGTCCATGACACTGATACAAAATACACTGTATGTATGAAACTGTCAAGGAACACATAAACCATAAAACAGGAAAACGATTTGTAGAGGCTGAACTCAAACAAACAGGGTGCTTTCTCTGACCTGTGGACTCTAGGTTGGAAAACAAAAAGACACAAAACCAGAGTGGACAGGGAAGGAGAGAGAGGACAAAGGGAGGAGAGAGAGGACCAAGGGAGGAGGGAGAGGACCAGGGGAGGAGGGAGAGGACCAGGGGAGGAGAGAGAGGACCAGGGAAGTAGAGAGAGGACCAGGGGAGGAGGGAGAGGACCAGGGGAGGAGGGGGAGGACCAGGGGAGGAGGGGGAGGACCAGGGGAGGAGGGGGAGGACCAGGGGAGGAGGGAGAGGACCAGGGGAGGAGGGAGAGGACCAGGGGAGGAGGGAGAGGACCAGGGAAGGAGGCAGTAGCACGAGGAGATGATGGAATGTGAACATGAAAGAAAATTGTGGACACATATGAAAATATAGTGAACTCCATTATTTTTGGAAGAAAATACATGTTAATAAAGATAATGAAAACAGAAAGGTGTACTAAAGAGAACTGGATCATAGGATGTAGGCCAGCGAGGCTGCAGACCACGGGCAGCTGCAAACCTACCATAGCTGACAGCCTGTGGAGGTCCAGGGAATTTGGTGACCTCTGTTCCCACCTGCAAAATGGAGACCTGAAGAAACCTGGAAAAACCACTGTCCCTCATCAAAGGTATTCAAAGAGAGAGAGAGAATCCGATTTTGCCCTTTTGATCTATTCAGATTTTCAAAGGACGGGATGAAGTCTACTCACAGTAGGCCAGTCAATCTGCTTTACTCTCTACCAATGTAAAATTGTTAAATTTTATTTATTTATTTATGTCTTTGAATGTACTGTCTGCATGTAGGTTTGTGCACCCATGTCATGCAATGCCGCAGAGGTCAAGAGAGGGCGTCGGATTCCCCTGGAACTGGAGTTCTCCTGGAATTGGAGTTACAGACGGTTCTCAGCTGCCGTGTGGGTGGTGGGGATCGAACCCGGGTCCTCTGCAAGAGCAGTAAGTGCTCTTAACCGCTAGGCTATCTCTCCAGCTCCCCAATGTAAAATTTAATCTCACCTGGAAGCACTCTCACAGACAACCCAGAATAATTCTGGACCAAATATCTAGTCAAAGCCGATACATCAGTTTGATAAGAAGATGGCCCGTCACTCTGTTTAAAGTTGACATTGGAAATCAACAATAAGGATATCCATGTTCAAGTGAACAAATCAGAGGCAGAGGGAAAAAGCCTTTTCCTCATCTCCTTTTAGCCTGGGGGTCCGGGGCCCAGAGTCTGGGTAGTAGGTACTACAGTGCTATAGATTCTAAACTGGAGCCTTTCTTGGTTTTGGGTGGGGGCTGCTGCAGAAAAAAAAAAAAAAAAAAAAAAAACAAGCAAAAAACTTAGCCTTTCATAGCTATGAAGGAAGAGGCCCTAGAATTTTAAGAGAGTCTCTGAAAATTTTTGCTGCTATGTCCAAATCTAACCTCACTCAACCAGGCATCTATCTGCTCTAATGGGATGGGAGCAGACTCCCCTACAGTATCCACAGCAACTAACACACTCATTGGCTGGTACATGATTTTAAAGATCTCCCGACTCCTGGGAGTTTCACATGTGACTGTCTGAGTCCTTCCTTCCTTCCTTCCTTCCTTCCTTCCTTCCTTCCTTCCTTCCTTCCTTCCTTCCTTCCTTCCTTCCATTCTCCCTCTGTATGTTGTGTATATGTTTACACTCATGTAGGTATGTGCATAGTGTGCACACAGGTCTGTGTGAAGACCAGAGTCCACAGGCAGGTGACTTCTCAGCCCCTCTATAACTTGTTCTGAGGAGAAGTGTCTCACTGGATGTCACTAACGTAGTTAGACTGGCAGCCACTGAGCTCCAAGGATCCCCATCTCTCAACACTGAGATTACCGGCCCACGGGGGCCTCGGCTCCGCCACAGTCACTTTACCCACTGAGGCATGCATCTCTTACCCTGTTCACGTTTCAAAGGAATAAGGTATAAAATTCATAAATTGAGATTTAAAGTGAAGAAGATAGATTTGGTACTGAATTCCACTTTAAATATGATCTTTAAATAAGATCCACCAGAATCTTTGACAGGTGAATTCAAATGCATGTGTACCTGTGTGTGTGTGTGTGTGTGTGTGTGTGTGTGTGTGTACAAATATACTGTCATGAATTCAAGGCTTCATTGATTCTTATGGTTTCTCAAGTTCTTTATCTTTATATTCGCATATTCAATTGTATCTCATTTCTTTTCTTCATAGAACCAAATTTCCCATCACATTATGAACAGACTGTGGAAATACAGATCATATTGGGAAAGTCTTCCTCTGTATCTCTGAATTTCTGTACTAAACTAAGATAAAACCCAGTCTGAAGGCAGAAAGCTGCTGTTACTGTCTGCCAAGTCTGTCTTATCTAATTTAAGAGAAAACCAAACATAGTTTTAACAATTCATATTCCTTTCTTTTTATTGGTATGTCTATTCATTTTAAAACATGCTTACAGAAGAGACAACACACAGAAGTGAGCAAAGTTAATAGAATTTCTCTTCTAAAGAGGCACCTGGGTCTTCATATCAAACTGTATCATTAAGGAAGGGAAATAGAGGATGTCACATCTTCCCAGCCACTGGTTGACAGGAAATCCACCCGATACTTATGCCTCCTGGAGATAAAGACTTGTCCTTATTTTTGTGTTATTAGGCACAATTATCAGAAACATTAAGAAAAAGTATCCACTTCTCTGTTCAAATGCAAATGAGTTTCTCATTAGTAATAAAAGCTCCAGGTTACGCTACTATGTAACCTTTTGTTCAAACATGATGTCTGAAATTTGCATAAGTAGTCAGCTGTGTATATCTCAGGGCTATTGAGACCCTGTGACTCACCAATCTACACTGTCTCATAAACAGTATTTTTCTCCTTTTCTGACACCCTTGTTTTCACAGAAACACAGCTGTATGGCACCGACAGAGAGGTTGGAGGGAGAAACCTCGGACAAGAAATACATAAACTTCCTCCCCAGAGTTTGCGGCTTAGTGGTGCCCTCCCTGGGGCCACTGGGAATGAGCAGGTGCTGGAGCTGCTTTGCAGAGTGTCCATCATTTCATCTCAGAATAGAAACAAGATCCGCCCAGGATGGAGACGGTGCACACGGAATGACGATTCTGGAAGGCCACTTGGAAGCTGTAGGCTTGTTCTTTAACACAGTCTTGGCAATCAGTGGACTTCCTGTCTTAAATGGCCAGAGAAGGTGGGGGAGATGGGTAGGCTTAGAAGCCTGCTTAGATTTTAATGGGACTTACATAATTTTCTGAGGAGTTAAGTATAAATCCATCAAAAACACATGGAATACATTTTCACTGAAGTCCATATGCGGAATTAGGGATTTGGTGGGAAAGAGCACTTCTGGAGGGGGAGGGGTGTGGTGGGACAGGAGAAGAGCATGCCTTATGGAAGCAATAAACTCAAGAGGTCCCAGAAGAAAGATCTGCATTTGCCACTGGCTCACAAAGCCTCTGAGATTTGTATTTCTTCAGAAGTCCAATGTCAAAACGAAATCCTTCGCCTGTGAGTACTGCCAGTGGTCAGCATATACGTGTGCACACTCCACAGGGCTCAGAGCCCAGAAGACTCTAGAAGCTATGCTAGGAGGGTCTGCAGGTTCCTCAGGTCAAAGGACCCACAGGAGGGAAGCAGACGCCTTTTACACTGTGAATCGTAAATATTTTTCAAATGAAGTAACGTTCTGTGTCAAGTCATCCTTCAGCCACCAACAGAATACGTTTGAGCAAAGGGTGGTGCAGGCTCGTGGTACTGTGATAGCCCCATCGCTTTGGACTATCACAGTGCATCATGATGGAAGTACATGGTGAAAGGGTGCTCACCTCGATTGTCTAGAAAACAGAGAGAGAGAGAGAGAGAGAGAGAGAGAGAGAGAGAGAGAGAGAGAGAGACAATATCCTCTTCAAAGGTGAACCTTCAATTACTTAACTTCCTTTCACAGGAAGGCAAGGAAGGCAGTCAAGCCTTGAACATGTAAGATCCAACAGTGATCACTTTCACCAGATTGGAGAACTGATATCACAGGGCCTGTTCTGAATTAATGTGAAAAGGCCTTGGTAAGGACCTTATAGTGTAGGACCTCTTAAACATCCTAACAAGATGTTCACGTGTAAATTGTGCTGTCCACGAGGGCATGAACTTGGATAGATTCTTGACCTCCTCTAAGATGTTAGTCTCAACTCTAAAATGGAATGTTTAGAGTCCTGCCCAGCTGAGATGCAGGGAAGAAAAGCAACGTGCTTCAGAAAGGTACAGAAAGGATTGGACCAGGGACCAGGAACAGGATTCTTCCTCACGATAAAGCACAGTGCCCTCTTTTCACTTGGTGGGTAGACACCATCAGAATTTTCAAGCTTGCCAGAGAATACAGGTGTTAGGTGGGGCAGTTAGACCAGAGACCCTGCTTCCTGATGGCACATAAGATTGACAGAAATTCCCCAAACCCATTGAATGTGAAAACAGACACTGAAGATACCAACAAGAACATCTGAATTCAGAAGAAGGATTTGCCGTAGGCTCAGGAAAATGGTCATTTTGCATATAGAAGAATAAATTACATTTGATAAGGACTTCTGAACTTGGCTCACCTTCTCCTGGAAAGGAGTTCATACTCTCTACATGTGCAGGCATTGTTCCAAGACTGAGGGAGCTATTTTTAAGTTTTGCTTGTGCCATCGTCTGATTACCTGACCTTGAATATGTCACAGAAGCACTCTCTGCTATGAATTAAATTATAATTTAATTAATAGTAATATAATTGCCATTTGATTGTAATAAAGATCATATTTATTGAGCACTTCGCTTCACTTTACATTAATTTAATCCTCATAAAAAACACTCAAAGTAGCCTTGATGCTCCAAATTCAGAAGATAGGAAATGGAGGTTTGGATAATTTAAGAACTTTACCCAAAGTTACAGAGCTAGAAAATGGTGGAGCTGTACTGTATATTAAGCACATAAGTCTGCTATTTATTAGTCTTTCTTCCTTGATATCTGATTTATGAAATGAACACAGTGGTATTTGGGTACCTACTTGTGTGATGATGAGGGTTTTTTTTTCAACTTGACCCACAACCTAGAATCACTTGAGGAGGGAACTTCAGTGAGAGAATGTCTAGTTTAGGTTGGCCTGTGTGCCTGTCTTTCGAGGAGGGGATTGCCTTAATTACATTAATTGAGGTAGGAGAGCCAAGCTATTGTGGGCACACCATTCGCTGGATTTGTGTCCTGGAGTGTGTAAGTGTAAACAGGGGACTGAAGACAAGTAATCACCCATGCATGCATTTCTCACTGCTCTTGACTGGTTGTGACCAGCTTCTTCAAGTTCCTGTCTTGACTTCTTCAAGTGATGGGTTGTAACCTGGGGTTCTGAGCCAAATAAACCCTTTTTCCCGTAAGATGCTTTTGTAGGTGTATTTTAAGAAAGCAGCGGAAGTGACGCCAGGCCACTGGCTGAGATGGTCAGTGTGTCCTCAGCCCACACTCGTGTGTGCTGCTTGCCCGTCTGCTGTAGCTCCTGCTCCCCAGACCCTTCTCCCCACCTTTCCTCCTGCTCTGCAGCCATTTTGATCTTTCTGGTAAGAGGCTGGAAAAGCCAATGAGCTCCTTAAATCTCTTTGCTGTATTGTAAAATAAAGAGCTTAGTTGAGTCACTTGAAGATCAGGGCGCAGGAGTGGGGGGCCGGCGATGAGCTCTTGTCCTCTGAGCCTCATTAGAGATGTGCAGTAGGGTGTGCTCAGTAGTGTTCCAAGTCTCTGCAACAGGAAAGTCTTCCTTTTAAGCTCCTACTCTTTAGCCACCTAAGCCTAGACCCCGACTCGTGCCTGATCTACACCTCAAGCAAGCCCTCGCATCGAATTCCGACCTTCAGCAATTATATTTTCATACGCCAAAACTTTTTGGGGGGTTGAATTTCCCACTCACCAAGAAGTGAGGGTTTTAGTTGACTAGTCAGTAGGAAAACAACAGAACAAATTAACTCATACTAAACTACTAATAGCATATAAACTTAATGTTCTTAGCAATATGCACTTTGGAAACGGGTTTAGGCTGGCTTGGGAATAGCTCAGTTGATAAAGTGCTTTCTTTACAAGAATCTAAATTCAACCCACAAAGCCGATGTAAAAATGCTAGATGTGGTGGCCTGCACTTGGAGTCCCAGCTCTCTCCTGCTTCTGCCTCCTGTTATCCCTCAGGATGGACACAGTTTTCTGGCAATTTCTTTTCTCCTAAAGACTTCCTCAGCGTGCATTTCTTCAAAGTTTTATGCACATGAACAAACCCGTGTGGAAATGTGTGAGTTTATATGGAAGGCTAGGGAGCTGACTTAGTTGTTAAAGTACTTGCCTTGCAAACAAGAGGACCTGAGTTAATACAGAGAATCTATACTTAAAAATCTGGGTGCTGTGTGTGCTTGGAATATCAGTGCTGTGGAGGGTGCAAGTGGATTCTGGGTACCTTGCTGGATGGCCTACCTAGCGTAGTAGATGAGTTCCCAGCCAGTGGGAGACAGGGTCTCAAAAAGAACCAGCAGGTGGACATCTGAGGAATAATGGTCAAGGTTGTCCTCTGGCCTCTACACATACATGTTCACCTATGTGCACACATGTGTGTACACACATTCATAATAAAGAAGTAAGAATAAGAAAACATTTTTTAAAACTACTGGGAGTTCTTTTAGGTTTTCACATAGGATGGTTTTTTTTTTGCCCATAATTCAGAGAAGTTTTTGTCCAAGACTAAGTGAATTTTTAATCTGAGACTGTTTTAATGCCATCAACAGTTGGTCACTCTATATATGGGTGTTGGGGTGAAAGTAAGAATCTTTTCCTCAAGATTAATGTAAAAGTCTCTCATTGCTATTATCCATCAATATAAATATCACTTCTTTAGAACTTTCTTACCTGCCTGACCAGCCGTGGCATCCCATTCTGCTGACATTTTCTCCTCTTAACACATATTTAACTTACTAATTTCTTTATAGTCTTTCTCACTGAGCGTGAGCAATGTTCTATTCACCACTCTAACTGCAGAGCCTCTAGCTTCACTTCAGTAGTGACTCCTTCATCACTGCTAGATGCGTGAAGAGATAATCGAAGAAATAATTGAATAAATGAATGCAACAGGAGCAAGAAATTTTGAGCAAAGTTTACTCATTACTATTCTCATTATCAAGAGCCTCTTTGATAAAATATGCTGGTAGAGACAGGTCTTATTTTGGCTTATAGGTCCGAGGGTACAATCCACTGGCAGCGAAGGCATCGCAGCAGGGAGAGAAGGCATGGTGACAGGAGCAGGAGGCTGGCTGGTCACAGTGCACCTGCAGGCAAGAAGGAGGGAGTGACCACGAAGGGGGACCAGGCTATGAAAGCCCACCAGAAACCCATTTCTTCCAGTGAGGCTCACTTCCTGAAGGGTCTAAAGCTTCCCAAACCATGTCATCAGGTGGAAACCAAGTGTTCACACAGGTAAGCCTATGGGGACGTTTCAGGATTTTATTCTTTTTAAATGAAGATTATTTCAATTAATATTTTTCAAAAATAAATATGAAATATTATATTTATAATGACATTTTCAAACAAAAATTGCTCACACTTTTTCCCTCTCTCACAGCACGTGCTCCATTTCCTCCCTCTTTCTTCAACATCTTTTTCCTCCTCTTATGGTCCCCTTTGTATGTTCATGGACTATATCCACACTCACAACCACATTTACACACACACACACACACACACACACACACACTAAAGGTATTATCTGGGGTTGGGGAAATGGCTCAGTGCTTAAAGTACTTGCCACACAAGCATGAGTCCAGATCCCCAATACCCAGCTAGAAAGCTAGACATGTAATGTACTGCGTATGTTATTCTAACGTTCTCTCTAGGAGATGGGAACCGAGATAGGAAATCCCTGGAAGCTTGGAGACCCAGTGTAAGCAGAGACTCTGTCTCAAGGTGGGAAGGAGGGGGTCCCAATATCCAAAGTTGGTCTCTGGTCTCCATACATGTGTTATGGCATACCTTTGAAGACACACACACACACACACACACACACACACACACACACACACGATACTTTAAAACTAGAATCTGCATATAAGAGGAAATATGATTGTTAGATCTATGTCAGCACAAAACCCAGATAAAAGACTGCCACATGAAGCTTAAGGTCACTCCGGGAACATATTTATTTCAGGAATTGTCAGGGCATGGCAGCTGGCAACATGGTGACTGATGTACACCCCTTTATAGTGGGCGGGACCTCAGGTAAAGGGGAAAAGGTCATAAGATTGACAGCTTCTGGAGGAAGTGGACATCTGTGTGTCCCTTGGGATTCTGGGAAACCCAGACCTAATAGTGATATTTGTCTTTCTGATTCTAGGTCACCTCATTTACTGTAATAATTTTCAGATCCATTTACTTTCCTAAAAATTTCATATTCACTTTACTTTGTAGTTGAATAATATTTCTTTGTGTATAAAAATATTTATTTGTGTATAAATATGTGGGGTTTTTTGAGACCAGGTTTCCCTGTACTCCAGCTGGCCTGGAACTTGCTATAACTGGTTTCAGTCTCACAAAGGTATGCCTGCCTCTGCCCCAGAGTGCTGAGATTAAAGGTATGTGCTATCCTGCCAACTACTTGGTCTTTTGTTTCCCAATATTGTCCATTTTGTTCTTTGATGCAGGGTTCCTCACCGGACCTAGGCTTTGGTGACTCAGCTAGGCTGGCTGGCCAGAGAACCCCAGGAACCCTCCTTCTTCTGCCCGCCTATCTCCAGAATTACAAGTGTGAGCCACCATGCCTGACTTTTTACATGGATGCTGAGAATCCAACACAGGTTCCCCTGCTTGTGTAGCAAACACTTTGCCAGCTGGGCCGTCTCCCCTGCCCCTTTACCAGTTTCCTAAGATCAAAAACTGTGGCAAAAATCTTGGAACCCACTTCTTTAAAGACTGGAATGCAGCCTGGCCTTCATAGTCCTTGGCATCCTTGAGTGGAAAGTAACCGGCTCTGCAGGTTTGCCTAGAAGCATTCTCCATTTGTACCCAGCCTCAGTTTGCCTAGAAGCATTCTCCATTTGTACCCAGCCTCAGTTTGCCTAGAAGCATTCTCCATTCTTACCCAAGCCTCAGTTTGCCTAGAATCATTCTCCATTTGTACCCAGCCTCAGTTTGCCTAGAAGCATTCTCCTTTCGTACCCAGCCTCAGTTGCTCCAGAGGCCCTGCGTGATGCTCCAGCCAACTCTTCACCGAACAGCATTGTTCTCATAGAGAATCCACATGTAGCTTCTCCACTTAAAGATTAAAAAAATCTGACATAAACGGGTCCAGGAGAAAGAACACTGAGTTGGTCCATGTTTCCCGGGAGTGCCCGTGAGTGCAGCGGCTGCAGGGACAATCTTTGTGTTAAGTCGTCTTCCCATCTGTACTTGAAGTCTTAGAAGGGTTGTTCCTTTCAACCTAGGAAAATCACTTCCAGGAACGCATTGTATGGAAATAGTTAGGGGTCTGAATTCCCTCAGCATTCATGTGCTGACTTATGGCAAACTTGTTCATGATAGGAGAAAACAGGAAACAATTCACTAAGCAGAACTGATTAAATCAATCGTGGCTGAACTGGTTTTGGTCGATTGTTATATAAAACAATAATAGAAAAAGAGGTTGCACAACTGTGTGGTCCTGGATTGTGAAAAGAAACAATAGACGTGAATGTAAAACAAAATGTTCATAGTCTCTGGCCTAAAGGCTGACTCCACATAGGTGATGTTGGATGGGACACAATGCATCTCTCTCCTCTCTCAAAAGCCTTATCTATAAAATGGGGAGAAGATACAGGCCTGTCATTGTTACTGTTAGGTTATAATTGGGCTCTAAGGAGAAAGTAGAGGCAATGGAGCGTTACAAGCATACAACATAAAATGTATGTGTTTCATGTGTATTGAAAATTTTTTTTATTTATTTTCTATGTGTATGAATGTACTGTCTGCATGTAGGTTTGTGCACCTGTGTTGTGCAATGCTGCGGAGGTCAGAAGAGGGTGTCAGGTTCCCCTGGAACTGGAGTTCTTCTGGAATTGGAGTTACAGATGGTTCTCAGCCACCATGTGGGTACTGGGGATCGAATTCCGGGTCCTCTGCAAGAGCGGTCAGTGCTCTTAACCACTAGGCCATCTCTCCAGCCCGAAATTTATGGTTATATCATGAGGTCAAAGGTTACTGAAGTATCACAGTAATAGAACTGAAGCTGATGGACCAAAAATACTTCCACTGCATTATACCATTATCCTTAGAGGATTCCTGTATAGTTTTAGGTATTTATTGCCATGAACATGAACTCATTTGTTTTGTGTCCAAGACAAAAGCCAAAATTCTCTTGTTTGAATGAGCTGGGTGTTGACTCTTTACAGCAAATGTGTTCCCTTCTATTGAGAAGTGAGCAGAGTGAATCACTTTTCTTTGTCTTCCATGGAAGACTGAGCCAATAGGATGCAAGGAAGCATTTGAAGTACTGCAATTTTTTTCTTTTGGAGTTGCTCATGTTTATTGGATAATTTGGATCCAGTCTTAGAGCGCCAGGAAGCATAAATTATAACCCAAACAGGGTGATTGGAGATAATGAAAAAAAAACTGCTATTGTAGAAAGAGGAGGAAAAAGCTGAGCTAGAGAAACATTTGGGGAACGGAAATTAGGGCAGGTTTTGAAGTATTTTCAAGCCCATTTACTGCCATCTGCTAGGAGTCTATGTTGCTAGGGATTTATCCTTCCCTATCAATGAATCCTCTGGCTATGGAAGGCATTTTGTAAAGGATGATTATGTTTCCTCTTAATGGTAAGGAAGGGAAGAAGGCCTGTGAGGCCAAGGCGGGGCCAGAATCCCGGGGAGAGCTCTTCAGAAGTGTGGCTCCCCACATTTACAAAAGAGAGACAGCAGGGCCTTCGAAAGCTCATTCTTGTACTAAATCCTGCTCTGCTGCCATGTTCCATACCTATGGTTGGCACTGCCACAGATGGCACCACTGTTTAGGAAGAACAGGCTAAGGCAAACCAGCCTCCTCTGAAGCTGTTTATTTTTATTTATTTATTTTTTATTTTTTATTTTTTTATTTTTTGTTCTTTTTGAGACAGGGTCTCCCTGTAGCCCCAGCTGTCCTGGAACTCACTCTGTAGACCAGGCTGGCCTTGAACTCACAAAGATCTGTCTGCCTCTGCCTCCCAAGTGCTAGGATTAAAGGTGTGCACCACAATGCCCGTCTCTGAAGCCGTTTATATAGAGCATCTGCAAGGTCAGTTGGTGCCTAGATAACATGGGAAATTTCTGAGACCAAAGCCGGTTTAGCACCTAGATCCATTTCTCAGATTGTTGGGTTTAAACAAAAAATCTAGGGAGCTGGAGAGATGGCTTAGTGGCTAAGAGAACTTGTTGTGCAAGCCTGAGGACTGAGTTCAGATCTCAGCACCTGCTTAAGAAACTGAGGATGGCTGCACACACAGGCCGCCTATCCCCAGAGCTGTAGGGCTGGAGGCAGGGGATTCATTGGCCTTTGCTCCTTGCCAGCCTTGCTCCAGGCTCAGTGAGAGACCCTGTTTGAAAGGAATAGGGTGGAGGAGCAGTAGAGAAGAGCTCTCCATGGCGTCCCTCTTACACATGCGCATGCACAAATAGGTACAGCCACTTACTCATGTGCACAAACACCACACACACACACACACACACACAGGCATGCATATGCACAACCTAGAAAAAGAATGAATGAGACCATTGTGTAAAAAATGGAAATCAAGCAAAAAACAAGAACTGTTATGTAGCTAAATATTGTTTAGGAGGCGATGGTAAATGGATTGGTGGGAAGGCAGAAAGTTAGAAGTTGAAAAACTACTTTACATGTGTGTGTTCAAGTGAGTGCAAGCATGTGCAGGTGTTTATGCACACATATGTACATGCGTGTGAATGTGTGTGAGTATTTGCATGGCTGTAGAGGCCAGTGGTGAACTCTGTTCCTTAAGAAGGTATTCACCTTGGTTTTGGAGATGGCCTCTTTCACCAGCCTGGAACACACCAAGCAGTCCAGGCTGGCTGACCAGTCAGCCCGCAGTATCAGCTTGTCTGTCTCTCCAGGGCTGAGCTTGCAAACTCACACCATGACACTGTTTTTTTTTCACTGTGGGTTGACAGAAGCAAATCCAGGTCCTCCTTCTTATACAGCAAGAATTTTACTCACTAATTAACCTCTCTAAACTGAAAAAGTATTTTTAATAACTCGTTGCAGGCATAAATCATATTATACTACAATTAATGTTGATATTGATAGAGATACATATATTACATATTTTAGCTACTTTATTAAAATATACATTTTTTTTCTCTAAGAAGATGCAACAACACATTTTCAGCACTCGAACAGTACATGACGACTTTGAATCAACTTCTGCAATCAAAGAGAACACCATCCTTGCATTTTGTGTGTATTTTTGGACAGATTGCTCAGTGGTTAGGAGCACTGGCTGTTCTTACAGAGGACCCTAGTTTGGTTCCCCCACCCAGATGGTGGCTAATAACTATCCATTCCTGTTTTAGGGGATCCAGTGCCCTCTTCTGGCCTCCATGGGCATTGCATGACATGGGGATGCTTGCATAAATGCAAGCAAAACATAAGATAAAAATAAATTTAAAAAACTAATAAAGAAAAAGAGAAGACAAAATGAGGAAACATTAGCCATGTTAAAGAAGTTTGAACTTAGATTAGTCTCTTGTCCAGTTTTTTGAAGTTTTACTGGCAGTCATGCTCTAGTGAGTGGGACTTAGTATTGGCAAAGTTCTAGTTTGTAGGTTCTCAAGTTAATGACATCTGAAAGACTCTCATACATTGCAGGGTTTTGTCTGTTGTGAAATACAACCAGCTGTAACATGAAGCCTTAATTGTATGAACACAGAGGGAAGTAGACCCAGTACCGAGAATAATGGATTGTGGGTGCCAGTTTCTGAAAACCCAATGATCTCGGGACATCTCTAGAACATACCCAATTCTTGGTGGGAAAGTTAATGCGTACTTGCCACATCTGCTTTTTGCTCCCTTGAACATTCTTCATTAGAAAGATCGCATCAACAGAGGAAACAAAAACTGAACTCGGTAGACTGTATTCATGGACATTTGTGCAAACAACATAATTTTGCCATTACGATAATGAGATAAATGTGTTTTGCTTGGTTCAGAAAGATTGAAGAATTTTTGACCCAATTATAAAATTTACATTTTAAATATGAAACATATGGGTATTTATACTCACAGATGACATAACGTCCTCCAGTGTGCGAAAAGGAACAATCTGACAGATGTTCACAGAAGAACTGCATAGGAGAAGTACCAGGTGGGAGCGAGTGATGGCAGTAGCTAGAGTCTGGTTTGGTTGCCAGAGGATGTGCAAGTGGGCTCAACTTCTCTCTAACATCCCTAGACCACTGTATTCCTCAGTTGTATCTTCTTCCAACGATGCATTTTCCTGCCAAGCCTGGCCTTATGAGTAGCTGGAAAAGATTGGTTTCAGTGCTCAACGTATTTTTCTGGGATGCTGGGTTAGTCTTAGTGCCAATAAAACAAACAAACTTTTCTTATTCAAAGGCTAATGATTAAAATCCTTCCAACCTTTCAAAAGGTCTTTGGTTCTTGTTATATAAAAATATCCCTCAAGCTGTGACTCTTTAATGATTTCTCAGACTTAAACTTGCTACAACAGAGCAATCTTAGTGAGCAAATCATTATTGTATGAAAAATGTGGTTCCAGGATTGTTTATTGCAGCTTTGTAGGTCATAGTAAAAAAAAACAAGCAAATAAAACAACTCAGAACCATCTAAATGTTTAGAAAAGGGCACTGGTTAAAAATAAATCATGCTACTTTATTGTAATGGCATGCTAACTAGCCATTAAAAAAAGGTTAAAGGAAGATTTTTTATATATATATAACAAGAAAATATTCCAAATGTACAAAGTGAAGAAGGCAATTTACAAAACAATGTAAAATAGGGTTTCACCTTTTCAGTTAGCATTGTTCATGTAAAAGGGATACACATCAACAGGCTGACAGGACTATCTAACTCGATGATGGATCTGTGACTTATTTAAATGATATTTCTATTTTTACATATAGATGTGTATATATGTACATTTTAATTTTTCTGCAAATGAAATTTAAGCCACTACATGTTGTATTTGTCCACAGCGAGGGCCTGGTAAATGTTATTGTGACTATGGTAACAATCAGTTAATCACATTGCTTACAAATTAATTTAATTTGTAGTTTAGGACAATTTTTTACATTTAATTTTGTACATGTATGTAATGTACTGTGAACAATATTTACACCCTGTAATCCTTTTATCCTACCAACCCCTTCTTCTTCTCTCTTGTGGTGTTTCTAAGCACATTACAGTTATATCTGAATAAATAAGCAGCTTGAATCCTAGCATTAGTTTTAAAAGCCAGGAGTAGGGAATCAAGGTCAAGTGCCAGGTCACAAGAGCATGTGGCTCAGTGAGCTTGTTATCATTATAAACAGTAGCTTTTGGGTGCAAGGCCAAGTCAAAGTCTTTGATCCCCATTCCGTCTGTACTGTAAGCCAGTCCTGTACCATTCTACTCTCAGCTCATTCTTATTCAGGTATTTACACAGGTAGCTGGAGCTGCCATGTTTTCTTGATTCCATCGGCCATGACATGTCCAGAACATGGCCTTTTATGAGACTCCCCATTGGTCTAGTGCCTGTAATCTTTCCCCTTCTCTTCCAGATGTTCCCCAGATCCTGGGATGTCGAGAGTGATACAGATGTCCTATTTAGAGCTGAGCTCCTAACAGCCATTTATTCTCAGCATTATTTTTTTCTATTTTTTCTTTTCAATTTTATTTTTATTGAATTTTTGTGATTTTCATAGAGTATAGATTGATGGTACTTACATCCCCTCCGCTGACTGCACCTCCCCACACAGCCCCCACCAACCTATTCTCAGCATTTTAACCATTCATGAACTTCTGCGTTGACCATTGCCCACTGCAAACAGAAACTTCTCTGTCTGGAGGGATAATGGCCCTGATAAAGGTACTGGACCATTGCCAACAACCGTTTTTACAAGCATACAAAAGGTATCATTTAAAAATCATTTAAAAATTCAATTCATTTTTTAATGGGGAGATAGCCGCTCTTACAGAGGATCCAAGTTTGGTTCCCGACAGCTCTACAAGCTAACAAGCTTCAGTAACTCTAGTTCCAGTGGATCTATCACCCTCTTCTGGCTTCTTCTGTCATTGTAAGACATGTGTGTAGTACATACATGCAGGCATAACGTACATATATATTAAAGATAAATGTAAAATTTCAATTAATTTAACTTCTAAGATCAAGTTTCTTGAGTCTATACAAGGTGGAAGAGGGAAGCTGAGGGGCAAATATAGAGGAAGACTCAGCCCCTCATCATGGGATGATAAGATGACAACGGGGGACTACAAACACTGGAGCAGTTTTCTCTTACTCTATGTGGTGCCTTGCCTTGGGATTCATGAGCCCTGGGAAAACTGTACTAACTCCGAGAAAGTCTGACGTGTGTGAGTATTCCCTCATGGCATTTAATGCTCTTAGAAATTAAATCTGTAAAGATATCTCAGACCCATTGAAAAGACAAGTGATTTCAAGTCTTCTTTCTTCCTTAAAATAATTTCCATCTCTCTACATCTTTGCCACAATTAGTATCTCAACCAGTCAAGTTCAATTAAATAGAAAAGTGCCTATTTTTACTAGACACCTGACACTAGAATCCTCAAGTCTAGTAGCATTTCTTAGCATTTACCTATCTGACCTCTCTTAAACCTCTTAAACCTGACCTGGATGCTATCTCCCAAACTCCTTCAAGGCCCAGGGAAAAGCTCTGGAGCTGAGGCAAACTTGAAAGAAAATAATTCCTGAACCCTGGGTAGGAGGAGACCACTGAGTTCCTGTCACCACCACAACCTGCCTCCACCACCACCATCACCCTCACCTTACATAGTCTCACTGTAGCAATCTGACACACTCATTGAATTCTAGGGAGGGCTGGAGGGTTGGTTCAGAGGTTAAGAGTTCTTTCAGAGGACTGGAGTTTGATTCTTAATACTCATACCAGATGGCTCACAACCACCTGTAACTCTAGGTAATCTGATGCCTTCTTCTTTGCAAGGACAGTCATGTGTGTATACATGCACAAATATATAGCAGACATATATGTACATTAATATAAATAAATACATACACATTCATAAAAATAAATCTTAAAAATAAAAGGATTGCATATATCCTGTCTCTAAATACAGCCTTTGAACATTTCCACGAAAATTGAAAGAAAGCTATGTAATTTATAAGTCAAAAGATGTTCTAACATTCTTGCTATTTCCTCCAAATTTCTTTCTTTCTTATAATGTGTTAATTGAACTTACCTGACATGGATAAGACTCTAAACTAATTTGATAAAATATATGCAATTTACCTACTTGAAATTCTTAAATCATTTTGGAAAACAGAACCTTATTTTAAGCTGAACGCAACCATTTTGAAACCAAAAAAAAAAAAAAAAGATTTCAGAAGTGAATTCAGAAAAATACTACTCCCTTGTAGGGAAATGTTAAAAGAATGATTTCAAAAGGTAGTTTGCTGTGGGCCATGACTTGCTTTTTCATCTCTCTGCCTGGGAAGAACAGAGTTTTGTATATTATATAAAGAATTTTGTATTTTATTTTGGTTTGCTAATTTTTGGTAAGCAAATTTTTATTGAAATTCATTGTAGAGAACAGACCACATTATCAAATGTCTAGAAAAAGTTGAAATGTTGTAAAAGTATATTAGAGAAAGAAAAAGGAAATGTTAGGGAAAGTTTCAGAGTATTCAATTGCTAATTGAATTCCAGATAGGAATTCATTTTGCTCTATTTAAAGCAGGAAACATTTGCACAAAAACCTCACTTGCTCTTAAAACTTGTCTGTTTGGTATGTACTTTGAGGCTGGGAGAGAACTTTCTGGAAAACATTTTCTTATTAATTTGAAGAGCTAAATATGATTTAATGAGTTGAATTTTCTACCTGTCCCTGACACCTCTCAAAATCTCTATTCAAGTACTGGAGGAATGTTCATCCAGAGTAAAGAATTACAGTGATGACATCATCCTGGAGAGGTGATACAGATGACATCATCCAGAGAAGTGATACGATCTTAATATATTCCTTCAGTGAGGTTGGAAGTTGTCCATGACTGGGAAAAGGTGATTATTCAGATAAACATCATGTTTTGATGCCTTTGATAACATTTCTCATTAAATGATGGGGCCCAACTGCTCCCTCTGCCCAGTGAATCTGGGGTGGCTTTAAGAATACATTCATAATCTACAGTGCTTCAGAAAGTGTCTGCCTTTCAAGGACAGATGAGGGGACTGTCTTACTTTAAGAACACTTGCTCTTCAAGCTCTGCTAGCCATGTGCTTCATTTCTGTGACAAACATCCAAGAAAAACAATTTAAAGGGAAGAGGACTTATTCTGGCTCACAGCACCATGGAAGAAGGTCATGGAGGAACCTCATAGCATGACTCAAAGAAGAGTGATAGGAAGGTGCCAGGGCCAGAGAGTGCACTGAGGCACATGTCAGAAATCTGCCTCCTTTAAGAATACCCAACCTTCTATGTTGCCATAGTTTTGAATCCATCAGTGGATGGAGTTGTTGAAGACAGGGTTCTCATGATTCAATCATCTATCTCAGAAAATGCCCTCACAGACATGCCCCAAGGTGTGCTTTTCTAAGCTACTAGGCTTCTCTCAATCTAATCAAGTAGAAAATTGAGATTATGAGCCGTATGACATCATATAAGAAGCCCAGCTACCCAAGGTCACCTTGCCGTGAGGAAGCCCAGGTTACATGGAAAGCCCGGCATAGGGAGTCTTGTCGGTGATGCCTGCCTAGCATCTGTCCAATCCAGGGAACAGACATGGTGGTGAAGGTATCTTGGACTCCCAGATGATGCTCTAGATGACTGAGTGACTCCTAATATTTGAGTTGTTCCTGCTGAGCCCTGTACAAAAAGGAGCAGAAAGACTTCATCCCTCATGTACCATTTTAAAAATTCTTATCCAATCACATAATCATATAGATTTTTATCATTCATTCAAGTTTGCTTTATTTTAATGTAACAATAGATAGCCACTGTATCATCTAATTTTGAGATGATATGATGCCAATATGTCATTCCGAAATTAAACTTTACTGTTGAGCTATAAGCATGTAGATCATATATTCTTTGTAGATTTAATATAGTATAAATTTATTAGTATCTTTAATGTTTTATATAGTGGAATCATGTGGTGTTTTAATTTCAAGTCTTTCTTTGAAATACTTTTACCTGAACAAAAGAATCGCTTTTACAGACTTTCTCTTAAGGAACACGAGCTATTTCTGTCCACTGTGCAGTAGTCTCGGACTTCAGACATGCCTGTTCTCACTCACCAATACATGTCGTTTCTGTCCTCTGGCCCTGCTACAAAGACCTATGCTAATCCCACTGCCTTCCACTCAGACATTTGCCCTGCTTTTCAGTGACGCCAGGGTCTCTTCGGGGCCATAGAGAGGGCTCATGCATTCAATGCCTGTGGGTCATGTTTTATAGGAAGCTTTTGTTCCCAACTTTGAATCAAATAAATCCAATTTTAACACTATGATGTAGAAAATGAACCTGATAAAAACAAGTTTAGGTTTAAGCAGCACCAACCTTCATGGTTCCTTTTATTGCAGTAACAATTCAGAGACATAAGATGACCTATCTATTTTTACCTAATTATTCCTGCAAAGAATGCCACTCTGTTCATAAGAACATCTGTGGTATCATCTCTTTTGGTTCTTTTATTCATTTTTTCTTTAGAAACTCAAAAATATTCCTTTTTATAAACGTAAAAACCAAAGTTATTTACTTATAAGGAAAAATTTTGAACATTATTATTTGGCACATATAAACAAAAAAGATAAGTTTCAATAGATAAAATGGTTTATAAGTTCCTAGGATCCATGGGAAGTATTCATCTTGTCCTTTGACTGTCTTGTACTAATTATCATGTAGTGTCTAAAATTACTAAATATTTCACGTACACCTGAAAGACTCTATGAGTGGAAAATTTAGATAAGTTTCCTTCACTATAAACATGAAAATTGTGATTCTATGGGATAGAATACTAAAAATAGCTCAAAGGAGAAAAAGGAGATTCCAAAGAATTCACCAAAAGCAGCAATTTCTGAAACACCTTCCCCCATTGTTATGGACTACATTATTTCATCCTTGAAATCCCTAAGGTGAAGGCCTGCCTCCAATGGACACTGGAACTATGAACACTGCAGGGGCACTTGAGATGACCTCAGTGCATCTCTCAGAGCTCATCAGAGAAGTTTCTTTTTGCTATGGATGGTGCTTAACACAGGGACCCTCAACTTGCCAACATGAAGACAATAATTGATTCTGAAGTGCTCAGCCGGCACCTGCATCCAGCATTCCAAGCCTTCCTGTGTCACAACATTCCATGTCACATGCACCTTTGACAATGGCCTGGAAATGTGGACTGTATTAGTGGACAACAATGAGGTCAAGCTCAAGTCATTCTGCTGGAAACAGAGTGATGGAGGTCCTCAGAGTGGACGTCTGACCCTGCGGAGCCCAGCCAGGCTAGTGAGGACCTGTAAAAGGTGACCTTGCAGAAACAGCAGCTGCAGCAGCTAGAAGACCTCTACAAGATGGCGGAGCCAGCAGAGGTGGCCGAGCGGCCGGGCCTGCTGAGGTTCTGGTGGAGTTCATCTACCAGTGCTGGAAGCCGAAGAGGAAAGCCGATGCTGACCAGCCACCAATGCTGACCAGCCGCCAGTGAGAAGGCCCTTCCGCTGGGTTGCTGTCTGAAGAGCTTCTCCAGGATGAGGAGACGCTGCTCAGCTTCATGAGGGACCCTTTGCTGCAACCTGGCGGCCCTGCAGGGAAAGTCTGAGCTTGCACTCGCTTGCCAGCCAAGAACGCACCTGAGGATGGGCCTGGTGCAAGGACCGCTCCAGACAAGCCTGCCAAGAAACCCTAGGGCCAGGATGCAGACAGTGTCAAGGGCTGGCAAGAAACACCTACCAGGAGGCCAGAAGGAGGATTCTTCTCATATGCAGTCCAGCCCTGCAGCTGGGGACTGTCTCGTGCCAGTGGCCCCAGAAAGCTCTCCGCTGCTGTCCTCCCAGACCCCAGATAAGACAGACCCGATGGATTCTGACTCTAATGTCCAAGTGTCTAGCCTTACAGTGAGCCCCAAGCCCTTGGGCAGCTCCGGTCACCTTGTGAGACCAAGGTCACCCAGAGGTCCCCAGGTCCTTGTTCTGAGGCCGGGCAGGACTGCCACCTGCCGAGGCTGAGAGCCCCAAGGTCAACCTACCCTTTGACTGAGACTGTTGGCTACTTCTCTGATGAGGAGATGAGTGACTCCTATCCAGGGCCAGAAGACAGTGGGGTGCTGTGTCTAGAGAGGAAGGGGCAGATGAGATGGTTCACATGGGGGTTCTGCCCTCCTAACTCACCCAGGCCCCTCTATGGTCCCCCTCAGCCCAAACACAGCTGCCATTTCCAACTTTTGAGTGTCCCAGACCACGGTGTCGTGGTTTTATTTTTAATGAAGAGTTTCAAGTTCTTTTTTCCGTGCTGGCCTAGGACATCAGGGTTCCTCCCACAGCTCTGGCCACGGGACTGTGGTAGGTCCTGTGTGCCACCCCTGGGCCAGCCCACGTGACGTGGCTGGGCCACTGGCTTGGTGTAGACAAAGTGACGAAGGACTTAGGATTCCTGCCTGCTGCCACTGGATGGCACAGGCCATCGTTTGGGCATTATTTTATGGCAGATGGGCCATTCCGGGGCCTGCCCCCCACTGTCCCCTAACTCGGGCTCATTTTACAGAGGTTCTGCTACACTCCATTGATCCCCAAGGAAGTATATAAGGTGGATTTCCCAGCCAGAGTCAAAAGCACAAAGAGTTTACGAGAAAGCATTGAGGGGGTCCAGAGAGCCTGCTGCCTCTGAACAGCCCAAATCATCTGAGGCCTGCCCACGCCCTGCTGCTCTGCCCCTGCAGTGCCCCACCCAAATGGCTCTAGGAAGGGGTTCCCAGAATCCTTCCTGAGCTGTACCATTCACTCAAGGGACTCCCCAAATAGCCAGCCATGAGCCAGTATAGTAGAGGGCTCCAAGGAAGGGCCAGTGCCCAGCCCCATGCTTGGGGCTCAGAGAATCCTTCTGGGGCTCCAACGTCCTTTCTTCCTTTGGGGCCAGTCTCTACTAAAGTCTGTTCGCTCCTTTCAGAGCTGGCCAGACCAGACCGTTTGCCTTTCCATGTTTCTTACTACTGTTAAGAGATGAGCTTCTTCCAAGGTTCCTTTCAGGAAACGCTTCCTTCCAACAAGTAGTAGAATCCCAGGGCCCAGGGCAGCCCGTGTTGGCCTGCTGGGTCTGGCTGAAGTCCTGCTGGATGTCCCTATATTCCTCTGTCTCTTGGCATCTTAACCCCTTTTCCTCCATACTACACCCCCTTTCCACCCCTTTCACCTCCATATCCCCCAGGTAGTTCTGAAGAGTTTTAATCGAGTGGCCCCAGGGTGAGAGCTCAGGGAACAACAAAGGGATATCGTGAAAACATTTCTTATTTTCTTTTGCAAATTACTCCTGGGTCACTTCCACCACTGGTAAAGCCAGATCTTCTCCAACCAGAACATTGCAAAGCCCAGTGAACCAGTCGATTCATTCTAAAGATGCTGTCGTAGTTTGTCTTCCATTGCTGTGACAAAACACTCTGACCAACACCAACTTGGGGAGGAAAGGGTTTATTCAGTTACATCTCCCAGGTCACAGATCATCACTTGGGAGCTCAAGGCAGGAACTCAGGGCAGGAACCTGGAGGCAGGAGCTGAAGCACAGGCCATGGAGGAGTGATGTTCACTGGCTTGCTCTCTACTGGCTTGCTCTCTGGCTCATGCCCAGCCTGCCTTCTTATACTGTCACTGCTCAACAATCAAGACAATACACCACAGATGTGGCCACAGGCCGATCCAATGGAGCCAATTGCCCAATCGAGGCTCCCTCAACCCAGGTGTGTCAAGTTGACACCAAAGCTATCCAGCACAATTGACCCCTTGTCAACTTGACACACAAACACATCACTATTAAACCACAACCTTTCCAGTTCTTATCCCCAAAATATGATGTTAACATGAATCACAACCTAAGACAGTACAACCTCAAAAGCCTCACAGTCCTTAAAATGTCCAAACACTTAAAAGTTCACAGTCCGTTAAAAGTCTCTTAACTGTGGGCTGCTGTAAAATCCAAAACAAGTACTGTCTTATTTCAAAGGGAAGAATCAGGCACTCTCAAACAAAACCTAAGTCCAGCAAGTAGCTCAAGGCTGGACACCTGGGATTCACTCACGATCTTCTGGGCTCCAAAGGGTCTCGGCAGCTCCCCCTCTCCGACTCTGCCGTCCGTGGCACACTCATCTCGCAGGCCCAGGCCGACTCCATTCTACACCTACCGCTGCTCTTGGTGGTCGTCCCAGGGTACCGGCATCTCCAAAAAGCTGGGGTCGCTACTGAAACTGAGGCAGCACCTTCACCAATGGTCTCTTCTGACCTCTCCTGGTGCAAAGCCTCAGCTTCTCTCCATGACCCCTGCAATCCTGGGGTCTTCACAGCAACCGAGGTGCACTTCCACCAATGGTCTTTCCTGACCTCTCACAGTGCCAAGCCTCGGCTGCTCTCTGTGACCCCCTCAAATTTCAACACCGGAACCATATAGGAGACTCTTACACGTTACCAAGTCCGGCTTCTGGCTCGAGATGGAGGCTCAGGCCCTTTCTGGGTCACAGCTTCTGTGTGCTGACCTTGAAGATATTCTCCCCAGAAGATTTCACCTCAGTGATGCTGGTCTCTTGTTACTTACAGCTGATTTTTCAGCCCCAGCTAACCAGCATCAATTGCCCCAGTACCACAAAAGTTTCACTTCAGGTTCTGGTCTCTTGTTACTTACAGCTGATTCTCCACAGCCCCAGCTGACCAGAACCCACAGATTACACAGTCCTGATGATCTCTGCTCCCCTTTGAAACTAGAAACTTCACAAGCCAGGCCTCCATCTTCTACAACTCCTTCAGCAAAACTGCTCCAAGCTCCACAGCAATGATCTTTAGGCATTCAATGATCTTCCCAGCCCAAAGTTCCAAACGCCTCCACAATCCTTCCCCAAAACACCAAGGTCAGGTCTGTCACAGCAATACCCCACTCGTCTGGTACCAATTTCTGTCGTAGTTTGTCTTCCATTGCTGTGACAAAACACTCTGACCAACACCAACTTGGGGAGGAAAGGGTTTATTCAGCTTACATCTCCCAGGTCACAGATCATCACTTAGGGAGCTCAAGGCAGGAACTCAGGGCAGGAACCTGGAGGCAGGAGCTGAAGCACAGGCCATGGAGGAGTGATGTTCACTGGCTTGCTCTCTACTGGCTTGCTCTCTGGCTCATGCCCAGCCTGCCTTCTTATACTGTCACTGCTCAACAATCAAGACAATACACCACAGATGTGGCCACAGGCCGATCCAATGGAGCCAATTGCCCAATCGAGGCTCCCTCAACCCAGGTGTGTCAAGTTGACACCAAAGCTATCCAGCACAGATGCCAAAGAGTATTTGACCACATTACACAGCACAGCCCGGACCTGACAACTGTCAACTTGGACTTCCTTTCAGTGGAGTTTCTTAGCAACCAAGTTCAGAGCCACAGTTATCATGCACACCCACAGAGGAGGGCAGATGGGCAAAGCCGGCATGCTTCAGAGAGCCTCTTCTTTGGACTGAACTGTCCCTTAGGGCCTGTGCACCGCAAAGCCCAGGTGTCTGTTGGACAGCTTGGCTAGCAGGCCATTTTACCAGGTCAGCCCCTAGGGCAGTCTTTGTCGGGCATCCGTCTCCATTCTAGGATGTCCCTCAGGCTGCAAGAAAGATAAGGGTGCTAGTCTCTCCTCCCTGTCTCCAGCAGCCCCCAGACCTCCCCCATTAGCCACAGCCCCATAGTGCCCAACTTTGACACACACACACACACACACACACACACACACACACACACACATCAAGACATCTATTCCAGACCAGAGATGGACCTTGTTATTGCACACATCTGCTGCCCCTCCCTAGGGGGGCAGTGCTGCCATTGGTACCAGTCCGGCTGCCTTCTACCACATTCCCTCATCACATGACACAGACTAATGTGCAAGGAAAGTATATGTGTCATAAATGTATTTTGAAACAAGTAAAGAGAAGGAAGGCAGATGCCTATTTCTTTTATGAAATGAGCCCTTTCTGAACAGTACATGGATCTTTGCAATGTAATGGCCTCGGCTTACTCAGGAGCTGCCCGGGGTTTCCAGGCATAGGTGTTGTCTTGTATATCTGTACGTGATGTGTATGTGCACCTACAGCAGACACTTTGCATGTGTGCGCATGCACAGATGCACTATGGGGCTTACTGGAGTCGTTTCTTAAGATTCAACTGCCTGGTTCTTCAAGAATGCTGGCAATGAGTAGACTTGGTAGACTTGGTGTTTCCTTGCTTGTTGTCAGATGTGGTCAATTTGTGCCTATGTCTGAAGTTCTGCAGAATGATCTGTGAGCCCTGTAGTAAGACTCTTGAGGAGGCCCCTCCTGTCCTTAAATACAGAGAGCTGGAATTGGAGAACTTTGCTGTTCTTCAAGACTTCCTGCCGCCTTTCCTCATGGGTGGGCACTTTGTGCTCCAAATCATTTTAGGGGTGACAATGGGGGGGGTGTGATATGAATGTCACAGGAGGAGAAACCTTGTCTTTGTTTCAAAGGAAGTGATGTGCCATTTGTTAAAATACAAGAGAAATATTGAAAATGTATTGAAAAGAACAATTTTAAATTATTTTTGGCTTATGGGGCAATATTTATTTTCTTATATTATAAAAGATTCCTTTGTAGAGAAAAAAAATATTTTTTATTACTGCAAAGACCTATTTCTCCTTTTTGTTCATCGTCCTTGTTTGCAACCCTCAACAAGCAATAGAAAGTACATCACCCCAAGTGGCCAGTGCCCGCTGTGCCTGCGTGGTTTCGTGGCTGCTGCTGCATAGCTCCCAGCTGTGTCCTGCTCACTCCCTAGGGCTTTTGGACCCCGGTTCCTACCAGGGCCTGTGTCTAAGGAGCCTTCTGCACTCCTCTTGTGTTGGCAAACGTATGTATTAAAGCAATGTTTTCTGTGCAAAAAAAAAAAAATGCATTCATTGGTTTGAACCTTTTCTTGCCTGTAATTCCAGGAAGTCAATTCTATATCTGTGATAAATTCTGGATCATCACAGTAAACTGGGGCCATCCAAACCAACTTGTGATGTCCCTTCTTAAATGTACCTGTTGGTGCAGGGAAAATAAAGAAAATAATTTGGAATCGTGAGTTCGTTTAGGTTTTTCTTATTTGTGGTAGGTAATAAATTAACTATGCTTCAAGTGAACAATAAGAAGCAGTTAGAGTCTTTTACTCCACTTCCGGAAGGTTTGGCAACACCAGAGCAGGTTATGTTCTCCTGTTATACCACAGGCAGAGCCTCTGTGCTGTGGCAAACCCAGAGTCTGGGCCCTAAAGAAAGCAGCCATTGTTATGCATACACCTGACATTTGAGTTTCAGGAGGTAGCACATCAAGGCCTTGAAATCTTGAAAGAAACTGAAAGGGGGAAGTAGTTTACTGGGCTTTAATCCCAGCACTTGGGAGGCAGAGGCAGGGTGATCTCTGTGAGTTCAAGGCCAACCTGGTCTATATAGTAAGTTCCAAGACAGCTGGGGCCACAAGGAGATCCTGTCTCAAAAAAAAGAAAAAAAAAAAAAAAAGAATATGTGCATTTTAAGGAGACTGATGGCATCAATTTGTATTTTTTTCTCTTAAAACATTTGTGTGTGCTTGTGTACATGCATGTTCATGTATGTTGTGTGTGGTATACATGTGAATGTTAGTATTTGCATGCACTGCATGCATATGAAGTCAGGGCAGCCTCACAGGGTCTCTCGCTGGCCTAGACCATCACCATGCCATGCAGTCCAGACCAGCTGCTCAGTGAGCTTCCAGACACCTGCCTGTTTCTGATGCCCATCTTGCCGTGGCTGGGAAAAGAGGGTCATGCTACCACAGCTGCCTTCGTTGCATAGGTTTGAGGTCTTGTGCTTACAAGGCAAGTGCTTTACAAGTTCAGCCATATCCTGGCTCAATTTTTTTTTTCTTTAATCCTGTTTTACTTATCATTGCAAAGAATGGAACATTAGTAGATTTTTAAGCTTTGATTTTGATCTGCAGATGTTGACATATGTCACTGAGTGCTCACATCTTGGGAAGGATACTGGGAGGACTGAAGTTCACCCTCCCCTTCCCCCCAAATGTCTAAGCAGCGGCATTCCAAACGTAGAGTTGTGGGGTTTGGAATCACATGGGCCGATGTGAGAATAGCCCAATACAATCTGGTAAATCTGGAAACCTATTTTAGAATTATATCTAAAGATAAGATTTTCATATATGGACATTTTGATGGAAAAAAATGTCTTAAAAGTAACTATTCTTAAGACTTTTTTTTCCATCAAAATGTCCATATATGAAAATCTTAAAAGTCTTAAAAGCAACTATTCCTGCCAGGCGTGGTGGCACACGCCTTTAATCCTAGCACTCGGGAGGCAGAGGCAGGCAGATCTTTGTGAGTTCAAGGCCAGCCTGGTTGTCCTAGTTTGTCTTCCATTGCTGTAACAAAACACTCTGACCGACACCAACTTGGGGAGGAAAGGGTTTATTCAGCTTACATCTCCCGGGTCACAGTTCATCACTTAGGGAGCCCAAAGCAGGAACTCAGGGCAGGAACCTGGAGGCAGGAGCTGAAGCACAGGCCATGGAGGACTGCTGTTCACTGGCTTGCTCCCCTGGCTCATGCCCAGCCTGCCTTCTTATACTGCCACTGCTCGACAATCAGACAATACTCCACAGATGTGGCCACAGGCCGATCCAATGGAGCCAATTCCCCAATTAAGGCTCCCTCAACCCAGGTGTGTCAAGTTGACACTAAAGCTATCCAGCACACTGGTCTGCAGAGTGAGTTCCAGGACAGCTGGAGCTACAGGGAGACCCTGTCTCAAAAAAGACTAAAAAAAAAAGTAACTATTCCTTCTAAAAGGGAAGGAATTATAAATCAAATTTCAGACATTTCAAGAATAACCATGAAGAAAGTCGTTTTGTTTTGTGGTTATTTTAGATGAACTTTACAATTTTCCTTAAGGTAAAAAAACTGGGTAACCCATATATTCTCTCCCCAGAGAAGGGAATTTCAAGTGCATAGCATTGCTGTGAGTCACATGTGTGTTTGTGGGGGCGGGGGAGAGGGGAAGTGCAGAACAGCACTGATTTGCATAATGACCTTTCTATTCTTTCTGTAGAAAGGAAAGAAATGAGAAAGCTCAAAGCAAGGTTTGTAACATATCCCTTCGAGAGGTCAGAGTTAGCCATTCTCACTATTTTGCTTGTGTGTTATTGTGCTTTTAAATCTCATGTATTGATTAGTAATGTCTGCCTGGAGCACTTATGTGAAGAATAATTCTGAGTCATGCACTAAACACTAAACAGCTGTTTATTGAATGTTGAATGAATGTCCTTGATAGAAGCCACATGAGAAAAACCATAGATTTCCTCAGTTGCTAGACAGATGACCTCACAGGAGAGCCTAAAGATAAAGAAATGGGGATAGGGAGTGTAATGGGTAAACTTGGTGGTCAACTTGACACACCTGGGAAGAGGGAGTGTCAGTTGAATAATTTCCTTGATCAGACTGGCTCATGGACATGTCTGTGGGCACTTTTATTGCTATCTCATATAGAAGGGTCCAGCCCACTATGGCATTACATCCCTAGCCAGGTGCCCAGGCTATAAAGGAAGCTGACTGTGAGCCTAGGCACATGCCAGGAGGCCACATTCTTCTATGGTTTCTGCTTCAAGACCCTGCCTTGGGTACCTGCCTTGACCTCCCTTGATGAAGCACTATAACCTAAAGATGAAATAAACCCTTTCCATCCCAAGTTGTTTTTGGTCTTGGTGTCCAAGAGAGCAACACAGAGCAAGCTAGAACAGGGAGGGACTTAGTGCCGATGTCGACTGTTAATGGAGAGAAGGATGACCTCAGCCTTCAGGATATTTGGGTTATCAGTTTAAAATTATGTTACATTAATTTAGTTACATGAACCTAAACCTTTAAAATAATCATGTCTTTTGAACATCCTTACCTCACAGATCTACTTCTACCAATTTAACCTAAGAAAAAAAAATTAAGGATGTGGGTCAAGGAAGAAGTGGCCACTGCAATAATCTACAGAGTCTACAGAGGGATCTTCTGTAAGGAAGAGAAGCCCATTCAAACTCTATTTCAGAAGGAAGGGAAGATCTCTCTCCTTTGACACTGTTGAAATTGGGAGCTGGTAATTTCTTTGTTGCAGGTCAGGAGATGGGCTGGTTCTGCACATTGTAGAGCTTTTAGCAGCGGTCCTGGACCCATACCTATATAAAAGTAGCAGTATCTTACTATTGTGACACATCAAAATATATTCATATCCTGCCAAATGTCCTCTAGGATAAGCCTAAATCACTCCTAGTTGAGACTCACTGGTGGGAATTCAGAAGAGGGCGATATCCTGGATTCTAAGCTAGAGGACCTGGCACCCTGGGAGCGGTTAACTCCTCCCCTTCTGTCTTTCCATCTTTTGATTTGCTTTTCCTCTAGATCTGCTCCAATCTTTCAAGTGTCCACAATGTGATAGCCTACTCGGGTCCAGCCAGGAGTGACGAAAGGAATAGAACCACAGAGCTCCACAGAACGTCCATATAATTTATTACACATTTCTCTCCTTCTTTGTACGCCCTGGAATTTCTGATTGTTATTATGGCTTTACCCTACTTAGGATGTTGGATATTTTTATATCTCTCTAAGTATTCTTGAACTCTGTTCTATGCAGTTAATTGCAAATAATTCTTTTGCTCCAGACTTAGTACCTTTCTAGGTACTGGAATATGTGGAATATGTGGTCTAGAGCTAATTATCACCTTGCTTTGTTGGAACAAGACCATCCAGAGCACTCCATCTGATGTCATGTGAATGATGAAGCGTCCATCTGATGTCATGCGAATGATGAAGTGTCCATCTGATGTCATGTGAATGAAGTGTCCATCTGATGTCATGTGAATGATGAAGCATCCATCTGATGTCATGTGAATGATGAAGTGTCCATCTGATGTCATGTGAATGAAGTGTCCATCTGATGTCATGTGAATGATGAAGCGTCCATCTGATGTCATGTGAATGATGAAGCATCCATCTGATGTCATGTGAATGGTGAAGTGTCCGTCTGATGTCATGTGAATGATGAAGTGTCCGTCTGATGTCATGTGAATGATGAAGCGTCCATCTGATGTCATGTGAACGATGAAGCGTCCATCTGATGTCATGTGAATGATGAAGCGTCCATCTGATGTCACGGGAATGATGAAGTGTCCATCTGATGTCATATGAATGATGAAGTGTCATCTGATGTCATGTGAATGAAGTGTCCATCTGATGTCATGTGAATGATGAAGCGTCCATCTGATGTCATGTGAATGATGAAGTGTCCATCTGATGTCATGTGAATGAAGTGTCCATCTGATGTCATGTGAATGATGAAGCGTCCATCTGATGTCACGTGAATGATGAAGTGTCCATCTGATGTCATGTGAACAATGAAGCGTCCATCTGATGTCATGCGAATGATGAAGCGTCCATCTGATGTCATGTGAATGATGAAGCGTCCATCTGATGTCACGGGAATGATGAAGTGTCCATCTGATGTCATGTGAATGATGAAGTGTCATCTGATGTCACGTGAATGATGAAGCATCCATCTGATGTCATGTGAATGATGAAGTGTCCATCTGATGTCATGTGAATGATGAAGTGTCCATCTGATGTCATGTGAATGATGAAGCGTCCATCTGATGTCACGCGAATGATGAAGTGTCCATCTGATGTCATGTGAATGATGAAGCATCCATCTGATGTTATGTGAATGGTGACGTGTCCGTCTGATGTCATGTGAATGATGAAGTGTCCGTCTGATGTCATGTGAATGATGAAGCATCCATCTGATGTCATGTGAACGATGAAGCGTCCATCTGATGTCATGTGAATGATGAAGCGTCCATCTGATGTCACGGGAATGATGAAGTGTCCATCTGATGTCATATGAATGATGAAGTGTCATCTGATGTCATGTGAATGAAGTGTCCATCTGATGTCATGTGAATGATGAAGCGTCCATCTGATGTCATGTGAATGATGAAGTGTCCATCTGATGTCATGTGAATGATGAAGCGTCCATCTGATGTCACGGGAATGATGAAGTGTCCATCTGATGTCATGTGAATGAAGTGTCCATCTGATGTCATGCGAATGATGAAGCGTCCATCTGATGTCATGTGAATGATGAAGTGTCCGTCTGATGTCATGTGAATGATGAAGCGTCCATCTGATGTCATGTGCATGATGAAGCGTCCGTCTGATGTCACGCGAATGATGAAGTGTCCATCTGATGTCATGTGAATGATGAAGTGTCCATTTGATGTCATGAGAATGATGAAGTGTCCATCTGATGTCATGCGAATGATGAAGTGTCCATCTGGCTGGAGTATCAGCTACTCTTTCTGGCTCTGTGGTGAACTCCAGCTAGTTGCCTGTGATCCTTGCATGTGTTTTACCCTCTGGAGTTGGATAACTTCCTCAAATGCATAGTTTGGTAGATGCTCTTTTCAACACTTCATGTGTCCCTCCTAGGATCTTCTGTCTGCTCTCGGTTCAGTACCTACTGCCTAGTGCTCTTTCTTGCCTGTGAACTCTTCCCCTTGGGACTCCCTGGACCTGGAAACCCCAACTCAGGGTGTCTTCCAAGTTTTCCCAGGTACTCTCTCCCTTACCGAGGTCTTGAAGTCTCTCAAGACAATAAACTGAGGCTGTTCTTATTGGTTGGTTCCTGTTTTTCTTTTTCCCTAGTGTCCAGTGGCTTGGAAGCTGCATTTCATATGCTTTTCTGTGTTTTATTTTTCAGATGTTTCAATGCATGGGTTTAATCTCTGTTACTTCATCTTGTGCAGAAGTGAAATCACACAATAGATTTTTCCATACTAAAAAATAAAAATAATGTGACATTTCTACTGAAGAAGTGTATGTGTGTGTGTGTCTGTGTGTGTGAGAGAGAGAGTGAATGAGAGAGAGATGGTTAAGATTAAAATTATAAATGATCCTGTATGAGAATATTTATTTATATTCAAATATTTTTGGAATCTATTGATTAAAAAAAGATAAATATATTTTGCCCGGATTTATTTTATTTTAATATATTTACATAAATATACATAGAGAGAGGTATAAAAAATCATACACATATATACATCTATCTATATTAACATTTACCTTTACATAGTTCCTTATATGTAAATAATATACATACATATTATATGCTGTGATTCTTACAGAAATGTTTACTAGATGGGCATGGTGGCATCTTTGTGTAATTCCGGGGCTGGGGAGCAGACACAGGACATCCCTGGGGTTCACTGGCCAGCCTCACTGAATTGGTGAGTTTGTGTAGAAGTGAGAGGTACCAATTCAGAAATCTAGGTGGACTGAGTCCTGAGGAACAATGCCCGAAGATGACTTTTGGCCTTGGTATAGACCAGTACATGAGAGAACTCACATGAACATATACACCAGAAGGAAGGAAAGAGGAGGGAAGGAAGGAAGGAAGGAAGGAAGGAAGGAAGGAAGGAAGGAAGGAAGGAAGAAAGAAAGAAAGAAAGAAAGAAAGAAAGAAAGAAAGAAANAGGAAGGAAGGAAGGAAGGAAGGAAGGAAGGAAGGAAGGAAGGAAGGAAGAAAGAAAGAAAGAAAGAAAGAAAGAAAGAAAGAAAGAAAGAGAAAGAAAGAGAGAAAGAAAGAAAGAAAAAGAGAAAGAAACTATAGATGGGGGTTAATTTAAATGGACATTCATCTTCATCATGCCAATACTCATTTACAGGTAATGAATCTGAGGCCCATAAAGGTTAAATGACTTCCTAAGTCATTCATGTAATTAGGTGCAGAGCTGAAACAAGAAGCCATATTTTTAAAGTCCCAGCCCAGGGCTTTTCTACTACATCAAAAAAAATTAATTGAATTTTTTCTCACATAATGTCCAATTTGAAATCTCTCCCACAGGGGATTTTTGGTTAGATAGTCATAGTGTTATAAGATTTGAATCTTCACAACGGCCTGGGGAGACCCTGCAATCTGTGCTTCCACATTCAAACATCATCGCACTTACACATCCCATCCAGATGAGAATCTTCCCCAGTTCTTAAAGCCTTCCAGATGTATCACAACTGGATTTCTTGATTTATTTTCCAGAGCAAAAGAGCAGAATTTGGAAAATAGCCTAATATGCATAACCCATTAATAGCATCCCAGGAGACAGAAGAGTCCAAACCCTGAACGTCCAAAGCATTTTAATTCAGGACGTATTTCACCAAAGCCCCAGGGATTATTTCATCAGCATGGACTATGAATATGAATTACTTTTCATGCCGGTCCATTTTGACTGAGCAATCTTATACAAGATTTAACGCAGGAACAAGCATCAGAACTTAGATAATTAATAAGAAAGAATGCCAGAATGAAACTGAACAAATATTTCTTCTGTCTCCTCGAAAAATTCTAGTCTATAATCTGATCTTTTATGAAACAAACGTTACTCACTGGGTCTCAGCTAGGTAACTACATTTGAATCTTCAGTTGCTTCCTCTGTATTTGCAGAGATGAAAACATGCTTGCTGAAGTTGGGATGTCAAAGAGCAAATCAGTAAATGAGCAATTGCATCTTGTCTAGAAAGCAGTGCTGGCTCCTTCCTACCTTGGGAGAGTGCCATGCACCCTTCAGTGTGACATAGCTGACTTAACGCCTGCTAAGCAAAACCACTCTACCTCCTATGCTTCACAAAACTCCACAAATATAGTGTGACACGAGATGGAGTGATATATTGCTACCGGAGTGTCCATGGGAAGGGCCAGCAGTGTCCACGTGACCCCTGTGAGTAGAAGTGTTTCAGCCTCTGGTATATGTGTGATAAGAGAACTGTCTTCCTGTATTTGGGAACAATGTTCAAGTTTAGGTAAGATCAGCAGTGCAGGTTGAGAAAGAAATCTTGCCTCACTATCAGATCTATAAAACTGACTCTCTCAATAATATAGCAACATGCTGAGTGTAATGGGCCTGCCTGTAACCTCAGCACCCAGGACGCAGAAGCCTGAGGATTGCTATGTATTGGAGACCAATGTGTTTTACATAGTGAGTTCCAGCCAGCCAGAGCTACAGAGACTTTATCTCAGACCATCAAATAAACAAATAAACAAAACACTTAGTGACAGGTGGCAGATCACTCTTATGCTCACTTTGACCAACTCTCTGGGTTTTTATCCCTGAGCTGAGATGACTACAGATGAGAGGGCACATTTCCATAAGGGCACTGAGCTCAGTAACGTTCAGAGTGATGGGCGGTGTCCAGTGGTGTTTGTGCTTGGCCTGGGCTGACCAAGGAAGTGGTCTAGGTTGCAGTCGGTTCTCCAGTGGCTGAGCTATTCTCCAGGATGTTCTTTCTTTTAGACTACCCAAAGTCTACCGACAGCTTCAGCCAGTGTTTTAACTCCACAGCTCTCTTAATTCTGTGCTAATGCTAGGGCTGGTCATTAGGCAGAGATGACAGAAGGTTACCAGATATGTTTCCCTTCTGATCTTCCAACGACTGGAACCAAAAGAAATTTGGCAGAATACACGAGCTCTGGTGGGGTGGGGGCATAGGGTGGGGGACACGGGTCTAGATTTGATAATCTTGTATAAAATATATATTAAAAAATTAAAAAAAAATAAAATAAAATAAAGAAATTTGGAGGGTCTGGCCTAGTCAGTAAAGTACTACGAAAGCATGAGGAATTGACTTTTAGCCCCTCTACCCACATAAAAAAGCCAGGTATGTGGCACGTGCTTGTGATTACAGAGCTGGGGAGATGGTGATGGGCAAGAAGATAGGAGACTCCTGAGGAATCACGCCTGAGGTTGACCTCTGGACTCCACAGGCAAACAGACAGGTATGTTCCTGAATACATACAAGCATGCACATAAAACATGCCTGAACACAGATGTCCTCCCCACACAGAAGAAATTTGGAAATATCTGTTTAAAAGCCTATTATGAAACTTCAAAGATGGAGATATTTGTGACAGATAAACCCTGACTCAAAGCAACTAGATAATCCAGATAAAATCCAAGAGCATCTGCTTTAAAGGCACTAAAGAGTTGCTTAAGCAACGCAAAGTAGAGGGAATAGAGGGAGGGTACGACTTGACTCCCGCAGACTTCCATCTAGGAGGAGCACTGCGGGTTCACAACAGCCATGCTTACTCCGACCTGAACCTGGTCTCAGAAGGGATGCCAAGAGAGGTCTAGGAAGCCTAGACTGGTTCCATAACCACACAGCACCCCTAAATCAGGACCTGTTTCTCCTCTAGATGCTTGTTGAACTCTAAACTTTCAAGAAGAAAAGAAAGAAAAAAATAAGTTTAAAACATCTTCAAAGCTCTCTGTAATCTGGAGATGCTTCGGAGACAGCTGGGAACTTAGCACTCAGTCAAGGTAGCCATCTTGGGACAAGACTAGTATCAGGCCAAGCCCTAGAAGGTCATGTCACTGGAAAAGGGTAAGACAAGAAGAGACCCACATTGAACATTAAACATTTAACAGTGCAAACTTCCCCCTCCCCTGGGGAAGTTGAAAGAAATAAGGACAGCTGTTCTTCATCAGTCCTATCCAAGACCGTGCCAGAAATCCAGGCTGGTGTGATAATGCAAGAAGACACAAAAGCCAGGCCAATTTCAAAGAAAGACATAAAACTAGCACATGCGAATGAGTTGATTCTATTTGGGAAAAATTCAAAAGCATTGAAAAACAATTTAAATTTTACAAAGTTCGTTAACAGTCTGGGTAGCAGATAGAGGTACAGAAAATGCAGTCTGAATGAATAGACCTGCAACAAGGAAAAAATGAAATCTCACAGATTTTATGACTTGCTGGAGCCTCAAGGATCATTGAATACCTGGAAATGAATCTTTAATTTTCAATTTTCCTGATTTAATTTTATTTTGTATGTACAAACGTTTTGCCTGCAGGTCAGAAGAGGGGAATTGGATCCCCTGAAACTGGAATTAGACAGCTGTTAGCCTCCATGTGGGTGCTGGGATCTTAGTCCAGGTCCTCTGCAAGAGCAGCCAGTGCTCTTAATCACTAAGCCATCTCTTTATCCCCTAGAAATAAATCTTTAAAGTGGGGAAGATTTTGATCAAATTTAAAACAGATTGTATAGTATGATTGCTTAGACTCTGTAGATCAGTATTGTATTAGTTTAAACAAGCATATCAGTGATAATGTCATACTGAAGTAGAATTGAGTGCAGGCATGGAACTAGCATAGGAAAGCAAGGTGGGCAGCGTCCAATCTCTGTAACCGTGGAAGCAGAGAACTAACACCACAAAGTTTTCCTGTGGCCTCCACGTGTGTGCACCCCACACTCATCACACACACACACACACACACACACACACACACACACAGACATACACAATTTAAAAGAAAGGCACCTATTGTCCCTACTGAATGTTGTTTTCTCATTATCTTCTGCCCACACTCTTGGTTTTCACAGCTCAAATAAAAATTCATAGATATGCATTTATTTGCTTACTATTCATCTTCACTCTCAGACTATTAGCTCATAGAGGAGAATATTGCCTATTTCAGAATGGGATGGTCAGGACCTAGCACAATGCTTTGTACATGATGGGCATTCAGTAAACATTTGTAAAGCAGCTTTGGTAATATGATTCCGCAAGGGTATTAAGTAAAAATATATTAGAAAATTTGAGTTCATAGTATCCATCACACAGAACATATTAAAATAGATTCAAGGTACATTAAATATGTATTAAAATTACAGAAGAAATATTTTAAATGAAACTGCAGAGAAGGACAAAATATGGGAAGACTGTTATGAATTCAATACTAATGGTACAAAGATGAAGGTAAATATATGTGATTCTTCACATCATTGAACTTGGTATGTATAATTACCCAGAAAAGAGAATTTAAAGCAACAACATCAAATTGGAAGGAATATTTACAACAAATATTATGAGAAAAGTTAATGTCTTTAATACATTAAAATCCCTGACAAATCAATAAGAAAATAGCTAACTACCCTAAACTAAGTTCAGCAGAATACATGGATAGTTCACAGCAGAGCACCAAAGTCATGATGAAATATTAATGGAATATGCCTTTAAAATCAAGTAGAAATATATTTAAATTATTGAGAACAATGTTAAGTACTCATTACTAGTGAGTTTGTGGCTTGAGAAAAAATTCATAAGAGCTTTCTGGAAAAAAAAATTAAGAGTGTACAGAAAGGGTCTTAATTTATTTCTTATTGTTCAGCTGAGACTCTTGACATCTAAAGAAATTTACTGAATACATGATGTTTTCACAGATCATAAAATTGAAAGATGCAGTAGCAGCCACTGCCCACCTCAAGAAGATGATGAGCTGTCCCGTTTCCATGTCTATTTCAGTTGAAACCTGCCACTTCTGTCTTCTGGTTATTTGAATTTAAAGTCCCCCATCAGAGTCTTTTCTGCCCCCACCCTTCTTGGTAAAACATTTCAGATCCAGAGAGATAGGAGAAGGTGGGCAGCTGATCGTGGTTCAAAGCATCTCCTGTTGTGGCCAGCTTCTCATTTGTCTCTTCCATTTGCTCAGTTGGTTCCTCAAGATGTATTGTCCCCCAAGATGGCATCACTGAACCTGGTCCTTCTCTGGCTCCCAGATCTTCTTAGACCACGTGGAACCCTTTGTACACTTGCTTACTGAGACTGAGACAGCTGGCCAGAGTGTCCTCCAGACAGGGCAGATGTACATACACCCTTCTTTTTGAAAGCACATGATGGTGCGGAGAAGGGCAAAAAGCAGGCTGGGGAGGCAGCACAGGGGTTAGGAGCACCGACCTCTCCTGAAAAGGACAGTTCAGTTCCCGGCACTCACGTGGTGGCTAACAAACATCTGTAACTTCAGTATCCAGGGGATCAAACCCCCTCTTCTGGCCTTCACGAGCATTGCACGCATGGGTGCACTTACATACATGCACCCAGAACACTCATGCACGTAAAAATAAATTAAAAAATTAAGGAGAAAACATTGGAAACATTAGAGGACAAAAATTCTCTGTGAATGAATTACTTCATAGTATAAGAAAATGGGGGAATTTTCTTATACTATGGGAAAATTGTAAATTCAAATTTATTACATCGTTATTATAAATAAATAATAAATTAGGAAAAATCCAACAATATTAGGATGGTTAAATAAATGACAATATACCATATGACAATATTTTATTTAAATCCATTTAAAATGATGCTGTTTTGACTTTTAACTACATGAGAAAATATTTATAGTCCCTAGTAAAATGTTAAAAGTAGATAAGATTATAGATATAATACGAGAATAAAAAAAGGGGAGATGAAGGGAGAGATGGAGGGAAGGAAGAAGAGAAGGAGAGAGGGAGGGAGGGAATGAGAGAGGAAGAAAAGGAGGAAAAGGAAGAGAGATCAAAGGGGAAACAACAACAACAACAGAAAAGACTGCATCAAAGAACTGACTGAAACAGTGAACTTCTGCTCAAAACAGTCAACTTCCTCATGGAAAATATTGAGAAAGACTAAGAGATGAAAAGCATGTTTGGCAGAATGCATGAGCTCTGGCGGGGTGGGGGAATGGGTGGGAACACGGGTCTAGATTTGTTAAAAATAAATAAATAAATAAATTTATGTGGAAAAAAAAATAAAAGGTTTTTCTGGCCTGGAAAGAGTCAAGAGCTTGTGCTGCTCTTTCAGAAGATCTGTGTTTGGTTCCCAGCACCAATGTCACCAACTCAGAACCACCTGTAACTCCAGCTCCAAAGGATCCAGTGGCCTCTTCTGGCCTGCTTGGGCAAATATGCTTACATGAGCATATTCCCACAGATACACCTGCACACATCTAAGCTTTTTAAATAATTAAAAAAAAATTCCTCACTCAGAATCCCCTTAAGAGTCTCATGGACATTGGGAAATGTGGAAAACCCAATGCCATCAACAAGTATTTCAGCTCCAAGCTTCTGGAGGAAAATGAGATGCAACGAAAGACCAACGAGATGGCTCCTTCATTTGAGGTGTCTCAGGATATAGTGAAAAATGAAAATAGAGTTGAGTGAGGGGAATGGAATACATAGAATGTGTGTGTGTGTGTGTGTGTGTGTGTCTGTGTGTGTGCATGTGTGTTCCAAGTCACTAACAGCATGGAAGTGGGGAGGACGGCGGTATTTACAGTAATGGTCAGGTTAGATCCTTTGAGAAACTGAGACCTGAACAGAAGGAGCTGGGCTGTGCCATCACTGAGGACAGAACCACAGTTGCTAATGCAGGTGGTGCCTTCTCTATCCTAAGCCATCCTTAATATTTGATGATGCTTTGTTCTTTGTCTGTAAGAAAAGGTACTGGACTAATTTGTAAGGCTCTCAAGAAACAATAATTTATATCCTACACACTTGGCAAGTGGCTGAAGAGCATCTAATCTGATGGTTTGCAAATAAATGTTCTAAATTATAGAATATGCAAACCAACAAGTGAAGTAGTAGCTCCCCCTCAAAGAAGCTCCATTTCATGGAATGCCATGACTCCCAGGGAAAATTCTGATGATGCTCTTTCTTGCTCACTGAAAAAGAAAACCATGATTTTGTTACCTCTGTATGTGTGTGTGCATGCACAATGACACAGGTATGAATGATGTGTGTGTTCATGTGTGTAAGTGTGGGTGTATGCCATGGGTTTGAAACAGAATCTCTTCCCTTCTGAGAATGTCAGGCTAGCTGGTCTTCAGATTTCCAGAGTTTTCCTATTACCACCTTCCATCTCATTGGGATTACAGATGTGATTTCTGTAGCTGGCATTTTATGGGTTCTAGAAATGCAAACTCAGATCTTCATCCCTGCATAGTGAACACATTAGCCACTGATATCTCTCTTCAGCCCCAGAAAAGAATGGACTTTGGGTATGATGAACTATGAGAAAACTGATGCTTGATTACATCAAATGACCAGTCCAAGGTCACAAAGAACATGACCCGAGCTTTGCATCCACATTGCTCCTACCTCCAAGAAATGTTAGTTCCTCACACTGAAATACATATTAACCTTGGTGAGGGAAGAAATAGTCTTCCTAGCATACAATTGCACACTCATTCGAAATACTCAATTTTGCATGATAGTTTATTGTTTGGATCATGTTTAATTTTTAGTCACTTACATTCAAGAAATGAATTTTCCTTTCAGTGTAAGCATTTTCTTCCAATTTAACCTGGTGAACTTCCCTCAGATATCAGTAAATAAAGAAACTCTTGATGGTCTCAGGCTCTCTAATTTTAAGGCATATCCAGCTTTTCAAAGATTGACCAGGAGCTCCAGGATCAGAATTAGAGGTGTACAAAATGGTTGTAATAAAATAAATCCTTGCTAATGAAGGTTCATGTTACATGCTTTTAGAATCTTAAATCAGATTAAGGTCTTTGGAAAATACCCTTAAGACTTAAATGGTTGTATCCCACACAAAGTGGAAGAGTTAGATATTTAATCAATATAGCTATACAAATTGAGTAATTAGGTACAAAGTGGATGAGACTAGAAGTGTGGGGGGAAGGTTTAATTATCTGATTTAGCAGAGAAGTTTGATTAAATCAACTAAATCATAGTCTATTCTCCCTTTGCATCTAAATACAAAGAAACCAGATCAGGTTTTCCCAATCTGGGAACTGTATCAGCTCTCAGTATGTGAAGGAGGCGAGCTACTTGGGTACCACTTCCTCATCACCCAGTCCAGCAATTGCTTTATTAACTCAGGAAAGTAATTGCCCTCCTGGTTTCAAACACAGCTTTAGTGTTCAACCTTCCAAGGCCTTATATTCAGCCATGCTTCATCTCCAGAGCCCTGAAAGTTCTAGCTTTCCCTCAAAGATCTCCACCTGGATGTCATTTTACCTGTCCAAAAGAGAACAACACTCTTAATTTTTGACCTCTTGATTTCTCTTGATAAAATTAGCCTTTTTCCAACCATCCAAGGTATAAGACCATGTGTCATATTCAGTTACTCATGACTCTAATCCCAACAGACACTGAGTCACTACGTTTCTGACCTCTGCGGCATTGCACGACACGGGTGCACAAACTTGCATGCAGACAGTACATTCATACACATACAGAAATAAATAAAATTTAAAAAAAAAAGATGCATCGGGCTGGAGAGATGGCTCAGCAGGTAAGAGTGCCAACTGCTCTTGCGGAGGGCCCAGGTTGGATTCCCAGCACCCACATGGCAGCTAAGAATCATCTTTAAGCCGGGCGTGGTGGCCCACACCTTTAATCTTAGCACTCAGGAGGCAGAGGCAGAGGCAGGTGGATCTCTGTGAGTTCAAGGCCAGCCTGGCCTACAGAGTGAGTTCCAGGCCAGCTGTCTCAAAAAAAAAAAAAAAAAAAAAAAAAAAGAGTGCAGCAGAGCTTAATTAGGGAATTCAAAAGACGTACCAGGAGGCAGTGCCGCAACCCCGCCCCCAACGGGATTGCTGAGGGAGTGTGCCAAGTGGATTCTTTGGAGAACCTTCCAGAACAGAAAGGGAAGAGTGAGTTAGACTTCCAATGAACAGCCTAAAACTTAGACAAGTCTACACTTACATAAGGCAGGATGAAAAACAAACAAATATGAACGCAGTATGAACGGAGGCAAGCAAAGTGCAAGCCTTCCAAACAGTGAAGAGGCATTGGGGGATTGTGCATTGAATACAGGATGAAGAGAAACCCACATGGTCAGGGACAAAGAAGAACAACATGGGAAAGATGCAGGATAATTCACACAAAAAGCTCTACAACCCCCTGGGAGATTCCTACGGTGGGATCCCCCTGGGCATGGCCAGGACACAGACTTCAGAAAGACAATTGTGGACATACTCAAAGAATCAGAAGACCTATAAAAGAACAAGTCAGAGCAATGAAGGAGAGAGAATGAAAAACCAACAAGGTACCTAGAGAAGAAGAATGACAAACTCCAGAAGGAAGTGGAACACTGAAAAGATCCCTAGTGTTGGAAAAGAGAAAAAGGAAACCAACCAGTGAGAAGCAAAAGGCTACAGGAAGAGGAGAGAAGCTCATTCAAAAGGAAGTGGAATCTAAGAAATCAACAAGATAAAATAAAAAATCAAACACTTATCAATCAATAGGAAAGGAAGGGAAAAACTCTCAGAAGTAGATGAAGAGGAAGCAGAACAAGAATATCAGACCTAGAAGATAACAGAACACCTGAAAAACCAACCTCAATATAAAGATTAATGAAAAATTTAAAAATAACAAGTCAAGAAAGAACAAAAAAAAGCCCAGGATTTGTGGACACTATAGAAAAGATCAACCTCTGCATCACAGGTAATAGAGAAGGGAGAAAGATCCCAAAGAGAAATGGTATTGATCAGTCTTCAACAGAAATAGATGAGGAAATTTTCACACAATAAAAAAAAGGCAAACCAATATAAGTACAAGAATTAAAAAAATCATAGAACTCCCAACAGACAAGAAAGAAAAAATTCTCCCATGCGCATATTAGAGTTAAAAATGCTAGACCCCCAAAACAAAGACAAAGTTCTTAAGCCACAAGAAAAAACAAAGTTACATATAGTGGGGAAACCTATCAGAATGTACAACTTGGGACTTCTCAGTGCAAACTAAGTAAAGCAAGAAAGAATGTGGAGCAAAGCATGTGGCTATGGGTTAAAGGCCTATCGATGATCCACACCCAGGTGTTTTTTCCTATACCGCCATCACCAGATGTGGATTATAGTTGAAGGAGAGAGAAAAAAATCTTCCATGACATAAAAAAGGTGAAAGAATACATGTCCAGAAAACTAACCCTTCAGAGAATACTTGAAGCAATTCAAAGGACAGAAGAAAGGAGCAACTATCCCCAGACACCTAGAAAGAGAAATTAATAAAAGCATAACTGCAGAAGTAGAAACCTAGACCAAAAATGCAAATAGATAATAAGGTGAAAGAAAGCAACACACATCCATCAGTTATAACCTTAAATATTAATGGACTAAACTCCTCAATCAAAAGACATAGACTGGGAGATTGGATTAGGAAACAGAACCCATCTATAAGCTGTCTACAAGAAACGCATCTTACCTTCAAGGATAGGCACCACCTTAAAGTGAAAGGATGGAAAAAAAATATTCCAAGCAAATGGTACCAAAAAGAAAGCAGGTGCTGCAATTTTAATATCAGACAAAATAGACTTCAGAGTATAAGAAATCAGAAGAGACAAAGAAGGTCATTACATTTTTATCAAAGGAACAATTCACCAAGAAGTTTTCACAATTATGAATATATATGCACCAAACTCTGGTGCACCAAGCTTTATAAAGACAATTCTCCAGGACCACAAGACACAGATTAACCCCAGTACACTCATAGTAGGGGACTTCAATACCCCACTGAGCACAGGTCAACCAGACAAAGAATAAACAGAGAGACATCTGAACTGAATGATGTGATACACCAAATAGACCTCACAAACATCTACTGAATATTCCACCCTAATACCAGAGAATACACTTTCTACTCAGCACCCCACAGAACATTCTCCAAAATTGACCAAATACTGGGACACAGAAGAAACCTCCACAAATACAAAAAGATTGACATAATTTCATTCATTCTATCAGACCACAACACAATATACCTCATTATCAACACCAGGATAAGTCCTACTATCTACAAGAACACCTGGAGACATATAGACCCATATCAAGAAGATCATCCATCATGACCAAGCTGGATTCATACCAGAGATGTGGGGATGGTTCAACATATGAAAATCAATAAATATCATCAAACATATAAATGGACTGAAGGACAAAAACCACACGATCATCTCAATTGATGCTGAAAAAGCCTTTGACAAAATCCAGCATCCCTTCGTGCTTAAACAACACACTCCTGAATAATGAATGGGTCAAGGAAGAGATAAAGAAAGAAATAACAACATTCCTGGAACTGAATGACAAGGATAATACAACACAACAAAACCTATGGGACACTTTAAATTTTAGTCCGAGGGATGGAACTGCTCAGGAATGAAGAACATCTTCTGATGAGATTAGCATGTGGATTGGAAGTTCTATTGGAAGAACAACTCGATTATCTACTTCTAAGAGTCGAAGTTCTCCTGGTTTAAGTTCACTTGTTGGGATTATGTAAGAGTCAAAACTGAGATCTTCATAATCTGTGTATTCATAGCTTCAGTATCACTGATGACCCAAAGTCTTGACCGTTAATGCTGGGTTATAGATTCATCTGTCATATACAGGATTCGAAGGGAAGGTAGAGCAATTAGGACTAAGATCATAGCAGGTAAAATAGTTCAAATTGTTTCTACTTCTTGTGCATTTATAGTATTTGTATGTGTGAGTTTTGTGCTTAGCATAGCGAAAATCACATAAAGCACTAGAAAGCTAATAAGAAAAACAATTATGAGTGTATGGTCATGAAAGTGTAGAAATTCTTCTATAATAGGTGAAGCAGAATCTTGAAGACCATATTGTAATGGATAGGCCATAGAGATATACAGGATATAATTCCTATAATTTAACTTTGACAAAGTTACATAATTTTTTTACTAATGTCTCATAAAGAAACATCAAAGAAAGACATAGAGGTTGTGGTGTTGGCTTGAAACCAATTTTTGCTCTAGCCCAGTTAACCAAAAGAAAGAAGGAACAACTCCAAATCAATAGAACCTGTGATGAAAGGGGAAATATCACAACAGACAATGAAAAGATCCAGAAAATCATATGGGAATACTTCAAAAACCTATACTCTGCTAAGTTTTCAAATCTAGGAGAAATGGATGACTATCTGAAATCCTGGGAATCACCAAAGCTCAACCAAGAAGAGATCGACAGCTTAAACAGACCCATAATACATGAAGAAATTAAAGATGTAATAAGAAACCTCCCGACTAAAAAAAAGCTCAGGCCCAGATTGTTTCACAGCAGAATTCTATAAAACATTTCAAAAAGACTTACAACCATTATTACTGAAATTGTTTAGAAGGATACAAACAGGGGGAATTCTCCCAAATTCTTTTCTATGAAGCCAGAATCACTCACTCTAATACCAAAACCAGGCAAAGATACAACCAAAAAGGAGAACTGTAGAGCCATCTCCCTAATGAAAACAGATGCCAAAATTCTAAATAGGATACTTGCAAATCACATACAGACCCACATCAAGAAGATCATCCATCATGACCAAGCTGGATTCATACCAGAGATGCAGGGATGGTTCAATATATGAAAATCAATAAATATTGTCAAACATATAAATGGACTGAAAGACAAAAACCACACCATCATCTCAATTGATGCTGGAAAAGCCTTTGACAAAATCGAGCATCCCTTAATGCTTAAAGTCCTAGAGGGAATTGGATTGGAGGGATCATTCCTCAATGTAATCAAAGCCATATACAGGAAACCCACAACCAATGTCATCCTAAATGGGGAAATGACAGAAGCATTCCCTTTAAAGGTAGGAACTCAAAAAGGCTGCCCCCTGTCACCACTCCTCTTCAATATAGTGCTTGAAACACTTGCTAGAGCAATAAGGCAAGAAAAGGAAATTAAAGGAGTACTATTTGGAAAAGAAGAAGTCAAGCTATCCCTTTTTGCTGATGATATGATTAATGTTTACTTAAGGGATGCTAAAAACTCCACCAGAAAACTCCTAGAAATGATTAAGAACTTCAGTAAAGTGGCAGGATACAAAATTAAACTAGAAAAATCAATAGCCTTTCTTTACACCAACAGCAAGCAACTGAAGAAAGAATTCAAGGAGACCTTCCCACTCACTATAGCCTCAAAAAACAATAAAATACCTAGGAACAAACCTAACCAAAGCCACCAAAGATCTCTACAACAAAAATTTTAAACCCCTGAAGAAGGAAATTGAAGAAGACATCAGAAGATGGAAAAACCTCCCATGCTCATGGATTGAAAAATTAATATAGTAAAAATGTCCATTCTACCCAAACTCTTGTACAGATTTAATGCAACCCCAATTAAAATCCCCAAGAATTTCTTCACAGGCTTGGAAACAAAATTCTTTAATTTCATTTGGAAAAACAAAAGACTCTGAATAGCCAAAGCAACCCTGAGCAAAAAGAGCAATACATGGGGGATCTCTACACCAGACTTCAAACTATACTACAGGGCTATAGTCATAAAACAGCTTGGTACTGGCACAAAAACTGATCTGCTGACCAATGGAACAAAACTAAAGATCCGGGCTGGAGCGATGGCCTAGCGGTTAAGAGCGCCGACCGCTCTTGCAGAGGACCCGGGTTCGATCCCCAGCACCCACATGGCAGCCGAAAACCGTCTGAAACTCCAATTCCAGGAGAACTCCAGTTCCAGGGGAGTCCGACACCCTCTTCTGACCTCCGCGGCATTGCACGTCACGGGTGCACAGACTTGCATGCAAACAATACATTCATACACATACGGAAATAAATAAAATTAAAAAAAAAAAAAAACTAAAGATCCATACTTGAGCACATATAATTTCAGCCACCTCATATTTGACAAGGGGGCCAAGAAGACACAATGGAGGAGAAACAGCATCTTCACCAAGTAGTACTGGCAAAACTGGATCACCACTTGTGGAAGAATGAAGTTAAACCCCTACCTCTCGCCCTGTACAAAAGTCAACTCCAGATGGATCAAAGACCTCAACATGAAACCCCAAACTCTGAAGGTGATAGAAGAAAAGTTGGCAGTAGACTACAAGACATAGGTGTAGGAAAAGACTTCCTAAATCAGACAGCAGCTGTGCAAGAATTAAGGTCAACAATTGAGAAATGTGACCTCATTAAACTCAAAAGCTTCTGTACATCAAAAGAAACTATCAAGGAAGTGAAGAGAAATCCCACAGAGTGGGAGGAACCTTCACTGCAGAAACATCTGACAAAGCATTGATTTCCAAAATATATAAACTACTCAAAAAACAAAGAAGAAAGAAAACAAATGACCCACTCAAAAGATGGAGCAAAGAGCTGAACAGAGACTTCACAAGTGAGGAATTAGAGATGGCTGAGAAACATCTTAAAAAGTGTTCAATGTCACTAATAATTAAGGAAATGCAAATGAAAACCACTTTAAGATATCTCACTCCAATAAGACTGGCTAGGATCAAGAAAACAAATGATACCAAGTGCTGGAGAGGTTGTGGGGAAAGGGGAACACTCATCCACTGCTGGTTGGAATGTAAACTGGTACAGCTACTTTGGAAAGCAGTGTGGAGAACCCTTGGAAGACTTGGAATGAGCTTGCCACCTGACCCAGCCATACCACTCCTGGGCATGTACCCTCAAGACTCACCCCACCGCAGAGATACATGCACGGCCATGTTTATTTCAGCTCTCTTCACAGTGGCAAGGAGCTAGAACCAACCCAAGTGCCCCTCAACTGATGAATGGATAGAGAAAATGTGGTACATCTACACAATAGAGTTCTATGCAACAATAAAGAAAGATGACATCACGAGCTTTGCAGGTAAATGGATGGAACTAAAAGATATCATGCTGAGTGAAGTAACACAGACCCAGAAAAATAAACAGTGAATGGTATCCCTCATCTGTGGATGCTAGCACCAATTACCTAATTGCATGGCAAACTGAGCAATGTCAATGTGATCTGAAAACAACTGTACTCTTATATTGTAGAATCCCTTTAAAAAAATAAACAAATAAAAACAAAAGATAATCTTTGAGCTAAAAAAAAAAAAAAGGCATTGCACTCTTTTCCCTTGCTGTAGAACAAGCTCCAGCTCTCAATGAAGCCGAGACTGATTTTGAATTAATACTCTTGCTTCCCCCTCCCAAGTGCTGGAACTATAGGCTTGAGCCACAATGTCCAGTTTATAATAAAGTGTATATTGCTGCCATACTAAGAAAATGGTTCCACATGACTTAATCAAAGGCAAACTTCCCTTTGCACCCTTCCCCTTTCCTGTTTGTTCTGCTTACTTTCTGGTCCCATGATTCTGGAACTTATCTTTCTCAGAAATATGAAACTCTGCTCTCTGAAGAAGTATGGTTTCCCTCTCTTCTTGATGGCGCTCCCTTATGAATTCCCACGGACCTCCTAGCTGTTCATCTGCGTAGTTACTTATTTGTTAAGCATTCTAGATACTGCCCATGTGTTTATTCCTAGAGTGAGCTTAAACATGAAAAAGTACTCATATACAACACTTAAATGGTTCAGTGGTTTATTTTCCTTGTATGTCATCATGTATGTCATGTATATCATGTATGTCATCCCAGGCATTTAACTTAATGTCTAATTTCATTCTTCAGTTATCTTCTTTTTTTTTTTTTTTTTTTTTTTGGTCTTTTTTGAGACAGGGTCTCCCTGTAGCCCCAGCTGTCCTGGAACTCACTCTGTAGACCAGGCTGGCCTTGAACTCACAAAGATCTGCCTGCCTCTGCCTACCGAGTGCGAGGATTAAAGGCATTTGTGGATGCATTTTTGTGAGCATGGTTTTATTAACTACATTGAATTTTTGAGATTTTTGAGATTTTCATATATGTATAAAATGTACTCTAATTACTTTCACCTCCAACTTTTTCTAGTTATAAACCTGTTTGGGGTCTGGGTGATCTATTGAATGTAGAGTCCCTGCCACGGCATATTGTGCAGAGTACTTGTAGAGTGATGCTCATTACCTCAAATTGAATTATAATTCTGGAGAATATTCACTTTGATGATCAGGTTTCTAAGCTGATCATGATCTATTAACTATTTATTTGTAGTATACTCACCAGAAATACTTCTGCTAAATATTCTTAACCCCTGATGTGGACTGGGTAGACATCTTTCTATTGCCATTAGCATGCTTAGCATCTCTGAATATATTCTTTGGCATTTTCTCTCTGTATGGGCTACTTTTGGACACTTAATTACATTACATACTTAGCCACCCATCAATGTTGCATCCTTATGAAAGCATTGGCTTAGTAAAACCCAGTATAATATATGGTGTAAATAATAACTAGGATACTATTACCACTCTCTATAGTCTAAGAAACTTCCAGGGCACTGCATTAGAGATAGGATTATTTGTACCATCAGAAGTCTGTCCCCTTCAGGAATCATTTTTTTTAAATGACACAAGACACAAAAGATTCTAATTTGGGCCCAAGAGAAGTATATATTTTAATCACTTTTTTTGTAATGAACTCACAGATTAAAAACACTACACAGCTAAATTGAGGCAGTCACTCAAACACTTGTCCAGTTCCAAGCTCTATACATATCAATGAACAGTTAGAATGGCTACTCAAAGCCTCTCAGGGTTTGATATTCTCACTATCAATTACATCGTAATGCACTAACCCACCATACAGGAAAAAAAAACCTCACTATGACAGAATTGAAAACAGAAAAACAATTCACTTTCTATCCTCTCACAGTTTGTGTGTTCTTTAGCTTGCACTCCACCTTTCCTCATCACCTGATGTCACCCTTTCTTGTTCGCCCTCATGTGCAGATCCTAGCCTATAATTTTTACATGTATATGTGTAAACAGCTCTAATTATCAGTATAGTATAACATTTAGAAAAGAGACCAAGAAAGAGAAGTACACATTTGAGGTACACATCTGTGAGCATAAATATCTTTTCATTCATTTGTTATTGATGAACCCAGGCTCCAACGGACTTGGATTTGCAGGAAATGTGTCCTAGGTCAATCGGTGTACGTCCAATAGTATCAATAGAGATCATATCATTCTTTAAATTCTATTGTGTTTGCCTTAATTATTACATTTGTTACTATTATTACCATTATTATTATTATTAATGTGTGTGTGTGTGTGTGTGTGTGTGTGTGTGCGCGCGCGCGCACATCTTGGAGTCGGTTCTTTTATTTCACAATGGTTTCCTGGGATTGCAAACATCACTGGGAGAGAGCACTTTTGCCATATTGCTGGGCCCTAGGTTTGCCTTACCTGAAATATAAGAAGTGATATTGTTAAGTGAGGAAGCCTTTGGGCGAGGGGGTTTTATCTCTAGCCGGCTAGCACCAGACTTGGACATAGAAGGGCCTGCTAGGAAATGTGCCTTGCTTTTCATTTATGCCAGCATTTCCCAAGTCCATTCCAAAATATAACTGGCTAATGCTTATTAACAAGTCATCAGCAAACACACTGAAAAACAAGTTAAACATTTTTCCTAAGGAAGACGACAGTTGTGATGCTGTGAGTGCCACCCATCACCTGAGGGGTCTGGTGAAAAATGTTGATGGGATGTGGCCCGGAAGGAGGGGAGAGGCTGTGAGGAGCCCAGCTTTGAAAGGGAGGGTTCAAGGGAAAAGCCACTTAAAAGGAAAAACCATTTGTTCTATGCTTCAGCCTTAAAATCCCTAGCAGAGAATATTCCTTTGGAAATGAATGGGGGATGTGACCAATTAGAGAGTGTGGAATTTAGCCTTTGATTTATCTCCCCTTTGATCTCTAATCATCATGGCCCACAGCAGGTATGAATTTTATTAACTTCATTTGCCATTAGTTCAAGAAGTCATACATTCCCTCAAAATAAACTCGTTTTAAAAAATGAATGAACGTTTCAAGCCTTAAAAATGCAAATATGTCATGGTTTGTCTGTATTCAGCAAATTCCTAGAATCAATCAGCTGCGAACAAGCAATTCTATTACTGAAGAGGAAAGTGAAAGTCTGCAAATTGAAAGCAGGATAAAAAAAAATCACATGCCAAAGAAAGCTTACAGCATCTTTGGGAACTTCCTACATGTGGGACTGTGATACTTTAATGAGTTCAGAACATAAACAGAGGCAATACTTTATGTAATATGATACTATTTTTCTTGATATGACATAAGATATCAAAACTACTCCAGATATGAGCTCAATTTATTGAGTATTCTGGATTTGATCATGTCATAATGATAATAATTTACTTGTAATAATGATTTCCATTCTACAAAATGCTTTTACACACCTTATTTGTATTTTGTACACATACACACACACACACACACATACACTGCTAAGCTAGTAGAAGGATGCATATAATTCATCTCATTTTATACATAAAGAACAGGTCTGGGGTCATAACTCAGTAAAGTGCTTACTTGCAAGCATAAGCGTTTGAGTTCAATCCCCAAAGCCGTTTTACAAAGTCCAGTGTAGTGGAGTGTACTTGTGATCCCATTATTGGGGAGGCAGAGAGAGGTGGGAACCTGGGGCTTGATGGCCAGCCAGCCTCGTCTGCTTGGATAGTGGAAATGTCACCTGTTTACCACTTATGTGTTACATGCTCTTTGCTTGCATTTGTCTCCAGCGTATACAGGGTCTGAGAGACTCAGTCAGGCTGCTGACTGCATTATGGAATAGTCGCTGGGGTTCAGCCCATGCTGGCTGGTGGGATGGCCACTAGTGTGGAACAAACTCCCTCTCTCCCTCTCTACACCTAACTTTGGCTTTGATCCCATGAATGTCCCATAACACTTGGCAACATCCTGGGCCAGCAAGACTCTGTCTCAAAAAAGAAGGCGGATTGTGCCTGAGGAATGACGTCTGGCCTCCACATGCATGTGCACCTACAGACAGACAGACGGACAGACAGATGGACAGAGAGACAGACAGACAGACACGCATGAGCGCGTGCACACACACAACACAGAGTGACAGCAAAAGATAAGAGATATGAGGCTGGGGCTGCAGCATGCATGAGGCCCTGGGTTCAATTTCTAGCAAACAAACAGAAGATAATAAAATGAGAGTTCGGGGTAAGAGGGCAGCGAAGCACCTGCAGAGCTTGGTGCTGCTCTGGGAACCACAGATACTCCCTCAGTATGTTAGTTACTTTTCTGTTGCTGCAATAAAACACCACAATTGAGGCAAGTTCTAGAAAAGTTTATTGAGCTTATGGATCCAGAGGGATGAGTCCATCATGGTGGGAGGCAGCTGGGAGCAGAAGGCTGAGCACTCTCTAAGCAGAGGAAGCAGAGAGACAAACTGGAAAGGGGCAGGGCTATCACTCTCAAAGCCGCCCCCCCCACGTGCTCCCAGCAGCAAGGTCACACCTGAACCTCTGCAAACACCACTGAGTATGCAAGCGATTGGGCCTACCAGGGACACCTCATTCAAATGACTACACCCACCAATATGCATGAGACTGAACCTGACAAAGGTTTCTGTGACTTTATGATCTCCTCAGGGTCTCTTGAAGCCTGGCTCTCTGATCCCCAACTAAAGCATGGGTTATGCAAATCGTAGAGCAAGCTTCCAACTTTTTACAATGTGACCTATCAGAGAACCTTTGCTAAGTAGGAGGAGAACCATGATCTCTTGCTCCAGAATGTGAAAAGCATCCCTGAATGTGGTCTCTTCTAGTATTAGCATTGATTGGGCCCCGGAGTCAGGATGGCGCAAGTTCTAATCTCTGCTCTGCCATTGCTTAGTTGGTTGAACTTGGAAAAATGATATAAGCCCATCTGATCCCATTATTGGACCAGTTAAGTGGTATAAGTGTATCTAAAGCCAACACCAATGTCGAACGGCCAGTGACTCACAATGAGCTGGTAGGAGTGCTCCATCTTCTGGAAAGCACCAGATGGGTCAAAGTCTTGTTAACTTCTGTGGGACAATGGCTGGGGCTTGGATATAAATTGCAACTGTGAATGTGAATCTTCTCCTGCTGACTGTAGGCTGCCAGCACGCGTAGATTCCCAAGGTAGGCGCTCCAGGGCAGCCCTGTTCCTTGCAGTACGTAGTATATGAGTCTTGGAAAAGCCACAGCTGCCTTGGAGGGTGGAGGGGAAATGAACAGGTTACAAAATGAAACATAGAAGTGAGCAAGGAAGCAAAGAGTGTAGAGAGCGTCAAGGACGCACGCACAAGTTGCTCAATCAAAGAAGAGTTGTCGGAAGAGACGGTGTGAAAACCAAAGCGAAGCTTCAACCAGCTGACTGTGTCATAGGACAGGCCCAGATCACAGCTCTTCCACATCACCTCCACCTCCACAGGTGGCCCCCTCTGCATGTCTGCTCCTCCCAGCACAGGTGAGATAATGGGTGCCCTGAAACATGCCAACTCTTCCTAGCTTTGGAAGTAACATAGTCTTATGTAAGTGTGTATGAGGGTCTTGCTGTTACCATCTGAAAAGCCTTTTCATGCTAACAAACAGGGTTGCATTTAAAGGGTGATTAAAATGGAATGGGGTGTGTGGTGCTTGTCTAAATGTAATCTAACTGCACTATTCATTTAGTGAGGAGTCTAATTACTAGCTCTATAATTATACTACTCAAGAAAATTGTTTTAGTGATGGTTTTATTAAACCAACTTGAGACAATTTTTGTGCCAACATGAGCAGAACAAATGGAATCTAATTTCAAAACAGGGGCAAAAGAAGGTTATACAGGAGAGGAGAACCTCACTGGCTGGAAGGCAGAGTTCAGGACTGGGTTGGAAGACAGGAGAGCTGGAAAGGACGCAGGCTCACAGGAGAGGGGTGGGCGTCTTCATCAAAACTTCCTGACTTGAGTTTTCATGGGAAGAAGTGACAGAGAAAGTTTCCAGGCAGGGAAAGACTGTCAGACCTGAGGAATCATCAGTGATCCGTGATCCCCTCCTGCTCATGCGGCAGGAGTCTCCACTCAGAAGGTGCTCCCCAAACCAGCAGCAGGGCTCCGGTGATCCCCTCCTGCTCATGCGGCAGGAGTCTCCACTCAGAAGGTGCTCCCTAAACCAGCAGCAGGGCTCTGTGATCCCCTCCTGCTCATGCGGCAGGAGGCTCCACTCAGAAGATGCTCCCCAAACCAGCAGCAGGGCTCCGTGATCCCCTCCTGCTCACGGGGCAGGAGTCTCCACTCAGAAGGTGCTCCCCAAACCAGCAGCAGGGCTCAGCTCGGGAGCTTGTTTGAACTGCTGATTCTCAGGTTCCTCAAACTTAATTAGAATCTTCATCTTCCGAGGTTTCCCAGGTGAGCAGTGAGTGTCACGATTGGAGGAGGAACTGTGTAGGTGGCCAGCTTGTAGTTGCTAATTGAAGTTTTAATTATTTCCCATGCTGAAATGCAACATATGCTCAATAAAATGATTTTTTAAAAACATGCACATAGGAACATAGTGTAAGGAAGAAAAATGGATCTCAGAGTCTGACCGTCCTGGGAGGATAATCTATTCAGATTGTAGTGATTCCTCTTCTGAGCTACTGTTATGAAGCTAGCTCAACCTATAAATACAATCCTCCGCTTTTCACACAATGTACAGTTTCTATGTTTTACCGAAGTCTTATTGGCATTTCTTTGTATTTTAGCATGTGAGTATATTAAGACATGGGTAAAAGCTTACAGTATTTTTTGTTGTTATAAATAATCCTTTGACGGAAGGGTTTATATTTAAACATTTTCCCATTATTTCATAAGAGTAAAATCCTAGATTATTAATGTATGTGAAACTTTTAATAATGATGATCTCTTGTACTAAAGATGTCCTTTGAAATAAGATTTATTTTTAAAGGGGAAATTCTAATTTGTTGTGTGTGTGTGTGTGTGTGTGTGTGTGAGGCATGTGTGCATGTGGGGACCAGAGCTCAGTATCAGATATCTTTCTCAATTACCCTCTACCTTATTTTTTGAAGCAGGGTCTCTCCCTGGATCCAGAACTTGCCATTCACCTAGACTAGCTGGGCAGGAGCTCTAGGGATCCTCGTGTCTCTGCCTCCCCAGGGCTGGATTGTAGGCAGACACTGCCTGTATTTAACTGGGTGCTGAGCATCTGAACTCAGGTCCTCAGTGCTTGAGCAGCAAGCACTTTACTGACTGAGCCGTCTCCCCAGACTTTAATTTATTTACTTATTAGGAATTCCTGATGAAGTCCATTTCTCCAAGGAATGGCCAATGGTTTGGGCTGTGAACCATTCTGTTTCCTAACGCTTTGGGGCAACAACAGAGGGTGCCATTGTTCTGTTAAGGGTTAAGTCATGAACTGCCACCAATTTTACCTTGCAAATAATGATGCTCTTCCTCACGGGTGAATTCTATTGCATCAATGGAATAAACAAGATATGTGTGTACAGAATGAGGTAGCACTTGGAGCTAGACTATATCAGGTTAAGTTCTGTCTCTATCTCTGAGCTATGTGACATCATATAAATTATTACTTCCCCTCTTTTGGCAATACTCATTTCATTTTAAAAATTGTGTTAATAATGCTTCTCACCCTGAATTAACCATTACATAGTATTAGAGATCTTATAGCCCAAGCACATGGAACAGGATCAGAAAGTAATTACAGTGCAGATGTGCTCCATTTCTACTTTTACTGCCTTGCATTGAGGCTGTGTCTACCATTTTGCTGCATGAGATGCCAGCTTGGTTTTTATGAGAATGAAAAATCATCTCTGAGAACCATTTCTTTTAAAGCATGCTGAACTTCGTTTAGAGAAATTTGGCTTTGGTTCATTTGTCTTCCATTAAATGCAAAGCATCGGGAAAGAAATTTGAACTCCACCAGTCATGTTTATCTCTGGCAAGCCTCCAGCTCAGAGGCTGGTGCCCAGCATGAGCCCCACTGCCACAGGGACGCAGGTGAAAGGTACCTAGGTCACAAAAATGATGCTCTTATTAAATTCCTCGCACATGTGCACAGAGGCTGTAGGAAGCCAGCATCACCTGCCAATGGCAGGTATCTTGCAAACAAATTAGTTACGAGACTTACAGCGTCTGTCGTGGGAATCCCTGTGCTCATTTCCTCCTCAATTTCCAGAACATCTTAAGACAAACACCAGCATCCCAGACCAGGAATGGAGCTGATGCAGGAGTGACAGAGCTAGCTCGCCAGCACCCTCCCTTTGGCATTCAGGGCACATTTGTTTCATCTAGTGTGACATTCATTAAACGTGGGGAACAAGAAAACAAAATGAAACAGACCTCCGTCAGGAGCTCAACTGAGCTGCAGAGATTGCTAGCTGCCAAGTGAGGAAGAGTTGATTAAATCTAAGCTGAAATGAAAGAGGTAAGCCTTTAATCACTTACCGGGATGGTCCCAGGAAGGGGCTCAAGCAGGGGAAGGTTTGCACTCCCTCTTGCATTCCTTTTTCTTAAGAAAGGACCTGCCCTGCTGGGGTTAGGTGGACCAGAGCCAAAATGGGAGTGATTTCACTACTGTGGGAGTTCCAGTAAATGGCACCCACAGCTTAATGAACCCAGGGCCTAAGGAGAGGAAAATGGGAGGGTGATTAGGGAAAGAACTGTTACCAGTTTCCACTCTGGTCCTCTCCAGAAGCAAACCTTGCTGGGGCATCTGCAAAGATGTTGATTTCGGATCCCATATGGAAATCTAAGGATGAGGACACTGAATTGGGACTGAAGGATGGTGTGAAAGGATAACCTATCAGAGGGGCCAAGTCCTTCCCTGCTAGTAACTCACTGAGCCTGCTGTGGGGCACTCTCCCATTCACCTTGAGGCTATAAAGACAGACTTTGAAATTGTAAGTGTTGAGGTTAGAAAAGTCCGTTGGGATTTTGGCCAGAGGTAGAAGCTCCTTCTTATTTACTGCTTGATTGGGATTAAGTTTCTGAAGTCCTTCATGCCTTAATTTCCAGACTATTGCAATTACTAAATTAACACATCCAGAAGGCTTTTATAAGGCTCATAAAAGGTGTTAATATGTTTGGATGATGAGTAGCAGTCATCTTTGTAGTAAGATGATATTAACCCTGAATTTTCTTTCTCCCATATTGCCTTCATTTGTCCTAATATTGATGGATAAATAAAGGGGCTTTTTTTTTTTGTTTGTTTCCTTGTGGTTTTGTTTTCTGTCTGTTGTGCTTGTTCTTCCTCCTACATAGTTCGTAGGTTCTAGCATTTTTCCTAGCATCTGGAATCTTCCATATCTTGTAATCAAATGCAGTGTGTTGGCATCTTGGAAAGAAGAGGCAAAGCAAGCACGGTCAAGAAATAAGAGTGAAGAAAAATATGTTACCTACAGCCAGTGAAGAGACAACAGGTATTGTTTCCAAAGTAATGCTGCCCTTGAGCAAAGAAAATATGGAGATTGTATTCAGGGCTCTCATACATATTCATATAGGAAAGCACTTTGAGGGTGGGCACATTCTTAAGAATGCTATTTCCGGGGCTGGAGAGATGGCCTAGCGGTTAAGAGCGCAGACCGCTCTTACAGAGGACTCGGGTTCGATCCCCAGCACCCACATGGCGGCCGAGAACCGTCTGGAACTCCAATTCCAGGAGAACTCCAGTTCCAGGGGAATCCGACACCCTCTTCTGACCTCCGCGGCATTGCACGACAAGGGTGCGCAGACCTGCATGCAGACAGTACATTCCTACACATACAGAAATAAATAAAAATAAAAAAACAAACAAAAAAAAAGAATGCTATTTCCAAGGCACATTATTGAGCATACTCAGTTTATGGTCCTAGTTAAAGAAGGAAAGATAGCAGACATACATATTCCTGTGCATTCTTAGCTCAAGGTCATGGAGCACATGTTCAAGAAGGGGTTAAGTGGTAGACATGAGCTTCTAGGTATATTTAACTTGCATCCCAAAGATGGTAGACATGAATACTTCTAGGTATGCTCGGGTTTAAGGTTTTAGCAGCAAGTAAGGAAAGATGCTTCTGGAGGTTACTATGAGAATCTTCCCCGATGGCTGCCTCACTTAACTGCTAAGTCTGATCAGAGGAGTCCATCCACTCTCATAGCAAGAGCTCATTGACAGTTATTATAGACCCCATGCTCAAATGTACTGGGTCTTTAGAGAAACCACAAGCATTCATTGATTTTCTGAAGGAGTCTGTGGTAATTCCTCTGTGTTTCTGTGAGCTTATCTGAGACGAAACACAATAGCTTAGTTGTTTTGTTTGCTAAGTGAATGCTTGGCTTGAATTCTTTTTTCCCTTATCTTTCTCAAAAGAATACAACTAAAGTTTGGAAATCTATGTGGGAGATTGTAAGTCCGATATAAGCCCTTGGTCATATTTCCCCTTTGGATATCTGAGAGAGTGGATGCATTCAAATTCATTTGTGGGTTTTCAATCTCAATCCAGTTTCTTTTACCTTTTTAATTGAAACCTCATTTTTCCTTAAGTAACTAATTCCAGGGGCTTCCAGTGAACTCATAATAAGAGGAAACTTTTTGTTTGTTTATCATTCATCTGCAAACGTTGAGACAGCCTACTTTTACTTCTGTCCTTTTGGTTCAGAAGTATTCAAGGTAGTGTTCAGTGTGTGTGGAGAAGTTTGGAGTTCCCAACTACTCTGTGGTTGGTTTCCTTTTCTGTGCTCCTCAGCAGTGACTCTTGAGATCCAGTGCTGTTGTCCAGTTGTTCCTGGAGCTCTTCTGTGGGCTATTGGGTTTTGAACATGTATGTATAGTCAGGGCCAGATGTGCAACTCATAGAACTTGGTGCAAAATGAGAAGATTTGGCATTTGAAGAGCTAGTGAGAACCCTGAGATGCCCAGAGCAGAGAGGCAAGGGAAGAGTGAGCCCTGCTCTGCGTGCTGGCTAAGTGTATACTGTCAATCTGACCCTGCCTGAGTTTTCCCTCATTCCTAAATTTTACTACATTAATCTAGAGGCTGGGCAGGATGCCCTCAAGCCTCCCAGTGACCAGTGACTTATGTGGTCAGTGCACTGAATGGGAAATGTGTTCTACCCCTGATCACAGTGGATGGTATCACTAGGCAACAGAGCAATATCCCCTTGTAGCTCTGGTTTCTTGCACACTTCTTACCTTGGAAGCAACAGGCATCCATGGGTCTGGGGGAGTCATTCTGGGTGCCAAGACTTTGCTGGTCTGATTTTTCTACTTCTTTTGTTATGCTCTCACATTCCAACAGCTCACCTGAGTGTCTCTTTCATTTTAAGTGATGTCTGGCATGAAAACAAAGAGAATTGTGTAATAAACAAGACATCTGAATATTGTTACTCAACAAATACAAAACATACATTTCCAGAATAATCCCAGGGGCTATAGTAATTATCAGTATGTAGCAGACAGAATCTGTGGTTATGTGGATCGCATAAAGAATCTTTAGGAAGAAGCAAACATCAAACAGAGGAAACGTGGGATGGATTTAATCAATAGGGTTTGTAGTATAGAATATAACATGAAGGAAATTTCTAGTAAACAAAATTCATGGTGAGATAGTGTGGAGGTCCATGTGGGGTTGCAAGGTACTGGGAAATTTAAAAAATTCACGGAGCCACTGGTATGTGAGGCCTGCTTTCTTTTCTCTGGACAAGGGCACGCAGGCAGCTGGGTAGTCAGCTACCGGGTGAGCAAACATGAGTCCTTGTCCCAAGGATGTTTTATAGGAATATCACAAAGGTGGCTTCTTGCCAGAACTGGGCATTTAAGAGATTCAATCATTGCTTAATTTTGGAGTCCCAGATATCTAGGATTGGTCACTTTGTGCTGACTCATAGTCCTCCAGATGTCTAGCATCTTGCCTCATGAAATCCATATCGGTGCCATGTTGTCCACCCAGAAACAGGCCCTCGTCACCTTGATTCCCTTCAGATGAGAAGACCACTGAGGAGTCATGAAACTATTCACAAGACAGAAGGATTTGCAGTATGTCTTGAAGGACAGATAAAAATTAGGAAAAGGAAGGAAGGGAGGATGTAGTGATAATACTGAATGTCTGTTTCCGCTCCCATAGAGTGTGGCACTATGTCCCCACTTTTAAGGATTGGTCTTAGCAAATGATCAGAATTAGAGACAGAGCAAGTGGAGGATGGAAAGGAGAGGATGGGGGAATCTGTCCACTTTGAAAGTTGTGCTGAAGAGATCAAAAGGGACATAGAGCCAGTCAATAGTGGATCTCCAACTCTGGAATATGCTTCACACTGGGTTTATACTTTGTAGGGAACACTCATAGGTTATGGAGGAATGTGGTAATGATGGCATGGTGCTAGAAGGGTGGACCTAGTACTGATTTAGAGGAAAGAGCTGAACCAGAGCAGCTAATAAGAAGCTATTGCATGTGAGAAGAAACTGCTGTTAGGCTAGGTTAGGTTGAGACAGCATGTTGGTCCATAGAGGACACAGCTCAGTACAATACTTTATCATCGCCTCTTTTCACTGTCTAGGGAAACTCTAGGTCATCTAGGAGAGGAGAAAGTGGTTTGGAGTCTGTTACATATGTAGGGACTCAGGCTAATGATAACTAATTTTTTTCTGCAATTTTAGATACTGAGGAATGGAGGTCAAATTTTTGGAAAGTGAACTTTGGGCTTTTCAAACCAGGCTTTGTCAGGAGGCTATATACAGGTCTAAACCTTTTCAAAGCCAGACCAAGAAATGTTTGTGACTACCTTTGATGTATATGAATATTTTTGGTTCTCAACAATGACAAGGCAAAACTGGAAAACTAGTTTACTTTGTGTAGGCAGTTTATTTTGTTGCTGTAGTTTTGAAATAAACTGTGTAGTCAATTCTCTTTTAATAAACGGAGCAAGTGGGGCCTGGAGAACTAAACTCTTGTGCACAGTCACTGCTCTCTCAATATCTTTATCCTGCTTGTGAAAACACTCACCTAAGTAATTTGTTATTATAAAAGTGATATGAAAAAAAAAAAAATAAAAAAGAAAAAAAAAAAGAAAAAAAAAAAAAGTGATATGAAGCCGGGCGTGGTGGCACACGCCTTTAATCCTAGCATTTGGGAGGCAGAGACAGGTGGATCTCTGAGTTCAAGGCCAGCCTGGTCTACAGAGTGAGCTCCAGGCCAGCTGAGACTAAAGGGAGACCCTGTCTCAAAAAGACAAAAAAAGAAGTGATCTGAATCACAGGGTGATGATTTTGGTGGTAACAACTTAAATAAGGAATACCTTTCATTTTAAAAAATGAAGTGGTTTTTTTTTTTTTTTTTTTTTTGGTATTTTTGAGATAGGGTCTCCTTTTGTTTAGTCCTATCTGGCCTGGAGTTCACTCTGTAGACCAGGCTGGCCTTGAACTCACAGAGATCCACCTGCCTCTGTCTCCCAAGTGCTAGGATTAAAGGCATGCACCACCATGCCCGGCTTAAAAAAATCAAGTTTTATTGGTAGTTTTAAACAATACCATCAGGCCAATAGAGGAGATATTTAATGGTGTTTCGTTCAGGGTATGAAGGGAACCTTGCTAGTTCTTCAAAAGCACACTGTACACTATGCAACCAGTGTTCTGCAGCCCTTATCTAACTATGGTGTCCTTGGAAAATGTGTTGCTCAAGCAAGCCACCTAAATAAGACAGTCCAGTTTGGAAGCTCTAACAGCCCACCGCTTTCATGTCAGGACAGGGGAATGCACTTAGGCCACTGTGGATAGACTAAGGAGAGACCAGGCATGCCCCAGCTCCCAGAAGCAAATGCTGCATTAGTGGAGGTTGGGGAAATAATCAGAGCCATAGCCCACCGCCTGGTCAGAGACCACTGGAGTCTGCTTCTGAGTCAACTCTCTTCCTAGGGAGGTGCGATTATTCGAAACAGGATTTACAAAGCATAGAGACTCTAACTAGGTCAGCTCCTTGTGGATGGCACAGGATTATGTCGCTGGGCTCCCCCAGGCTTTAGATTTGGCTCCATTTTAAAATGCACAAGGGATGTGAAATGAATTTGTCATCTTTGAGCTGCAGATTCAGAAGGGCAGCTGAGCAACAGGGGGACTTGACCTGCCCACCTGCACGGCAGAGGAACAAAGGACAAAAATGTAAATAGATGTGGAACTGATCCCCAGAAAATTTGCTCCTGTGGAGATAAAAGGCAGCATAGGAGGACTTAGAAGGCAGTGACACCAATGTGATCAGTAACGTTGCTTAATGTGTTCCCGAAGACACACTGGGTGGGGGCTATGGCAAAGAATCAGCGGTATTTATGACACTTAAATGTCCTTTGCCTGTATAGTTTGATTTTACTAGCATAATCATTGTTTATAAGAACAAATTAGATTCGTGTGTGTGTGTGTGTGTGTTGCGCGTGCATGCACGCGCCTGTGAGCTCTGCATGTGTACATGTGTGTGTGAGATCAGGCATGTGTGCCTGCATGGAGGGCAGAGGTTGTAGCACACCTTTCTCTATCACTCTCCACCTTTTTAATTGAATTTTTGCAATATTCATGCAATGTATTTTGATGGTGTTTAGATTCCCTCCCCTCTCCATACCTCCTCTGATAGTCCCCCCACCCAATTTCATGTCTGCTGTACTGTCTAATTTGTGTTTCTAAATGTCTTTCCACTGGAGCCTAGTTAACCTTCCCAGAGTGCCATGCTTGAAAGAAACTATCTCTGCCCCTCCTAGCCATCTGTTCCTGTGATTTCCTTAGGAGGGATGAAGAAGTGGGGTTACCCACTTTCTCCTGTCCACACTGGGATTGTTGTTGGTTTGAGCTTTCACGAGACTTGTGAATGCTGTCACGCTTTCTGTGAGCTCATATGAGTAACTGACAAGCTGTCTGGAAAACTCTGTTTCTTTGTGGTCATCCACTGCCTCTGACGTTTATAATCTTTCTTGGCCTCTTCCACAGTGATCCCTGAGCTTCGGGAGGCAGGAGTTTGATGTAGCGTCCTCTTCAGGAATCAGCACTCTGCAGCCTCATGTTCTCTGCACATTGGCCAGTTGTGGTTTTCTGTGTTAATGACCATCCTTTGGATAAAGAAACTTCTCTGGTGAGAGATGAGAGATTCATTAATCTATATGTATGAGAATAAGTCATTAGGCGTCACTTTAATACATTAACTATTTAGCAGAAAATCAGTATTAGGAGCTAGAAAGATGGCTCAATATTAAAGAGCACCAGATACTCTTGCTGAGGACCAAAGTTTGGTTCCCAGCACCCACATGGTGGATAACAACCATCTGTAACTCCAGTTATAGAGGATCTTCTTGCCTCTGAGGACATTACACAACATAGGTGCCCTTACATTGCAGGCAATACGATCATACATGTAAAATAAAAATAATGAATAATATATATGTGTACATATATATAGTATATATATATATACTATATTATATATATATATATATATATATATTAGGAGCGCCGCGAGCGAGGCGAGAGAGAGGAGCCGGAAGGGTCTCAAATGTAGCCTCAGCTGCTTAGAGCTCACTATGTCAGACCAGGCTGGCCTAAAACTACACAGAGGAGTCACTCCTGCCTCTGCTCTACAAGTGCTGGAATTAAAGGCTGTACCATATCACCTGTGCAATTCGTCCAAAAAAAAAAGAATCAAAACAAAGTCATAGGGGAAAGCACAGACCCCAACATACAAAGCACCCTGACGTGACAAAATGCAATACGGGGATGCTCTCCACTTCCAACCTACTAGTTACTCGGGCCACTAGTCTAACCGACAGCTTGGTAGCCCCACAAACCAGCACCCACTTGACCATATGCACCCTAAATTGAGACTCCAACCCTTCGCTCTACAATCCTTCCAGCCCCCTCTACCTTTGCAAAAAGGGGAAGGGAAACACAAAAACCCCCTCAATGGAAAACGGTAACTCCATCTGCGCCCAATGGTTCGCATGTCAAAACCCTGCTTCCACCTTTGTACGACCGCACCAAATTAAACTCTACTTCATTCACCTGTACCAAACTCAACTCCAATCGGCTCACCTATCTCAGTGTAAAACCGAAACTCTGAAGGTTATACAAGAAAACGTTGGCACAACCTACAAGACAGAGGCGTAGGAAAAGACTTTCTAACTCGACAGCAGCTGCACAGGAAACTAAGGTCAATAGTTGACAAATGGGACCTCATCAAACTCAAAAGCTTCTGTAAGCAAAACAAAACAAAACAAAAAAAAAAAAACAAAAACAAAAAACAAAACAAGGAAGTGAAGAGAAAACCCACAGACTGGGGGGAGGAAATCTTCATCAGTGATTCATCTGATAGAGCATTAACATCAAGAATATATAGACTACTCAAAAAACAAAGAAGTCAGAAAACAAATGATCTTCTCAAAAGATGGAGTAAAGAGCTGGACAGAGACTTCACCAGTGAGGAAGTAAAGATGGCTGAGAAACATCTTAAAAAGTGTTCAACATCATTAATAATCAAGGAAATGAAAATTAAAACTACACTCAGATACCATCTCACTCAGATACAACTGGCTAAGTTCAAGAACACAAAAGAAACCAAATGCTGGAGAGGTTGTGGGGAAAGGGGAACACTTGTCCATTGCTGGTGGGAATGTAAACTTGTACAACCACTATGGAAAGCAGTGTGGAGAATCCTTAAAAGTCTCAAAATGAGCCTACCACCTGACCCAGTCATACGACTGCTGGGTATATACCCTCAAGACTCATCCTACCACAGAGATACATGCAGAGCTATGTTTGTTGCAGCTCTCTTCACAATAGTGAAGAGCTGTAACCAACCCAAGTGCCCCTAAACTGATGAGTGGATAGAGAAAAATTCGTTCACATGTACACAATGGAGTTCTACGCAGCAGTAAAGAAAGATGCCATCATGAATTTTGGGCTAATGGGTGGACTAGACAGATATTATGCTAAGTGAAGTAACACAAGTCCCAGAAAAACAAGCAGAAATGGTCTCCCTCATTTGGATAGCAACACCAAAAAAAAAATAATCCCCAGATGAAAGCTGAACAATTATGTTATATTTCTGTTTTCTGAAAAGCAACTATGTTGTTAACAAATGTGAATCTCTCTTTTTTTTTTTTGGTCCTATTTTTTTTTATTGTTTTTTTGAGACGGGGTCTCCATGTAGCCCCAGCTGTCCTAGAACTTGCTCTGTAGACCAGGCTGGTCTTGAACTCACAAAGATCCACCTGCCTCTGCCTCCCAAGTGCTAGGATTAAAGGTGTGTGCCACCACGTCTGGCTACAATGTAAATCTCTTAATGGGCTCTAGAATCCATCCACCACTTACTTTCAGACTCTGTAATTACTGTATATGAGTGGAAAGTATCTATGCATATTTTAGAGTAATATAAAATTAAAAATTTTATTACTTTCTAAAATATATAATTAAAGGAGGAAAATGTGAATTCTTAAACATAAAAAAAGACTGAGAGAAAGATGTAGGATAGTTATGGCAGAGTGCATGATCTGGGGTGGGGTGGGGGAAAGGGAAAGGGGAATATGTCTAAACTGAACTGAGAAATGATGTCTGAAATACACAAAACATCAATAAAAATATTATATTAAAAAAAAGAGTATTAGGTTCTCCTCCATATCCTGTGACTGTCTAGCCTCAGGTTCCTAAGTCTGATAGCAGTGTCAGGTATGGGTTCCTTCCTAGGAACTAGACCTTAAATCCAAATCCAATTGGTTGGTGATTTTCATAATATCTGTACCACGCTTTGGTGGGCGTATTTGGCCAGGACATTTCTTATTGTATTTCACGGGATTCACAGCTGGGTAAGGATGATGATTGTTTTATTATTTTCCTTCTGGTAGCATGCACAGCACGTTGAACACCAGCCAGTAGAGATGAGCTCTGAAGTCAGCTCCAGCTTCATTTCTCCTTGTTTGTTTTGTAGCTCATGTACGTCGTGTCTTCAGCAATAAGGTCTTTCCATCCAACTCTGTCCATTTTATTTTATTTTTTATTTAATTATTTATTTATTTGTATGAATGTACTGTCTGCATGTAGGTTTGTGCATTCGTGTTGTGCAATGCCTCGGAGGTCAGAAGAAGGTGTCGGATTCCCCTGGAACTGGAGTTCTCCTGGAATTGGAGTTACAGACGGTTCTCAGCCACCATGTGGGTACTGGGGATTGAACCTGGGTCCTCTGCAAGAGCAGTTGGTGCTCTTAACTGCTAGGCCATCTCTCTAGCCCCCATTTTATTTTTTGAGACAGGGTCTCTCACTGAACTTGTCCTTGCCAATTGGATGGGTCAGCTGGACAATGAACTCCAGGCATTCTCTTCTCTTCAGTGACCCCCAACCACACACCACCCCTGAAGCTGGGGTTACAGGGGTATGGCCCTGCTGGGCTTTGACATGGAAGCTGGGAACCCACACCAAGGTCCTCATGTTTGCACAGCAAGCATTTTACCCACTGAGCCATCTCCTAGTCCTGGGATAAATTAAGTTCCTTAGAGAACCTATTGTGCTTCCTTTGCAGCTCTGGTATTTATTCCCAGCAAAGTCAGGAGGCAAAATCTGTACATCTTTAGAGCTTGCCACCTCCTTCTGCCTTAGTTCACTCTCTAGACTGTTCATATGGTATCTCTAGACTGTTCATATGTCTCTAGATTGTTCATATGATGTCTCTAGACTATTCATATGTCTCTCTACACCTGTAAGTGATGAACTCCTCAGAGGCAGCAAAGGAGAAACTTTATCTCCCTCAGATAAAACAGCCCCTAGAAGCACTCAAATAATAGGTTGAATAAATTAATAGAAGAATAAATGACCCAAAGGACTGTCTTAAGGAAAATAAATGACCCAAAGGACTGTCTTAAGGAAAAAAACAGCATGAATGAAATTAAACCCCTACCTCTCACCCTGTACAAAAGTCAATTCCAAATGGATCAAAGATCTCAACGTGAAATCCAAAACTCTGGAGGTGATAGAAGAGAAACTTGGCAGCAGACTACAAGACATAGGTGTAGGAAAAGACTTCTTAAATCAGACAGCAGCTGCACAAGAAATAAGGTCGTCAATTGACAAATGGGACCTCATTAAACTCAAAAGCTTCTGTACATCAAAGGAAACAATAAAGGAAGTGAAGAGAAAACCCACAGAATGGGAGGAAACCTTCACAGCAGATACATCCGACAAAGCATTAATCTCCAGAGTATACAAGCTACTCAAAAAACAAAGAAGAAAGAAAACAAATGAATCACTCAGAAGATGGAGCAAAGATCTGAACAGAGACTTCACAGAGGAGGAATTAGAGATGGCTGAGAAACACCTTAAGAAGTGTTCAACATCACTAATAATTAAGGAAATGCAAATTAAAACCACCTTAAGATACCACCTTACTCCAGTAAGACTGGCTAGGATCAAGAAAACAAATGATGCCAAGTGCTGGAGAGGGTGTGGGGAAAGGGGAACACTCATCCATTGCTGGTGGGAATGTAAACTTGTGCAGCCACTATGGAAAACAGTGTGGAGAACCCTTAGAAGACTCAAAATGATCCTGCCATTTGACCCAGTCATACCACTCCTGGGTATATACCCACAAGACTCATCTTACTGCAGAGATACATGCACAGCTATATTTATTGCCGCTCTGTTCACAATAGCAAAAAACTGGAATCAACCCAAATGCCCCTCAACTGACGAGTGGATAGAGAAAATGTGGTACATGTACACAATGGAATTCTATGCAGCAGTAAAGAAAGACAACATCATGAACTTTGCAGGTAAATGGATGGAGCTTGAAGACATCATGTTAAGTGAAGTAACACAGTCCCAGAAAAACAAACGACAAATGGTATCTCTCATATGTGGACGCTAGTACCAATAACCCAGTTATAAATATTTCTTGTGGAGAGGGATGCATATTAAAAGAACAACAACAGAAAGATTGCATCAGAAGGCTGACTGAAATGGTGACTCGGGAGGGGTGGGAGGGGTGGGAGAGGGACACGGGTGTATATTCGATTGGTGCATGTTTAATTGACGTGAGTTCAACAAGTATCCAGTTTTGCCCAGACTCTGTCTACAGGATACATGGTGTTTTAGGACTTAGTAAAAGTAAATATGTGCATATTGGACAACATTGGTTTGAAGGCTGATAAAAACGGTAATGCATCTGAGTTAATTGGTGATATAAATTGCTCTTGTCCACATTAGCTTTAACTAAAATCTGTATAACAATTACTTTGGGATTGGTATAAACAAATGTTCTCTATAATTTTGCTGTCATATAGTATCACCTGGTAGCAATCTCTTTCACCTATAGGATGATTTAACTCAAAAATAAACTTTGTTTCCCAAGTTAATCACATACAGTAACCCAAAACAGCATGGGTGAACTTGATGAAATCTGTGCCTTGATTCCACCCTATAGGTATGTATAAAACAACTGCTTTTTTGAGACTCATGGGTCAAAAATAAAAACCTTAAATAAAAAAGGGGGATATAGATAGATATGAAAACTTTTTGTCAAAAAACCTTGCAACCCAAATCTTAAAACTAACTATGGGAAAGGATTTGTATGTTCCAACAGGCCAGAGTATCACCAACTTAATGGCTGAGAAAGAAAATGCAGCTTTGCAGTGAGTAGGATGTACCAGAAAGTGCCAGCAGAAGGATTGACTCCTCTGCGCATTGAAGGGAAGAAATGCCTCAGATTGCTGCAGACATCAGGCCCCTCTGTGGATCCTACTAGTAACAACTATTTTTAATGATTCCTAACGAAGCTTACCTTCTAGGTGCTGCAAAGGTTTTAATACAAGAGACTTTCTTAACTCCCCCCCATAGAATAAGGAGAAATAAGATGATGATGAGGTCGTTCTCCAGCTGTAGATTGGAGCCAGCTGTTATAGAGGTATTCTCTTGTAAAATCAGTAAAACTGCCTTCTTTAATTGACTAATGGACATAGAAACTGTGAAAAGGATTATTCTCTATTCAGAACCAAATATAATGCTAAAGTCTCCTTAAGCTATGCACTTAAACAAAATATATTAATACAGGAGCTCTGACATCAACAATGGATTATTCTACCAAGGAGATGTTGGCCAGGGGATCCAAGCCCCCACAAATGGTAAAGGCTCCTTGCCTCCAAACTGGGATATCTGCAGGAAGAGAGGCGATAAGGCCCTGCTGTTGAAGACCTGATATAAACATGGGAAAGATGTATGGAGACCGCACTTGCAAGTATACAGATGGTCTCTGGGATGCCAGAGAGTGTTACCAAAGACCACTAAACCAATAAAGCAAATATAGGTCTCCTTGAGTCAAGCAAGACTCCTCCGTCAGCACCAGCTACACCTCATCTGCCTGGAAATACTGTGCAGCAGTGGCAGCCATATGTCTGTATATCCCAAATCTAATTGGCTATTGGCTCTCTCCTTGGAGGAATAACCCACGGCTGATGTCACAAGCTTACATCCTCTAATGGTTAGGAGATGTTATAAACCACACGAAGACCCTGCCATACTTGACAGAAGAAAATGTAGATCATGAATTGACATACCATCCAAACATCTGTGTCTATACCAAAGTAACCTACCATAACAATTAGTACTGTTTAAATACCCATATATCTAATTGTGTGTGCTTCATTAGTAGGATCGAAAGGCTATATATTATACTGTTTAAATACCTAAATATCTAATTGCATGTGCTTCATTAGTAGGATCGAAAGGTTAAGCCTGGACAAGCTGGCAGCCCATGAAAGAAAACAGCCAGAACTGACTAGAGACCAAGACATCAGCTCCAGAGAAAGTAGAGTGTTTTGCTTCTCATCCACCTGTGCCCCTTTTCTAAGCCTAGGGAACAATCTGCGGAAGAGGGGGCGTGGTAGAATGTAAGGGCTTCGATTGGGGTTAATGGTGAAACTACAACAATATAGACTGGACACTCATTTGATCAACTTGATTGAACATACAAGCCCCCCCTTTCAGGATGGTGGGACCCATGAGCTGTGTGGGTTTGGGCACAACTGCTTGCAAATTGGTTTTACATGAAGGATGCTTGTACTCACAAATTATCACTTATTGTTAAAAAAAATGAAAAAAACAAAACAAAAAAGCAGAGAAAGATGCAGAAAACTTACGGCAGAATGCATGATCTGGGATGGGTAGGGGTGAGGTGGGGGAAGGGAAGGGGATATATGCCTGAACTGAATTGGAAAATGTTGTATGAAATACACAAAGCATCAATAAAAAAAAAAAGAAAAAAAAACAGGAAAAAAAAACAGCATTTGCGTGACTGTAAAAACATACAGCATTTGTGTGACTGTAAAGAATTGTTAGGGGATTTTTTTTCCAATTCCTATCTTTAAGCAAAATCATATCATTCCTATAAAAAAATAGAATAAAGAGCTTGAGAGATGGCTCAACAGTTAAGAGTGCTTGTTGCTCTTTAGAGGACTCAGTTCCCAGCACCCAGGTAGTGCAGCTCACAGTTGCCTATAACTCCAGCTCCAAGGGATCCAGTACCCTCTCCTGAACTCCAAGGTCGTATACAACCATGTGGCATATTAATTCTCTCTCTCTCTGTCTCTCTCTCTCTCTCTCTCTCCCTCTCTCTCTCTCTCTCTCTCTCTCTCTCTCACACACACACACACACACAGACACACATACACACACACATACATACTTAAAAACAATAAGTCTTTTTTTAGGAAGTAGAATCAGGACTTGGATTTCTGTATTTTAAATGATTCAAAGTTGTCATATGCGAGCATAAAATAAAATTAAACTTGTAAAAGCTGAATGCACACTGAGGGACATCTGAGGACACAAACTTGACTTGACAGGCCTTATTAACAGGTATGACAGCATGCATGAAATCCAGTGGGGGCGTTATGGAGGGCACAGAGTGGGTAGGACCTAAATATGATTAAGATACATTGTATGAAATTATGAAATGTGGGAGATCTCCTAAGACCACCTGAAGCACAGATATGAACCTTGGCTTTCTGCTCCAGCCCTGGTCACCATGCCTCCTGCCACGATGGACTCTAAATTCCTGGAAACATAAGCTCAAATAAACTCTTCCTAAGTTCAAAAAAAAAAAAAGAAATTATGAAATGCACAAAAATCCAACAAAATAGATATTGAAATAAGCTGAGGTATCTCTGTAAGAGTATATACAAATACATATACATATGTATATTTATATTTATGTGTACACATAAAAAATTTCAACACTGTTTCTTTCCTATTTCAAGGCTCTTTTCAATCATATACAGAGAGAACCCACTATAAATTATTTTTTTTACTTTCTGGTGTGACTCAATGCTATGGAGGGACAAGTACTTGAGTCAGGGTTTGAAATAATTTCCTATCATTATAAAGTCATTCTGCAAATTTAGATTTGCACAGCATAATTCAGTAATGTGTATGAATATTTACTGAACACTATACTCAGTGAGTCATTTACCTGTCTATGTGAAGGGTTTCTATTTCATTTCACAAACTTCTTTGAAATTATACTGAAATACTTTAAAACAAAATGTTAGTCTATCTGTGTATGGTACCAGTCTTTTTAAAAAAAAATTTTTTATTAATTTTATTTATTTCTGTATGTGTACGAATGTACTGTCTGCAGGCAAGTCTGTGCAGCCGTGTCGTGCAATGCCAGCGGAGGTCAGAAGAGGGTGTCAGATTCCCCTGGAACTGGAGTTCTCCTGGAACTGGAGACTCAGACGGTTCTCGGCCGCCATGTGGGTGCTGGGGATCGAACCCAGGTCCTCTGCAAGAGCGGTCGGCGCTCTCAACCGCCAGGCCATCTCTCCAGCCCGGTACCAGTCTTTTTACCAACTCATTAACAGTTTTTTTTTTTTATTTTTATTTATTTATTTATTTTGTATGTGTATGAATGTACTGTCTGCATGTAGGTTTGTGCACCCGTGTCGTGCAATGCCGCGGAGGTCAGAAGAGGGTCTCGGATTCCCCTGGAACTGGAGTTCTCCTGGAATTGGAGTTTCAGACGGTTCTCAGCCGCCATGTGGGCGCTGGGGATCGAACCCGGGTCCTCTGTAAGAGCGGTCGGCGCTCTTAACCGCTAGGCCATCTCTCCAGCCCCTTATTAACAGTTTTGTATAGAATGAGATGATTCCAAAGTTGAGTCAATGTTCTGGTACACCATTTGTTAAAAGATTTTCTTTTTTTAGAGCTGGGCATGGTGGCAGACACCTTTAATCCTGGCACTTGGGAGGCAGAGGCAGGTGGATCTCTAGGAGTTCAAGGCTAGCCTGGTCTACATAGAGGATTCCAGGACAGCTGGGCCTACAGGGAGACCCTGTATCGAAAAGACCAAAAAAAAAATTTCTTTTTTTTAATATGTGTCTATGTATCTGTGTGTGTGTGGGGGGCGGGGGTGTCTGTGTACATGAGTGCCAGGCCCAGATGTTTTTTTCTTCAAGGTCAAGGATCCAGCTGGTGTTCTCTGCTCTCAGATCTGCCGCCTAGGAGGGGGACAGGTGACAAGGAGGATCCCACAGGAGTCATGTTTCAAGTCCTTGTCTGGACAGCCTCCACCACTGCCAACAATACTTTGGTTCCTGAAGCCATATTGCTGCCATCTTGGTTTGCCAGCCATTTTTTTTCTTACTTGCCAAGACCTGAGTTCAGAGTTCTGAGATGAGCGCAGAAGCACCCACGGTGAGGAAAATATCTATCTTGTGTAACAAGGTGTGTCAATCCACTGAGTTTGTTTGGGGACAGCACCTCTGGCCAAAATGAGAGATAGAGTATTTTAAATCTATCTTTTATTTCATTTCTTTCAATGTAGAATGGAATATTATTTTTATAAATGAGATTAAGTATATCCACAAGAAGAATCTGGTAGCAATAAAGTGGATACAGTGGCTTGCTGGGCTTCCTATTACTTCACTTCTTTATTCAGTTTGTTTCAGGGTAATTAATTTTGACCAAATTGCTTCTGAACTGATTATTTCTAATCGATTGATTATCTGATAAAATTGTCATATTCTAATGGCATCAGCTCTAAAATCATGAATTCTCAGCCTACAATTTCTCATTTGCTGATGGCTTCCTTTCCTAGCTCTAGCTAACTTTTTAGATCACTGTGACATTTGGATGATTGTTCAAGTCAGACATCTCACCTTTTGTCAGATGCTTGATGTGTTATTAACCTCTTAACTATATTTGGCAAAGAAGATTCTCCCACACCACTCCACGGAAGAAAAGCAAGCAATAAATCAGACCAAACCAAACAGTAGTTCCAGAGTGTTGAGTCTTCAACAAGTCCAGAGCTGTGGGAACCTCTTTCAGCACACAGCATTTTGGGCTGTTTTACAAGGGTAATACTGACTGCCCCTCATTTGCATCTGGTATTTTGACTTTCCTAGCCAATCCCTGCTGTTGCATAAGATGCCATAAACTAGGATTATTTTTGTTCATTTGTCCATTTATTCAACTGTTTATTAAGCATCTAGTACGTATGATATTATTTAGGTGCTAGACAAATAAACATGTCTAGAGGATGAGCCTGGAGAAATAGCTCAGTGGGTAAAGTGCTTGCCAAGCCAGCATGAGGCCCCGAGTTTCGATCTCAGCACCCACGCGGAAGCTGGGTATGGCGCCATGTTTGTAACTTCTGTGCTATCAACTAATGGGGAAGTTGGAGTGCAGCTAGGAAGATCCCTGGGGACACACTGGCCACCCAGTCTAGCTGAACATGTGTGCACTCCCCCCCGTGTGTGTACACACATATGATCATGTGCATACATCACACACAAATGAAACAATAATCTTGTAAAATGTTTTCTTTCTTTCTTTTTAAAATAAATGTTTTTATATATTTTTAGGTTCTTTTTATCAAATCTAGACCCGTGTCCCCCACACTATCTCCCCACCCCACCAGAGCTCATGCATTCTGCCAAACATGTTTTGCATCTCTTTCTCAGTCTTTCTCAATATTCTCCATGTTGAAGTTGAACTGTTTTGAGTAGAAGTTCACTGTTTCAGTCAGTTCTTTGATGCAGTCCTTTCTGTTGTTGCTGTTGTTGTTGTTTCCAATATGCATCACTCCCAACTGCTTTGGACAAAAGCTCAACAGGCTGTGCACAAGAAATACTTACAACTAGGTAATTGGCACTAGCATCCACAGATGAGGGATACCATTCGTCGTTTGTTTTTCTGGGACTCCGTTACTTCACTCAGCATGATGTCCTCTAGCTCCAGCCATTTTCCTGCAAAGCTCGTGATGTCATCTTTCTTTACTGCTGCATAGAACTCCATTGTGTAGATGTACCACATTTTCTCCATCCACTCAGCAGTTGAGGGGCATTTGGGTTGGTTCCAGCTCCTTGATATTGTGAAGAGAGCTGAAATAAACATGGCTGTGCATGTATCTCTGCGGTGGGGTGAGACTTGAGGGTACATGCCCAGGAGTGGTATGGCTGGGTCAGGTGGCAAGTTCATTCCAAGTTTTCCAAGGGTTCTCCACACTGCTTTCCATAGTGGCTGTACCAGTTTACATTCCCACCAGCAGTCGATGAGTGTTCCCCTTTCCCCACAACCTCCCTAGCACTTGGTATCATTTTTTTTCTTGATCCTAGCCAGTCTTATTGAAGTAAGATGATATCTTAAAGTGGTTTTTATTTGCATTTCCTTAATGATTAGTGATGTTGAACACTTTTTTTAATTTAAAAAAAATTTTTTTATTAATTTTATTTATTTCTGTATGTGTATGAATGTGCTGTCTGCATGCAAGTTTGTGCACCCGTGTCGTGCAATGCCGCGGAGGTCAGAAGAGGGTGTCGGATTCCCCTGGAACTGGAGTTCTCCTGGAATTGGAGTTTCAGACGGCTCTCGGCCGCCATGTGGGTGCTGGGGATCGAACCCGGGTCCTCTGCAAGAGCGGTCGGCGCTCTTAACCGCTAGGCCATCTCTCCAGCCCATGATGTTGAACCTTCTTAAGATGTTTTCTTCGGGGTGGGAGAGATAGCCTAGCAGGTTAAGCGCGGACCCGCATGCTCTTACAGAGGACCTGGTTTGATTCCCAGCACCTCCAGCACCCCCATGGCGGCGCTGAGAAAACCCGTCTGTGAAACTCCCATATTCCAGGAGAACTCCCTTCCAGGGGTTATTCTGAGACCTCTCGAACTTCGCGGCATTGCACGACACGGGTGGATGGACTTGCATGCATACAGTACCTTCATACACATACCGAAATAACAAATAAAAATTTTCATAAAAAAAATTCAAAAAAATAGATTGTTTTCGCCATCTCTTATTCCTCACTTTTGAAGTCTCTGTACAGTTTTTTTTTCCATCTATTGAGTGGGTCTTTGTTTTCCTTCTGTCTTGGTTTTTTGATTAGTTCTAATATTCTGGAAATCAAAGCTTTGTCTGCAGATGTATCCTGCAGTGAAGGTTTCCTCCCACTCTGTGGGATTTCTCTTCATTCCTTGATGTTTCTTTTGATGTACAGAAGCTTTGAGTTTAATGAGGTCCCATTTGTAATTGTCGACCTTAATTTCTTGCAGGCTGCTGTTGATTTAGGAAGTTCTTTACTACCCCTATGTCTTGTCCGTCTGCTGCCAACTTTTCTTCTATCGCCTTCCAGTTTGGGGCTTTCATGTGGAGGTCTTTGATCAATCTGGAGTTGACTTTGTACAGAGATGTAGGGGTTACTTTTATTCTTCTAAATGTGGTGATCCAGTTTTGCCAACACACACGCTTGAAGCTCTGTCTTTGCTCCATTTTGTCTTCTTGGGGGGACCCCCTTGTCAAATGAGATGGCTGAAATTGTATGTGCTCCGGTTTGGACCTTCGGTTTGTTCATTGGTCAACAGGTCTGTTTTTGTGCCAGAACCGACTGTTTTTATGACTATAGCCCTGATATATAGCTTGAAGTCTGGTATGATAATCACCCCCTGTGTAGCTCTTTTGCTCAGGGTTGTGTTTTTGGCTATGTGTGTGTGTGTGTATGTGTTGTGTTTTTCCAAATGAATTTTTTTTTTTTATTTATTTTTATTTTCCAAGTCTGTGGAGAAACTACTTGGGGATTTTGATGGAATTGTGTTAAATCTATAAAAAAGTTTCGGTAAAATGGACATATTTACAATGTTAATTCTCCCAATCCATGCGCATGGGAGGTTTTTCCATCTTCTAATGTCTCCTTCAATTTCCTTATTTAAGGGTTTCAAATATCGGGTGTATTTGGTTAGGTTTGTTCCTAGGTTATTTATTATTTATTGCGGCACTCGGAGTGGGAAGGTCTCTTGAATTCTTTCTCCCGTTGTTTGTTGGTGTAAAGAAATGCACGATTTTTTTAGGTACTTTTGTATGCTGTCAACTTTGCTGAAGCTGTTACTTCGTTTCTAGGAGTTTCTGGGTGGAGTTTTTCGCATCCCTTAAGTAAAAAATAACATCATCAGCAAATAAGGGTATCGCCACACACTCCTTTTTCCAATAGCATCCTTTCCTTCCTTTTTGCCTTCTGCTCTCGCAGATGTTCAAGCACTATTATTGAAGAGAGTGGTGACAGGAGGCAGCCTTGGTCGAGTTCCTACCTTTAAAGGGAAATGTTTCTGTCATTTCCCCATTTAGGCTGATATTGGCTGTGGGTTCCTGTATATGGCTTTTTTTTTTATTAATTCTTATTATTTCTGTATTGTGTATGAATGTACTGTCGCATGCACGGTCTGTGCCCCCGTGTCGCAAGCCGCGGAGGTCAGAAAGAGGGTCTCGGCTTCCCCTAGAACTGGAGTTTCTCCTGGCATTGGAGTTCCGGACGTTTCTCGGGCGCCCTGTGGGTGCTGGGGCTTGACCCCGGGTCCTTACGAGCGGTCGGGCTTCTTCCCCACTCGGCCATCTCTTCCCGCCCTCCTGTACTGGCCTTGATTCCATACATGATCCTCCCAATCCATCTTCCTTTCGGACTTTACAGCATTGGAAGGGATGCTGGATTTGTCAAAGGTTTTTTCTTCATCAATTGAGGAGCTGTGTGGTTTTTGTCTTTTCTTCCATTTTTGTGTTGATGATGTTTATTGATTTTAATATGTTGAACCATCCCTGCATCTCTTGGTATGAATCCAACTTGGTTATGATGGATGATCTTATGATGTGAGTCTGTATGCAATTTGCCAGTAACTGTTAGAATTTTGGCATCTATATTCATTAGGGAGATGTGCTTCTTTCTTTTTTCTTGTATTTCTTTGCCTGGTTTTGGTAATAGAGTGATGGCTGGCTTCATAGAATGAGTTTGGGAGAATTCTCTCTGATTGTCTCCTTGTAAAACAGTTTCGTAATAATGGTTGTAGGGTCTTTTTGAAATGTTTTATAGACTTTCTGCCATGAAACCGTCTGGCCTGTGTATGTGTTTAATTTGGAGGGTTTCTTATTTACATGTATGTGTATATATGTTCTCATGTATATGTGGTCTGTTTAAGCTGTCAATTCTTCTTGGTTGCGGCTTGGTTATTCCCAGGATTTCAGAAGTCATCCATTTCTTCTAGGTTTTCAAACTTTGTAGGGTATAGTTTTTGTAGTATTCCTATGTTTTTCTGAATATTTTCCTTGTCTGTTGTGTATTCACCCTTTTCATCATGGATTGTATTGATTTGGAGTTGTTCCTTCTTTCTTTTTGTTAACTGGGCTAGAGGTCTGTCTATCTTGTTTATTCTTTCAAAGAACCAACTTTTGGCTTCATTGATTTTTTGTATTGTTTTCTTTGTTTCTATTTCATTGATTTCTGCTCTGATTTTTGTTATTTCTTCCTGTCTGTTGCGTTTAGGGTTCATCTGTTGTTGCCTCTCAAGTGCTTTTAGCTGTAGTGTTAGATCATTCACTTGTGCTCTTTCTGTTTTTCTAATGTAGGCACCCAGGGCTATAAACTTCCCTCTTAGGACTGCTTTTAAGGTATCCCATAGGTTTTGTTGTGTTGTATTGTCCTTGTCATTCAGTTCCAGGAATGCTTTTATTTCTTTCTTTATCTCTTCCTTGACCCATTCATTATTCAAGAGTATGTTGTTTAGTCTCCATGTGTTCTTGTAGGCAGTAGGGCTTATCCTGGTGTTGATATTGAGCTTTATTGCCCTGTGATCTGATAGAATGCATGAAATTATTTAAATCTTTTTGTATTTGTGGCGGTTTCTTCTGTGTCCCAGTATGTGGTGATTTTGGAGACTGTTCCATGGGGTGCTGAGTAGAAAGTGTATTCTCAGGGTGGAATATTCGGTAGAGGTCTATGAGGTCCATTTGGTGTATCATATCGTTCAGTTCAGATGTCTCTCTGTTTATTCTTTGTCCTGTTGATCTGTCCAAAGGATTCAGTTGGGTATTGAAGTCCCCTACTATGAGTGTACTGGGGTTAGTGTGTGACTTGTGGTCCTGGAGAATTGTTTTTATAAAGTTTCATGCACCAGAGTTTGGTGCATATATATTCATATTTGTGAAATCTTCTTGGTGAATTGTTCCTTTGATAAAAATGTAATTGCCTTCTTTGTCTCTTCTGATTTCTTTTACTTTGAAGTCTATTTTTTTCTGATATTAAAATAGCAATACCTGCTTTCTTTTTGGTACCATTTGCTTGGAATATTTTTTCCATCCTTTCACTTTAAGGTGGTGCCTGTCCTTGAAGGTAAGATGTGTTTCTTGTAGACAACATATCAATGGATTCTGTTTCCTAATCCAATCTCCCACTCTGTCTTTTTTTTTTATTTTATTTATTTCTGTATGTGTATGAATGTACTTTCTGCATGCAAGTTTGTGCACCCGTATCGTGCAATGCTGTGGAGGTCAGAAGAGGGTGTTGGATTCCCCTGGAACTGGAGTTCTCCTGGAATTGGAGTTTCAGATGGCTCTCGACCACCATGTGTGTGCTGGCGAACCTGGGTCCTCTGCAAGAGTGGTCGGTGCTCCTAACCGCTAGACCATCTCTCCAGCCCAGTCTATGTCCTTTGATTGGGGAATTTAGTCCATTAATATTTAAGGTTATGACTGATAGGTTTGTGTTGCTTCCTTTTGCCTTATTATCCATTTGCAGTTTGGGTTTAGGTTTCTACTTCTGCAGTTATGCTTTTATTGATTTCTCTTTCTAGGTGCCTGGGGATGGATGCTCCTTTCTTCTGTCCTTTGAATTGCTTCAAATATTCTCTGAAGAGTTGGTTTTCCAGACATGTATTCTTTCATCTTGTTTATATCATGGAAGGTTTTTCTCTCACCTTCAACTATAATTGACATTTTTGCTGGATATAGTAACCTGGGTTGGCATCTATTGTTCTTTGACACTGGGAATGCTTTGCTCCACGTTCTTCTTGCTTTCATAGTTTGCATTGAGAAGTCAGTTGTAATTCTGATAGGTTTCCCTTTATAGGTCTCTTGTTGTTTTTCTCTTGTGGCTTTAAGGATTTTGTCTTTGTTTTGGGTGTCTAGAATTTTAACTATGATGTGGCGTGGAGAATTTCTCTTCTGATCTTGTCTGTTTGGAGTTCTATGTGCTTCTTGTATTTGTATTGGTTTGTCTTTTTTTTAGTTTGGGGAAGTTTTCATCTATTATTCTGTTGAAGATCTGATCAATACCATTCTCTTGGGATTCTTCTCCTTCCTCTATTCCTATGATGCAGAGGTTTGATCTTTTCATAGTGTCCCACAGTTCCTGATTGTTCCACTTTTGTCTATTTTTAAATTTTTCATAATTTTTCCTTGAGGTTTTTAGTTGTTCTGTGTTATCTTCCAGGTCTGATATTCTTTGTTCTGCTTCCTCCATTCTGCTTCTGAGGCTTTTTCCATTCCTTTCCTCTTGATTGGATGAGTGTTTGATTTCCTTTTTCATTTCCTCTTCTGATATCTTTAGTATTTCTACTTCCTTTTGGAGCTTCTCAATCTCTTCCTGTAGCTCTTTGCTTTGCTGGTTGGTTTCCTTATCTTTTTCAGCATGGGATCTTTCAGTGTTTCTACTTCCTCCCGGAGTTTGTCATTCTCTCTCTCTAGGTCGTTCTTGAGTTCTTCATTCTCTTTTCTTAGTTCTTTGATTTGTTCTTTATAATCTTGTAGTTCTTTAAGTATGTTCACAATTGTGTTTCTGATATCTGTGTCCTGGGCCATCCCCCGGGGGATTCCACTGTAGGAATCTTCCATATGGTTGGTAGAGCTTGATGCGGGATTATCCTTCCCCTTTTCTGTGTTGTCTCTTCTTCGTGTTCCTGGCATATGAGCTTCTCCTTGCCTGTATTCCAATGTGAGTCCCAAATGCCTCTTCACTGTGTTGAAGGCTTGTTTTGTTTGCCTCCTGCAGATGCCTTCCTGCGCTTCAGCTGGTCTTGGGAGATCTCTGTAAAATGTTTTCTTGTCCTCAGTTGTCCATTCTCCAGTGCAGGGAGACACCAGCCTTGTGCCTGAAGCCATGAAATACAATTCATATCTTCCAGATGGCTTTCCTTTATTCACAGTGACAGCCACTTCAGCACTGGAAGTCTTATGGGAGGGGCTATCTCCAGAAAGCAAAGTCCCTAAAAAAGTCCTTCCTACCTTTAGCCCATAAAGTCCCCAAGACTCAGCAGGACATCACATACTGGAGACTCCCTGTGGAAGAGCTTGGTGTGAATTACATCTAACCCATTTCAATGCAGTGTTTCTATGGTCGTTCATGCTGCACTGGCTCCTGGGCAGCTTCTACCCTATACATTGTATAGAAGAAAATCCATTAATATTTATAGTTTTAATTTTTTATTTTTGATGAACTGTTTGTTCTTCCTTGTCTCTTCCTTTCATTCTCTTTCCTTCTTTGTGTCCCTCCTTCCTTCCTCTCCCTCCCTCCCTCCCTCTCTCTCTTCCTTCCTTCCTTCCTTCCTTCCTTCCTTCTTTCTTTCTTTCTTTCTTTCTTTCTTTCTTACTAAACCTAAGGGTTTGAACATATTCAATGCATGCTCTCTCACTCAGCTCCATGCCCAGCATTGTTACTCCCTATCTCTCTCTCCCATGTGTGTGTGTGTGTGTGTGTGTGTATGCACATGCACATGCGTGCAGGCATGCACATGTGTGTGAGTGCTGTGCTGAGGAGCCCAGAGAGGTTATATGATTCCCATGGAGCTGGAGTTATGAATTGTTGTTAGTCACCTGACTGGACATGAGTGCTAGGAACTGAACTCTAGTCTTTTGGAAGAGCAACAAGCCTTCTTAACCACTGAGCCATGTCTCTAGGCCCCCAGTCTGTTTAAGAACTCCTTCCACTTTTTATAATATACACTTTCATTTCTTTTACAAATTTGTGTTCATTCCTAATGGAATTTATTTTTCTGAAGTATAGGAGCCACCATGATAGACTTGAGCTGAATTCTTCTTCACCTGAGCAGATCACCCATCATCTCAGAGCCTTTATCTAGCAAGCCATCCTTTCATCAACTGTCTAACGTGCCAGCTTTACATTTTTTCAGCTTCTCTTCCATGTATGATGTCCCAATTCTGTATTATTTACATAATTCCCTGCGGCTACAACAATTTATAGCCCAATCCTGTTTTGACAACTACTAGGGATATTTTCTTCTTTTTATATTCCATGTTTGATTCATTAATCAACTTTTTAAAAAATTATTTATTTATTTTTATGTTTATGAATGTACTGTCTGCATGTAGGTTTGTGCACCTGTGTCGTGCAATGCCGTGGAGGTCAGAAGAGGGTGCTGGATTCCCCTGGAACTGAAGTTAAAGGTGGTTCTCAGCCGCCATGTAGGTGCTGGGGATAGAACCCAGGTCCTCTGCAAGAGCAGTTGGCGCTCTTAACCACTAGGCCATCTCTCCAGCCCCATCATTAATCAACTTTTCAAGAAAAATTATGATAAGACTTTGAATTGGATTGCCTTGAATTTGTGGATTGGTTTGGGACAGGTCTGATACCTTTACAACACTGAGCTTTCCTTTCTGTGACAGATTTGGTTATTTTATTATGATAACATCATTCTAAGTCATGTTCAATCTTTATCTCCTTCATAGCACTTCCCACAACTTTACATGACAGCATTATGAAATTATTTACTTCTTGCTGTCCATGTCTCCATTCAGAATAAATTCTGAGGCCTGGAAGAGTCCATAGAGAAAAGCTGCTGCTCAGAAGTATTAGCTGAGTGATTGAACAAAATAATTTTGGATATTCTCAGGCCTCTAGACGTTAGTTGAAAAGCCCCATCGTTTTCCATTTTTTCCTTTCTTTCTGTTTAGTTGTACTTTCGTTTTTGGTCCTTATTCCCCTGGCTATCTATCCCGCTGCCGCACTCCCTTCAGCAACGGAGCTCATAAACATCATTGCCTCCCACCACGCTGGCTTCCTACCTAGGTCTATTTACTTTCATTTTGACGAAATACCTGACAGGAAACACTTAAAGGAGAGATTTATTTTGGATGATTGTTTCAGGAGTACAATGGGAACAGTCCATCGAAACAGGGAAGGCAGAGGCTCCAGCAGCCTGTTCTGCGGTTGCAGAGGCTGATTCAGAACTTAGTTGGCTAGGAAGCAGAGAGCTCAGGCTAGCCCCAGAAATGGCTGTAACATTCGAGGCCCATCCTCATTTCTTAGTTAGGCCCTAACCCTCCAAGTTTCCACAAACTTCCCAAACACCCCCACCATCTGGGGACCAACTGTTCACACTCGTGAGCCTGCGGGAACATTTCAGACCACAGCAGGCAGCATTCTTTAAAGCAGGTCTGTGTGCCGCCCGCTTCTCTGCTGCAGCATCTCTCCAGGCTCTTGGGAGACTTTTTTTCTTCTACCAAGGCCTGAAGCACTGTGTCCCACGGTGAAATTCCTTCCTTTTTTTGTAATCCCTGTGAATTTTAAATGCCTTTAATTTTTACCAGAATCCTGACAACTGCAAATCTAATTTTTTTAATTTAATAGAAATTTTTATATTCTCATGCAAGTGATTCCATAGGTCAGATTTTAAGAAATACTGGAAATCTAAATTTTTTCTGAGCTGAATCTCAATCTCTCTCTCTCTCTCTCTCTCTCTCTCTCTCTCTCTCTCTCTCTCTCTCTCTCTCTCTCTCTCCCTCTCTCTCTCTTCAGTTTTCGGGCACATACATTAGATGTAACTATTTAATGGATGCAGAAATCTCCGGGAAATGTTGAGCACTTGCCAGTAGTTGTCAGACTAGGTCCCGTTCACGGCCTGCCTCTCTCTGCGCCTTTCTTCCTGTTGGCCTCTGTCTGCTTAAGATGACTCCTGCCCCCATCCAGTCTGCAGTGTCAGGAAGCCAGCAGAGGCTTACCTCTGTCCATTTTTCCTTCTCATCTCACCCCGATTCCTCAGTTCCTTCCAATGCACGCTTCTTGCCTTCCTCATCCACACTGTGATTTATAATCACTCGTTCTGATAACCTCCAGAACATTCTAATTTTTTTTTCCTTTTCATCTAAAACAGCCACACTAATCTTCAAATTTCACCATGTCACTCCTTTAATTTAATCTGGGGTTCCAAAGACCTAGACACACATTTGTCAAGTGTATTCTCTGCTGGCCCCAATATGTTAATGTTCTACTTAATTCAACTTCAAATGTAATTTTTTTTTAGAGCCGTATCACTTTGATCATGAGCTGAAGCCTTGCTGGAGATAGACAATGACTTACAGTCAGGCCGTGTGTAAACCCTGCAGACATCAGGCTGGCTGCCTGTTTGCAAATCGCTTTGTTCATATTGTTCTCATTTGTGGCACTGGATCAATTTCAATTAAGAGTTTAATAATGAACTAACTAATGATTTAAACAAGTTTATAAGATTAACATGAAACCAATGATTTAAAGGGAATCTACATGCATAAATCCTCTGGATTATTAATCTATGCTGTTTGCAGTGAAGAATATTAAAATAACATTGGAAGGCCAGTGAGATGACTCAGTGATTGTTGCCAAACCTGACAATCTGATTCTCTCTGATTCTCTCTTTGGAACCTATGTGGTGAAATCAGAGGACCAATTCCCATCAATTCTCCTCGGACCTCCACATGCACGTCCTGGTTCCTGCATACCCAGACTTACATGTCACGCACACATACCCACATAGAATAAATTGATGTTAAAAACAGCATTGGAGAAGGGAGCTTGGTAAAAAAAAAAAAAAAGACGAAAGTTATAGGGCTGAGGCTCAAGTCTCTACTTGGTCCCTGTCTAGAATATTCAAGCCATTTCTTATGTTATCTGCCCAACTCTCAACTGAAAACAATAGAGCTTGCCTATAGAGTATATATAAATAAAGTCAGGAATCTATATATGTTTATAGAGTAATATATAAATAAGGTCAGGAATCTATATATGTACGAGTTCTTGAGGATTAGCTAGCTTCCATCAACTTTCATCAAAAGCTTCTTGTGTCCATAATAGAAGAGAGGCTACTAATCAAAAAGTCATTTGCAGAGCCAAACAGAGTGGTGCATCCCTGTGGTTTTAGCACCTAAGAGACTGAGGTAGGAAGATGTCCAGTTGAATACCTCTCTGGGCTATATAGCAAGTTCAAGGCCATCTTGGGCTATGAAGTGAGACTTTGTCTCAAAACCCCCACAAAATCCAATTTTATGTCATTTAAGGATATATTAATATACCATTTCCCCAAAATTAATTTTCGTTCCTAAGCCTGAATTCTTGACTTATTGTAAGATTAGTTAATATTTTTGACACTACTGGTGACAGAGTGGTGAAGGCAGAAGTTCCCTGACAGTAAAACCTATATACTTCAAAAGAGAAAATTCTGTAGGTTTATAATCAATTATTGGTGCTATAAGGTGATAATTCCTTAAAGGTCTACATGAAACCAGAAATATATCTATGCAGCAGAAGAACTTCTAGTTTCTAGAACAATGAGCTATTGTTCTGAATCTTGACAACATCTTGCTCTCAGGAAGAGAGTGAAATTTGTCACCAGCCAAGATAAACAGTACATTTCCTTTCATTTCATCTGCCTCGTGGGTTGACTACGCAAGAGCAAATCAATTCATAAGAGTGGGCTGCAATTGGGGTGAACGGTGAAACAACAGCAATGTAGTCTGGACACTCATTTGATCAACTTGATTGAACAAACAATCTGTCACCCCCCACTGGATGGTGGGGCTGTAGGGGTTCGGGCACAACAGCCTGCAGATTGGTTCTGCACGAGGGATGCTTGTACTCACGGATTATCACTTATAGCTAAAAAATGAAAAAAAAAAACAACAACAGAGAAAGATGCAGGACAGTTACAGCAGAATGCATGATCTGGGATGGGGTGGGGGTGGGGGGGAGGGGAAGGGGAAATAAGCCTGAACTTAATTGGAAAAAGTGTATGAAATGCACAAAGCATCAATAAAAATTAAATTAAAAAAAAAAAGAGTGGGCTTCCCTCCACTACTGGAAGTCCCACATCCCATCTGCAAAGGAAATGCTCATTATAACAAAAAATCATAAATTTGACCATTTTATTAGCACTGCTCTTCTGATGTGAAGAAAAAGAAAGTTCAAGTAAATCAAGTTCGAATCTCCTTTCCTCTGCATTGATTGCAATATTCAATCATACCCCTGGCACTCAGCACACTTCTCTCTCTCTCTCTCTCTCTCTCTCTCTCTCTCTCTCTCTCTCTCTCAGCCTTGGGTGGCATTCCTCTTTGGGGATGGTCTACCTTTGTTTTAGGGACTATCTCTTTATGTTTTGAGAATGGGTCTCTCACTGGGATCTGGGCTCACAGAGTCAACTAGGTAGACTGACCAGTGGTCTCCCCAGGGATTCCCTTGCATCTGCCTTTACAAACTAAGCCATCTCCCCAGTGCCCAAAGCTTAACGTTAATGGTGAATAACTGGTGTGATTCTGGAGAAGAAGATTTCAGGACAGGAAGATGAGACAAAAAACCAGTTCTATGTATTTGCTCCTCTGACTGGTAGAGGGCAGTATTAAGGTGGACTTGCAAGTTTTCATTAGTGCAGTAGAAAGTTGAAACTGTCTGAAGCATCTTCAGCAAATGGTGCTGTCAAAACTGGATCACCATTTGTAGAAGAATAAAATTAAACCCCTACCTTTCAATCTGTACAAAAATCAACTCCAAATGCATCAAAGACCTCAATGTGAAGCCCAAAGCTCTGAAGGTGATACAAGAAAACATTGGCAGCGACCTACAAGACATAGGCATAGGAAGACTTTCTTTTTTTTAATTAATTTATTTATTTTTATTTTATCAAATCTAGACCTGTGTCCCCCCCATTCCCCCACCCCACCAGAGCTCATGCATTCTGCCAAACAAGCTTTTCATCTCTTTCTCAGTCTTTCTCAATATTTTTTTTTTGTGGTCCTATTTTATTATTTATCTTATTTTATTTTTTTATTTTATTTTTTTCACATAAATTTATTTTTGTTTTTTTTTTTTAACAAATCTAGACCCATGATCACACCCATTCCCCCACCCCGCCAGAGCTCGTGCATTCTGCCAAACATGCTTTTCATCTCTTTCTCAGTCTTTCTCAATATTCTCCATGAGGAAGTTGACTGGTTTGAGCAGAAGTTCACTGTTTCAGTCAGTTCTTTGATGCAGTCCTTTCTGTTGTTGTTGGTTTTGTTTCCAATATGCATCACTCCCAGCTGCTTTGGACAAAATCTCAAGGGACCGTGCACAAGAAATACTTAGGTAATTGGCACTAGCATCCACAGATGAGGGATACCATTCATCGTTTGTTTTTCTGGGACTGTGTTACTTCACTCAGCATGATGTCTTCTAGCTCCAGCCATTTTCCTGCAAAGCTCATGATGGGAAAAGACTTTTTAAATCAAACAGCAGCTGCACAGGAAATAAGGTCAAAACTGAGAAGTGGGATCTCATTAAACTCAAAAGCTTCTGTACATCAAAAGAAACAATCAATGAAGTGAAGAGAAAACTCACAGAGTGGGAAGAAACCTTTACCACTGATATATCAGTCAGAAGTTTAACATCCAGAGTATATAAACTATGCAAAAAAACAAAGAAGTAAGAAAACAAATGACCCACTCAAGAGATGGAGTAAAGAGCTGAACAGAGACTTCACAAGTGAGGAAATAAAAGTGGCTGAGAAACATCTTAAAAAGTGTTCCACATCACTAATAATTAAGGAAATGCAAATTAAAAACCATTCTAAGATATCATCTCACTCTGATAAGACTGGCTAAGATCATGAAAACAAAAGACACCAAATGCTGGAGAGGATGTGGGGAAGGGGGAACACTCATCCACTGCTGGTGGGAATGTAAACTTGTACAGCCACTATGGAAAGCAGTGTGGAGAACCCTTAAAAGACTCAAAATGTGGGCTGGAGAGATTGCTCAGTGGTTAAGAGTGCTGACTGCTCTTTCAGAGGACCTGGGTTTGATTCCCAGCACCCACATGGGGGCTAAGAACTGTCTTTAAGTCAGGCATGGTGGCATATGCCTTTAATCCTAGCACTCGGGAGGCAGAGGCAGGCAGATCTCTGTAAGTTCAAGGCCAGCCTGGTCTACAGAGTGAGTTCCAGGCCAGCTGGGGCTATCGGGAGATCGTGTCTCAAAAAGAAAAAAAAAAACCTGAAAATGAGTCTACCGCCTGACCAAGTATATACCCTGGGTATACACCCACAAGACTCATCCTACTACAAAGATACATGCACATCTATGTTTATTGCAGCTCTCTTCAAAATAGCGAAGAGCTGGAACCAACCCAAATGCCCCTCAACCAGAGTGGATAGAGAAAATGTACATCTACACAATGGAGTTCTACGCAGCAGTCAAGAAAGATGACACCATGAACCTTGCAGGTAAATGGATGGAACTAGAAGCCATTATGCTAAGTGAAGTAACACAGTCCCAGAAAAAAAATGACATATATATATCTGAAAGCAACTGTACCATTCTAATATAAATACCTTAATGGGATCTAGAATGAACCTACCACTTATTTTCAGACTTTTTAATTGTGGTATATGAGGAGAGGGTGTGTATGCATATGTTAGAGTAATATAAAATTAAAGGGGAAAATGCGAATTCCAAGAATGGCTGCCCTCATTTGTGGATACTAGAACCAAATCCCTAGTTGAAAGGCAAGCTGAACAACATTATTGTTATATTTCTTTTTATCTGAAAGCAACTGTGCTGTCATAATGTGAATCTCTTAACAGGCTCTAGAATTGACCTACCACTTATTTTCAGACTCTGTAATTATGGTATATGAGTGGAAGGCACATATTCATATCTTAGAGCAATATAAAGTTAAAGGGGAAAATGTGAATACTTAAACATATTTTGGAATTAACATACAGTTTATTCTCAGAGGTCATAATTTTGGTACATATGTGATGGTTATATAGGCATATGTTGGAGTAATACAAAGGGGAGGGAACAACAACAACATAAAGACTGGGTCAAAGAACTGACTGATACAGTTAAATTCTGCCCCAAACAACAAGACTCTTCAGTGAAAAACTGGAAAAACTGAGAGAAAGATGAAAGACATATATGGCAGAAGGCATAAACTGGGGTGGGGTGGGGCACAGGGGGAGGGGAATGTGTCTAAACCGGATTGAAAGATTATGTATGAAATACACAAATCATGCCGGGTGTGGTGGCGCACGCCTTTAATCCTAGCACTTGGGAGGCAGAGGCAGGCAGATGTTTGTGCGTTCAAGGCCAGCCTGGTCTACAGAGTGAGTTCCAGGACCACTGGGACTACAGGGAGACCCTGTCTCGAAAAGACCCCCCCCAAGAAAAAGTTGAAACTGTCTGAATGGTCTCCTCTTCGCCTTTCTTCCATGTTTTGCTCAGCAGAGGACACGAGCAAAGGACATACTTCTAGAAAATGGGAAACTATTGAGGAAAAAGGATGGCAGGGATCACCTTGATCAATCTGTGTAATTCACAAGACAATAAGACAGAACATGACTCATACCCTTAACATGGTGTCATGCTAGGACTGCCTGTGGACTCCATGGTTTACCATTACCTACCTACCCAGAAGCATCAAATTCTAGGGAAGGTGATATTGACAGAGAATCCACAGTGAAGAAAGCTTTACAGTTCTCTAGAAAACATATAAAGAGAAAGGATAGAAATTAAATTTTAAGTTTTTATATGTATTAAATATAAGTAAAAGGAAGAGAAATTCAAAACCTAATTCTAATAGATATGGTCATATTTCCTCAACTGAGATGCTCGTACACAAACATAACTACTGCAGAGCAACAGAAGGAAAACCCTTTTCAATGAAACCCAGCTCTAATAAAAAAAGAGGGGAACAACTATATCTAGAAGATACACAGCCTGGCAAAACCCTCCAACCTGAAGCCACAAATAACATGCAGAGAAGTTGATGGAGGATAAATGAAGAGAAGACCTTCTGGAAGGCTTTTAGAACTGAGCTTATGGATGATATTTCTCAGAAAGCTGACCTTGTATTGCAGACCTGATGGGTAAATGCGACCGTGAAGTAGCAATGAGTCCCAACCCTGGATAGTTGCTGAAGATTCATTCTGCCAAAAGCAGAGAATTCCATACACTTATGACTTGTGTTATGGACAATTTAGTATCTCAGAAAATTTAAGTAGCAATGATGTAAAACTCAGTCCTTAAATAAACAGAAGAGTTACTCAAAGCTGTTTTTTAAATTTTGTGTGTGCATGTAGTATATGAGTGTGTGTGTGTGTGTGTGTGTGTGTGTGTGTGTGTGTGTCTGAGTGTGGAGGTCAGGAGTCAGTTTTCTCCTGTCACCTTCACCTTGTCTTCTTAGAGTGCTTTTTTCCATTCTTGCCCCTCCCTTGAGGGTTCTTCCACATTTCCAGCCCTTCCCAGGGTCAAGGAATCATGAAAACAGCCAAGCAAACAACCCAAGATTCCCCAGCATTCCCGGGGTTTGCCTACATCCTGTGCCTTCCTTCTGTCCTTCAAGTGACTCAGAAGGCCTTCCTTCCCTTCAAAGCAGATGTCACATATGGGCAACAACAGGTCTTCTTCCAGCGGATCTGCTGGTGGTGGCCAGCACGGAGGATGACCAGAAGCACTCACCACAGTCGAATCAGTGTTTGGGTTGCTCTGTGAGGTGGGCCTTCTGGTGGCTGGAGAGATAGGTCTTCTTGCTAAAAGTCAAGGGACGAAGTGAACAAGAGAACACCTTGCACCTTGGGTGCTGCACCAGAGCTGTTCGCTCTGTTGTACAGGGAAGAGGCTCTCCTTTTAGGTGTTTTGGTCCTGAGCATGGGTCTGCGGTTCATATCCACAGGCCTTTGGGTGGGCTGCTGGCATCTGAGGCTGGGGGCTGAGAATCCTGTTGTGGCTGGGATCTTCTCAGTATTCCCCTTAATTCCAACAGCTGGGTTTTTTTTTTTTTGAGGGGGGGTGGTAGGGGTTGGTGTACTTTCTGGTGGCGTTTGACCTCAGACTGATCCCGGAAGTGATGTCCACACACAGGGCATGAATGGGGCCTGTAATTCTTTTTTTTTTTTTTCAAAGCCAATTTTTATTGAAGCTTTGTGCATTTCATACAAAATTCCCAATCAAGTCTGGACCCATTCCCATTCCTTGCCCCCCAGCAGAGTTCATGCATTCTGCCAAACATGTTTTTCATCTTTTCTCAGTTTCTTTTTAAAATGTTTGATGCAGAAGCTTACTGTTTCAAGCAGAAGTTCACTGTTTCACTCAGTTCTTTGACCCAGTCTTTTGTTGTTGTTGTTCCTTCCAATTTGCATCATTCCAAAATATGCACATATGCATGCCACATATATATTTTAGCATCTTCAGCTTATGATTATTTTTTTAATTAGGCTGAAAGATGCCATGTTTGAAGACTCCTCCTTGGCAAGCCCAAACAACCAATCAAACAAGCCCTTGTGCTCCACACTGGGATTTTTCCTTCCCATGGTCACCAAATGAGGTCCAGTAAGCACCGCATCCTGTCTTGATCTTCCTGTACTGGTCACTGTGATACAGCCTGGGTAGTCCAACAATGGCAATCAATACTCTGAAGAGGCTGAAACCCCTGTAGTAGCTCAGTCCATGAGCTGGATGTCTCAGTATTCTCCATCTGGCATTGAAAGTTTGGAGGATTCTTGGAGAGACGTGAGTCTTCAGTCTATATTGGAAGGTTGAAAAGCTGTGTCTCATGTCTTTGAAGGATGGGAAAAGCAGTGGCAGCCTCAGGGTAGCTGCACTTGCCAGGAAGACAGGCAAAACAACTGCACTTTTTTTTTTTACTTTTTGTGTTTTTACTCAGATCTTACGTTTTATTTACTTATTTTTCTTGGTCTTTTTTGATACAGGATCTCCCTGTAGCCCCAGCTGTCCTGGAACTCACTTTGTAGACCAGGCTGGCCTTGAACTCACAAAGATCTGTCTGCCTCTGCCTCCCAAGCGCTAGGACTAAAGGTGTGCCACCATGCCTGGCTAAGATCTTAAGTTTTATACCTGAAGTACATTTTTTCAGGCCTAATTATTTATTTCTGTTTATACTTTCCTTTTGGACACTTAAGGCCACACTGTTAGCCCAGATTAACCAAGGTTTTCGTTTTCTCAAAGTTGATTGAGAATCAGGTCCTCAGGTTTTTCTTGGGGGGGGGCTGGCTCCTTTTGGCTTTTCATTTACCAGTTCCATTCACTCAAGGACAAAGTCAGGTCTTGCTAGACCAGGCTTCCCTTTTTTTTTTTTTTTTAATTTTATTTATTTCTGTATGTGTATGAATGTACTGTCTGCATGCAGGTTTGTGCACCCATGTCGTGCAATGCCGTGGAGGTCAGAAGAGGGCGTCGGATTCCCCTGGAACTGGAGTTCTCCTGGAATTGGAGTTTTGGACGGTTCTCGGCCGCCATGTGGGTGCTGGGGATCGAACCCGGGTCCTCTGTAAGAGCGGTCGGCTCTCTTAACCGCTAGGCCATCTCTCCAGCCCCCAGGCTTCCCTTTTTGAAGCATGAGCACACTTTCCTCTTCATAGACTGGACGCCAGCTGAATTACCATTAGTGGATCTTCAAGACCTCCCTGCACAGGAAGACTGGTGACTCACATTTGCAGGACATTTCAAGAGATGTCCCCATGCATAGTCCCCTGGGACTTAGTTGATCTCCAAGGACAAGGAACAAAGTTATCCTTTAGGACCCTTGGCCAAATTCGTATGGGCATTAAGTATGGTCATTAAGCATCCAGAAAGGCTAAGTTACACCAGCCTGATACTTTTTTTTTCTGATTATACTTTCCTTTTGGATGTTTAAGGCCACACAGTAAGCCCAGATTAACCAAGGTTTTTGTTTTCTCTAGGTCAGTTGAGGATCTGGTTCTCAGGGGTCACTCAGGTTTTCTATGGGAGTGGGGTGGGGGAGGGAGCCCCTGGCTCCTTTTGGCTTTTGGGGCCTGTAATTCTTTTTTTTTATTGGTAAATTTTGGGGGTTTTTTCTCCAATTTTTTAATTTTAATTTTTTAACAATAAGTAATAAGTTATGAGTATAAGCATCCTCCAAGTAAAACCAATTTGCAAGCAGCTATGCCCAAACCCACACAGCCCAAGTCTCCCCCAATCCAGCGGTGGGGGGGGCTTGTATGTACAATCAAGTTGATCAAATAAGTGTCCAGTCTATGTTGCTGTAGTTTCACCATTCACCCCAATTGCAGCCCTTACATTCTACCATGCCCCCTCTTCCACAGACTGTTCCCTAGGCTTAGAAAAGGGGCACTGGTGGATGAAAAGCAAAACAGTCTACTTCCTCTGGAGATGTCGTTTTGGACTCTGATCAGTTCTGACTGTTTCCTTTCATGGGTTGACAGTTTGTCCAGGAATGACCTTTCAATCCTACTAATGAAGCACAAGCAATTAGATATATAGGTATTTGAACAGTACTAATTATTATGGTAGGTTACTTTGGTATAGACACAGATGTTTGGATGGTATGCTAATCTATGAATTATATTTTTTCTGTAAAAGATGACAAGGTCTTACTGTGGCTTATAACTTCTCCTAACCACCAGAGGCTGTAAGCTTGTGGCATCAGCTGTGAGTTATTCCTCCAAGGAGAGAGCTAATAGCCAATTAGATTTGGGATATAAAGACATGTGGCTGCCACTGCTGCACAGTATTTCCAGGCAGGTGAGATGTAGCTGATGCTGATGGAGGAGTCCTGCTTGACTCAAGGAGACTAATTTTTGCTTCATTGGTTTAGTGGCCTTTGGTAACACTCTCTGACATTCCAGAGACCAACTGTACACTTGCAAGTGCGGTCTCAATACATCTTTCCCATGCTTACATCACGTCTTCAACAGCAGGGCCTTATCACCTCTCTTCTTGCAGATATCCCAGTTTATAGGCAAGAAGACTTTACCTTTTGGGGGAGGGGGCTTGGATCCCCCGGCCAACATCTCCTTGGCAGAATAATCCATTGCTGATATCAGAGCTCTCCTGTATTAATATTGCTTAAATGCACAGCTTGAAAAGACTTTAGTATTATATTTGGCTCTGAATAGAAAATAAACCTTTTCAGATTTCCTATGTCTACTAGTCAATTAAAGAAAGCAGTTATACCAGTTTCGTAAGAGATTACCTCTATAACAGTCAGCTCTAAGTTACGGTTAGAGAATGACTTCATTACCATCATGTATTTCTTTGTTCTATGAAAAGGAGGTAAGAAGGTCTCTCATATTAAAACTTTGCAGCCCCTAGAAGGTAAGGTTCATTAGGACTCATTATAAACAGTTATTACAAATAAGATCCACAGAGATGTTTGATGTCTGTAGCAGTCTGAGGCTTTTCTTCCTTTTAATGCTTAGATGGGCCAACTTCTCTACTGGTATTTCTTGGCACATCCTGCACAATGCAAAGCTGTATCTTTTCTTTCTCAGCCATTAAGTTGGTGATGTTTTGACCTGTGGGAACATACAAATCTTTTCCCATAGTTAAGATTTTAAGATTTAAATTGAAAATTTGACAAAAATTTTTAATATATAACTGTATCCTCCCCTCCTTTTTATTTTAGGTTTTTATTTTTTGACCCATGAGTCTCAAAGAAGCAGTTGTAGTACACATAGGCAGGAATCAAGGTGTAAATTTCATTAAATTTACCCAAGATGTTTTGGGTGACTGTATGTTGTTAATATGGGAAGCAAGCTTAATTCCTTAAGTTAAATTATCCTACAGGTAAAAGAGAATGTTACAAGATGATACTGTATAACACAGAAATTATAGACAATGTTCGTATATGTTAATCCCAAGGTTATTGTTATACAGATTTTAAGTAAAACAAATGTGGACAATTTATATTTCCACTTCACTTAGATGTATTACCATTTTTATTAAAACCTTTAAACCAATCTTGTTTAATATAGATATTTTTACTTTTACTGAGTCCTAAAATACCACGCAGTTTGTAGATAGAGTTTGGGCAAAATTGGATACTTGTTAAACTCACATCAATTAAATATACATTAATCGAATATAAACCGCGTCCCTCTCCCATCCTTCCCACCCCTCCAGTTTCACCATTTCAGTCAGTTTTTGATGCAGTCTTTCTGTTGTTGTTTTTTCCAATATGCATCCCTCCCCACAAAAAGTATTTACAACTGGGTTATTGACACTAGCATCCACAGATGAGGGATACCATTCGTCATTTGTTTTTCTGGGACTGTGTTACTTCACTTAATATCTTCTGTGCCAGGCGTGGTGGTGCATGCCTTTAATCCTAGCACTTGGGAGGCAGAGGCAGGTGGATCTTTGTGAGTTCAAGGCCAGCCTGGTCTACAGAGTGAGTTCCAGGATAGCTGGGACTACAGGGAGACCCTGTCTCGAAAAAACAAACAAACAAACAAACAAAAAATCCATAATATCTTCTAGTTCCATCCATTTACCTTCAGAGTTCATGATGTTCTCTTTCTTTACTGCTGCATAGAACTCCATTGTGTACATGTACCACATTTTCTCTATCCACTCGTCAGTTGAGGGACATTTGGGTTGGTTCCCACTTTTTGCTATTGTGAACAGAGCTGCATTAAATATAGCTGTGCATGTATTTCTGCAGTAAGATGAGTCTTGTGGGTATATACCATGGAGTGGTATGACTGGATAAAAATGGCAAGCTCATTTTGAGTTTTCCAAGGGTTCTCCACACTACTTTCCATAGTGGCTGTACAAGTCTACATTCCCACCAGCAATGGATGAGTGTTCCCCTTTCCCCACAACCTCTCCAGCACTTGGTATCATTTGTTTTCTTAATCTAAGCCAGTCTTATCAGAGTGAGATGATATCTTAAAGTGGTTTTAATTTGCATTTCCCTAGTTATTAGTGACATTGAACACGTTTTGAGATGTTTTTCAGCCATCTCTAATTCCTCCTCTGTGAAGTCTCTATTCAATTCTTTGCTCCATCTTTTGAATGATTCATTTGTTTTTTTTTTATTCTTTGTTTTTTGAGCAGTTTGTATACTCTGGAAATCAATGCTTTGTCAGATGTATCTGCAGTGAAGGTTTCCTCCCACTCTGTGGGTTTTCTCTTCACTTCCTTGATTGTTTCTTTTGATGTACAGAAGCTTTTGAGTTTAACGAGGTCCCATTTGTCAATTGTCGATCTTATTTCTTGTGCAAATATTTCCTATGCCTATGTCTTGTAGTCTGCTGCCAAGTTTTTCTTCTATCACCTCCAGAGTTTTGGGTTTCACGTTGAGGTCTTTGATCCATCTAGAATTGACTTTTGTACAGGGTGAGAGGTAGGGGTTTAATTTCATTCTTCTACAAGTGGTGATCCAGTTTTGCCAACACCACTTGCTGAAGATGCTGTCTTTCCTCCATTGTGTCTTCTTGGCCCCTTGTTGAATATAAGGTGGCTGAAATTGTATGTGCTCAAGTTTGGATCTTCAGTTTTGTTCCATTGGTCAACTAGTCTGTTTTTGTACCAGTACCAAGCTGTTTTTATGACTATAGCCTTGTAGTATAATTTGAAGTCTGGTATAGAGATCCCCCCTGTATTGCTCTTTTCGCTCAGGGTTGCTTTGACTATTTGGGGTCTTTTGTTTTTCCAAACGAAATTAAGGATTTTTTTTCCAAGCGTGTGAAGAAACTCTTGGGGATTTTAATTGGGATTGCATTAAATCTGTACAAGAGTTTGGGTAGAATGGACATTTTTACTCTATTTATTTTCCCAATCCATAACCATGGGAGGTCATTCCATCTTCTGATATCTTCTTCAATTTCCTTCTTCAGGGATTTAAAATTTTTGTTGTAGAGATCCTTGGTGTCTTTGGTTACGTATGTTCCTAGGTATTTTATTGTTTTTGAGGCTATTTTGAGTGGGAAGATCTCCTTGAATTCCTTCTTCAGTTGCTTGTTGTTGGTGTAAAGAAAGTCTATTGATTTTTCTAGGTTAATTTTGTATCCTGTCACTTTACTGAAGCTGTTAAACATTTCTAGGAGTTTTCTGGTGTTCTTAGCATCCCTTAAGTAAATGATCATATCATCAGAAAAAAGGGATAGCTTGACTTCCTCTTTTCCAATTAGAACTCCTTTAATTTCCTTTTCTTGCCTTATTATCCTAGCAAGTGTTTCAAGCACTATATTGAAAAGTACAGGTGACAGGGGGCATCCTTGCCGAGTTCTTACCTTTAAGGGGAATGCTTCTGTTGTATCCCCATTTAGGATGATATTGGCTGTGTGTTTCCTGTACATGGCTTTGATTACATTGAGGAATGATCCTTCCAATCCAATTCCCTCTTGGACTTTAAGCATGAAGGATGCTGGATTTTGTCAAAGGCTTTTTCCGCATCAATTGAGATGATTGTATGGTTTTTGTCTTTTAGTTCATTTATATTTTGATGATATTTGTTGATTTTTGTATATTGAACCATCCCTGCATTTCTGGAATGAATCCGACTTGGTCATTGTGGATTATCTTGATGTGGATCTGTATGTGATTTGCAAGTATTTTAGTTAGAATTTTTGCATCTGTGTTCATTAAGGAGATGGGTCTATAGTTCTCCTTTTTGTTGTATCTTTGCCTGGTTTTGGTAATAGAGTGATTCTGGCTTCATAGAAGGATTCTGGGAGAACTCCCTCTGTTTGTATCCTTCTAAACAACTTGAGTAGTAATGGTTGTAAGTCTTTTTGAAATGTTTTATAGAATTCTGCTGTGAAGCCATATGGGTCTGGGCTTTTCTTGGTTGGGAGGCTTCTTATTATATCTTCAATTTCTTTGTATATTATTGGTCTATTTAAGCTGTTGATCTCTTCTTGGTTGAGCTTTGAAATTCCCAGGATTTCAGATATTCATCCATTTCTTCTAGGTTTTCAAACTTAGTAAAGTATAGGTTTTTGAAGTATTCCCGTATGATTCCCTAGATCTTTTCATTGTCTGTTGTGATATTTCCCCTTTCATCACAGATTCTATTAATTTGGAGTTGCTCTTTCTTTCTTTTGGTTAACTGGGCTAGAGGTCTGTCTATCTTGTTTATTCTCTCAAAGAACCAACTTTTGGATTCATTGATTTTTTTTATAGCTTGTTTTTGTTTCTATTTCATTGATCTCTGCTTTGATTTTTGTCATTTCTTCTTGTCTGCTGTGTTTAGCATTCATTTGTTGTTGTCTCTCAAGTATTTTTAGCTGCAGTGTTAGATCGTTCACTTGTGCTGTTTCTGTTTTTTTTATGTAGGCACTTAGAGCTATAAACTTCCCTCTGAGAACTGCTTTTAAAGTGTCCCATAGGTTTTGTTGTGTTGTATTATCATTGTCATTCAGCTCCAGGAATGTTTTTATTTCTTTCTTTTTTTTTTTTTAATTTTTTTTTTATTAATTTTATTTATTTCTTTATGTGTATGAATGTACTGTCTGCATGCAAGTTTGTGCACCCGTGTCATGCAATGCCGCGGAGGTCAGAAGACGGTCTCGGATTCCCCTGGAACTGGAGTTCTCCTGGAATTGGAGTTTCAGACGGTTCTCGGCCGCCATGTGGGTGCTGGGGATCGAACCCGGGTCCTCTGTAAGAGCGGTCGGCGCTCTTAACCGCTAGGCCATCTCTCCAGCCCCCTTCTTTCTTTATTTCTTCCTTGACCCATTCATTATTCAGGAGTGTGTTGTTTAGTCTCCATGTGTTCTCGTGGGTTGTAGGGCTTATCCTGGTGTTGATATTGAGTTTTATTGCACTGTGATCTGATAGAATGCATGAGATTATTTCAATCTTTTTTTATTTGTTGAGTTTTTTTCCTGTGTCCCAGTATATGGTCTATTTTGGAGAATGTTCCATGGGATCCTGAGTAGAAAGTGTATTCTCTGGTGTTTGGGTGAAATATGGTAGATGTCTGTGAGGTCCATTTGGTGTATTGTATCATTCAGTTCAGATGTCTCTCTGTTTATCCTTTGTCCTGTTGATCTGTCTAAAGGACTTAGTGGAGTATTGAAGTCCCCTACTATTGGTGTGCTGGGGTTAATATGTGCCTTGAGATCCTGAAGAGTTGTCTTTATAAAGTTTGGTGCACAAGAGTTTGGTGCATATATATTCATGATTGTGAGATCTTCATCGCCAATTGTTCCTTTAATAAAGATGTAATGGCCCTCTTTGATTTTTTTTTATTTCTTTTGCTTTGAAGTCTATTTTGTCTGATATTAAAATAGCAACATCTGCTTTCTTTTTTTTACCATTTGCTTGGAATATTTTCTTCCATCCCTTCCCTTTAAGTTGGTGCCTATCCTTGAAATTGAGATGTGTTTCTTGTAGACAGCATATAGATGGATTTTGTTTCCTAATCCATTCTCCCAGTCTGTGTCTTTTGATTGGGGAATTTAGTCCATTAATATTTAAGGTTATAATTGAAAGATGGATGTTGCTTCCTTTCACCTTATTATCCATTTGGATTTTTAGTCTCCAATTCTACTCCTATGGTTATGTTTTTATTAGTTTCTTTTCCTAGGTTCTTGGGGATAGTTGCTCCTCTCTTCTGTTCTTTGAATTGCTTCAAGTATTTTCTGAAGAGTTGGTTTTCCAGACATGTAGTCTATCATCTTGTTTATGTCCTGGAAGGTTTTTCTCCCTCCTTCAACTATAATTGACGTTTTTGCTGGGTATAGTATTCTGGGTTGGCTTCCACAGTCCTTTAACACAGGAAATGCTTTGCTCCATGTTCTTCTTGCTTTCATGGTTTGTGCTGAGAAGTCAGTTGTAATTCTTATGGGTTTCCCTTTGTATGACTTGTTTTTCTTTTGTAGCTTTCAGAATTTTGTCTTTGTTTTGGGCATCTAGCATTTTAACTATGATATGGCATGGGGATTTTCTTTTCTGATCTTGTCTATTTGCAGTACTATGTGCTTCTTGTATTTGTATGGGTTTGTCTATTTTTAGTTTGGGGAAATTTTCATCTATTCTCCTGTTAAAGATCTGATCAATGCTATTCTCTTGAGATTCTTCTCCTTCCTCTATTCCTATGATGCAGAGGTTTGATCTTTTCATAGTGTCCCATATTTCTTGGTTGTTCCACTTTTGTGTATTTTTAAAATTTTCATAATCTTTATTTGAGCTTTTTAGTTGCTCTGTGTTATCTTCCAGGTCTGATATTCTTTGTTCTGCTTCCTCTATTCTATTTCTGAGGCTTTTTCCTTTCCTTTCTTCTTGATTGGATGAGTGTTCTATTTCCTTTCTCATTTCATCCTATGATTTCTTTAGTTTTTCCGTTTCTTTTTTGAGCTTCTCAATCTCTTCTTGGTGCTCCTTACTTTGCTGGTTGGTTTCCTTTTTCAGTGTTTTTACTTCCTTCCGGAGTTTGTTTTTTTCTCCCTCTAGTTCTTTCTGGAGTTTGTCATTCTCTTCCTTTAGTTCTTTCCGAAGTTTGTCATTATATCCCTCTAGGTCCTTTTTGAGTTTTTCATTCTCTCTCCTTATTTCTCTGACTTCTTTATTTTCTTTAAATTCTCTGCATAGGACTGCAATTATTCCTCTAAGATCTGTTTCTTGGGTCACCACCAGGGGGATCCCACTGTAGCTATCCCCTACAGGGTTGGTAGAGCTTGGTGCGGAATTATCATGCACCTTTCCCATGTTATCCCTTGCCATGTCCCTGGCATGAGGGTTTCCCCTTTTTCTTTTCTTGCCTGTATTCCGATGCCAATCACAAATGTCTTTTCACTATGTTGGAGGCTGGTTTTGCTTGCCTCCTGATCCTTTTTTTTTTTTTTCCTCCTCCTTGTTTATGGCATGTTGACTTGTCTAGGTTTCAGGCTTTCAATTTTGTTTATATATTGGATATTGGAAGTCTAAGTCACTCTTCCCTTCCGGTTCTGAAGGTTCTCCAAAAACACCCACTTGGATACTGTCTCATTAATTCCAGTTGGGGGGAGATGGATATGCCTGACTTAGCCGGACCTGGGGCCTGAAATTCTTAGAAGCATGCCATGACAGCTCAGTGCAGAGGCGTCAGTATGTTCTGCCACAGAGTGGGTAAAGGAAAGGCCTCTGGTCTTGTAGGAGCCCTTCTGGCTGGCAGTCTGCTTGGGGCTGGACACAGGCTGGTGGCTAGGGAGTTGGGCATTCTTACTGAAATGTCTGCCTTGGATCTGGCAGGAGGAGGGCGATCCAGCTTGGGAAGATCTTCTGAAAGCAAGGGAGGCCTTCTCTTCACCACTAGGCTCGCCGTCTTTGAGATTCTGACCTGGTTCCTGAGGCTTGCTTCTTCCTGCCTCCTGAAGGAGGCTTCTTCCTGCCTCCTGTTGTCTTCTGGTGATAGAGACCTGCTTTCCTAGGTCTTTTCTGTTCTTGCTCAAACATGTGCATATCCACGAAAGCCAGGTTTTTAGTGGTTTCTAACATGACTTCCTGGTAAAGGGCCTTCTGCTTGGCATCCAGACATTTACATTCATCCTGGGTAAAATTCATTGCCACATCCTCAAAGGTGACTGGTATCTGTGTCTCAGATGTCTATGTGTCTGAATTCTATCCAGACTGCTCCTAGACATCACTGGCTGGAGCCCACTTTTAGAAATTTGATGGGCTTTGCAGACCTGTGCTCCATGCCCTGAACCCCATGCGCTGAGGAGCATTCTCAGCATTTCAGAGTGGGGAGGGAGACACCTCCAGGTGGAATTGGGCTCGTCCCCCGCCCCCTCCCCAGCTGTCCTTGGGGCTCTGCACTGCGTGGACTCTGCTAACCTGGGTCAGGGGTCTCCCTGCGTCCTCAGGCCGCAGGACAGGACAGAGCTCACTGGCCGCAGTCCCCACCTGGGTTTGTGGGCTTCCAACTGGCCTGACCCTGCTGCGGCTCAGATCCCCAGAAGACTCCACAATAGCGCCGCAGGGATCAGACAAAATTATTCGCCAAGCTGTGCTGGCCGCCTGGCTGCCACTGCTTTTAAATACTTGGTCACTTTTATGTTGTCCTCAATGATAATATTAAAGATGGTGATTATTTGCTTTGATACTATGTAATTAAATATCTACCCATTTGAAAACCCAAATACTGGGCTTTATGCATTTATGCATGGAGAAACGCCTCAGTCAAAGCACAAGCCACCCAACGGATGATGACGGAACAGACAGTGCAAAGTTCAGTGGAAGGTACGGTTTCAGATTCTATACAGAGCAAATGTTCAACTAATTATTATTAGTTTTCTTTTCATACTTCTTTTAAAAATATTTTCCATCTCTTAAAGTTAGCAAAGTAAAGAGTTTCAGTAAAAACACCTATTTATACACATTCATTATACACATCGTACACATTCATTCATATATTTTCTTTTACTTGTATCCATCACCACCCTCTATCTTCCCAGTTTTGTTTGTAACATCAACAGTAAGAGCTACAATTAACTGAAAAAAATTAAAGAACTTTTTCTTTTCTAATTACCTATTTAAGCTTAGATGTGATATATATATATATATACATCTAAGATATATATATATATGCATATGATGGAGCAATATAAATTGGAGGGAACAGCAACAAAAGAACTGGGATAATAAATGACTGAAACACTAAAGTTCTCCCAAAACAATAATCCTTTGGTTCGAAAAACTTTAAAAAGACTCAGAAAAAGATACAAGGTAGGTATGGCTGAATGCATGAACTTGGGTGGGGTGGGGGACTTGGAAAGGGAAATAAGTCTAAATTGGATTGAGAAATGATGTATGAAATGCACAAAACTTCAATAAAAATGTTTTTTAAAGTTTAGATTTTAATAATATATTTCATTTATCATTATACATTTAACATCTATTGATTTATTTTAAAGATTTATTTTATTTTCTGAGAATGACATATTGCATTTTGATCACATTTGTCTCCTTCCCCAACTTCTTCCTCATCCTCCCCTTCCCCAACCCCCCAACCTTGTGTCCTCATTTTTCTTTTCTCTTTGTTTTAAGATAGGGTCTCCCTGTGGCCCAGCTGGCCTGGAATTCACTATGTAGACCAGGCTGGCCTTGAACTCACAGAGATCTTGTCTCTATGCCACCTCCCCCACCCCACAGTGCCCCACCATGCTGGGCTCTCATTCTCCCTTTTAAAGCCTTCTCATCCTGTTTCTGCTGCCTGTATGCTCTCGGTGTGGCCGTCCTCTGGAGCACAGTTGATATACCAAGGGCCACACTTAAAGAAAACTGATTCTCCCTCTCCCAGTAGCTATTGATTGCCAGTAGCAAAGGGTGGTGGTGAAACTTCATACTCCCCCCCCCCCATGCTGGGATTCTTTTCTGACTTGAGCTTGCATAGGTTTTCTCCATGCTGTCCATGAGCAGATGAACACTATGCTCACCTGCTCACCAGCCTGCTGTGTCTGGAGATCACTGTTTCTTTATGTTCACCCACCATCTCTGGTTCTTACAATCTCTCTCTTTTCTCTTCTTTGCTGATTCTGGATCCTTGGCAAGAAGGAGTGTCTCCTGGTTTGCTTTTGTTTCTGTGATAAAACACTGACCAAAGCCAACTTGAAGGAAGGAAGAGTTCGTTGGGCTCAGCCATGGAGGAACGCTGCTTACTGGTTTTCTTCCTCTGGCTTGCTCAGCAACCTTTCTTATAGAGTCCAGGCCCATCTTCCCAGAAATGGCACCACCCATAGTGGGCTGGGCCCTCCCATACCAACTCTAAATTAAGAAAATGCCACACAGACATGCCCATAGGCCAATCTGATGAAGTAAATCCTCCATTGAGGCTGCTTTTTCCCAGATGACTATAGTTTTTGTCAAGTTGACAAACACCAGCCAGCACAGTCTGATATAGATGTCCCATTAGGCCTGGGCAGTCTTCAGTCTTTATTCTTTGCACACTGACCAGTTGGAGGTAGGTCTCTATGTTAATTGCTATCTACTGCCAAATGAAGTTTTTCTGATGAAGGTTGAAGATACATTAATCTATAGGTCAGTCATTAGGAGGCAGTTAAATCCTATGTCCATTCAGCCAAATAGTAGCAAGTTCTTCCTGTCTAGACAAGTTCTTGGCCCTGGTGATTGTGTTAGCTTTGTGTTCATACTGTAGAGCAGGCTTTAAGCCAATTAAAAAGTTGCTCATGGGCTGGAGAGATGGCCTAGCAGTTAAGAGCGCTGACTGCTCTTACAGAAAACCTGGGTTCGATCCCCAGCACCCACATGGTGGCTGAGAACCGTCTTTAACTCCAGTTCCAGGGGAATCCGACACCCTCTTCTGACCTCCACAGCACTGCATGACACGGGTGCACAGCCCTACATGAAGACAGTACATTCATACACATAAAAAATTTAAAAAAATTTAAAAAGTTGCCCATTATGTCTATGACATTCCTGTCATCATTACACCAGTAGGCATATCTTACCGAGCCAGCCATTATTGCAGCTCTCAGGGTTCACAGCTGGATAAGACTGATGATTACTCTTCTCCTTTGGTAGTGTGCAAAAAACCTTCCAGCACTATGAAAACTATCCAGTGGCGAGGAAGCTTTGAGGTCAGTTCCAGCCTGATTTCTCTGTGTTCTATGACTCTAGTATGTGGTATCTTTAGCAGTGAGGTATTCAGTTCTGGAGAGGGATCAACAGCAGTGATAATAGCCTATAATGTTTGTGGGTCTAACAACTCCAAGAGACAATCCATTCCTGGACTGGACTTTTTATTTGTTAGAAGGGCAATGTCAACCCACTCTAGGGTGACTCAATTTAAGCTCTTCACATATTTTTATATAAAAATATTTTATTTAATATTCTTATTTTATGTGTATGAGTGTATTGTCTGCTTGTATGTAAGTGCACCAATGTAGTGCAATGCTGGTGGAGGTCAGAAGAGGGTGTTGGAGCCCCTGGAACTGGAGTTCTCCAACATCTAAGTGCTGGGAACTGAGCCTGGGTTCAGTAAGATCAGCCAGTGTTGCAACCATTGGGCCATCTCTCCAGTCCCTCTTTTTATACATGTGTAGGTGTATATTTAGGAAGCTTCTACCTTAGTAGGCTTCCCGACTTTTTCCAATAGGTTTTTAGTGTCAGTTATCCCTCCCTGCATTTCCTCTTCTACAGATCTATTCTTAATTCATTTTATTTTTCTTAATATCTTGACATGTTTTTGTATTCTAAGTTTATCTCTTCTAACTAGAATCTTGACTCCATACTAAAGAGATTTTGTTGGTTTCATCTACCATTCCAACCTTGGGGCCTAAAATATCATAGCATGTAGTAGGTATTCCATAAATATCTGTTAAACGAATGAGTTAAGGAAATGATTAATACCACTTATCCTTAAATGTCTTATTAAAAAGCCAAGCATGATGATAGATGCCTGTAACAGAGCACTAAGGGAGCCAGAGCCAGAGAGTCCTGAGGTCAGGGGCAACTTGGGCTGTATTTTGATACCCTGTCAGAGGCAGGTGGATCTTTGTGAGTTCAAGTCCAGCCTGATGTACACAGTGAGTTCCCAGGTAGCTGGGTGAGTCCCTGTCTCAAAAAAAAAAAAAAAAAACACTCCACAAATAAAGACCTTGTTTAAAAAAACCATACACCCCAAACCAGACAATAATGAAAGTCTTTCTACAGTCAGCATATCCCATTTTATGGTACACATCTCTAGGATTTTCTTTCAGTATTTCTTTGAGCTTGAAGAGAGTCATAGTTGTTAGTGAGGGCCATTTTGACCTTGCCTGCTTGCTTACATCCCATCATAGAGTTCCATAAATGATGTTTTAACCTATAATGGACTGGGTAGCATTCAGAATACCACCTGACTCTTTTATCCAAACAGTTGATACTGGGGGCGAACTGTTTCGTGACAGTAAGATTATGGAGCCACACATCAGGCTTTGCAAACATCTTGGTCTTGAATTACAATCACTAAGTTCTAACTCAGGCTGTGTGGTTTAATGAGAGAGAGTCTGTGCTTCCTTACCCAACAATCCCATTAATTTCACAAACACAAAATTGTAGCATAAGCACAATTCAGCTAAAAAAAGGTCAGAAGCATTGTTAATTAACTATAAGTTCACTATGAGCCCAAAGTGGTAAAATACAGTCTTGTGCTGCATTCATTAAGATAGCGTTTGACAAAAAATATAGTGCCTTTGTATATAATTTGCAATAATAAAGCCAAATTCCCAAAAAAGGTGACACAAATAAAAACCTAAAAAAAGAGCAATGAATGCAAACAGGAAATGCTTTGTCTAAGAGAATGAAGACCTAGCGGTCAGCCAGCCATAAAGAAGGGGTCTTCCTATACTTTAAGGGCTTCCTCCTCATGACTCTGGGAGTTATCAAAGTACACTAGTATAAGGGATATGTTTTAGTATTACTATAGGTGATTTATAATTTCAGATATTCAGAGATGGGATCCAATCTTTGTGAGCATGAATTTCCATAAAGTAGTTGAGAGAATTATTAGCTATCTGCAGGAAAAGGCCTTTGGATGGAGACTTTGCACTGGCTCTTTTGGGGAGGGTAAGTAGTACTTAGTTGCATAAAAAAAATCTAACTTGGGGCCTGAAGACATAGCTCAGTCAATAAAACTCTGACCACAGAAGAATGAGGACTTGAATTTAATCCAAAGTGCCCACATGAAAAGCTGGGTGTAGATACGCGTATCTGTGATACCAGTGCTGGAGAGGTGGGGTAGGCCAATCCCTAGACCTTACTGATCACCCAGGCTAGGCTACTTGGTGAGCTTCAAGCTCCAGTGAGAGTACCTGTCTCAAAAACCAAGGTATATGGCTCTTGAGAGACAACACTGATGTTGACCTCTGGCCTCCACACGCACAAACGTGCACATGTACCTGCACCAAAGAAAATTGTGTCTAAAAGCAACTATTCCATATTCATGGCATATTTCTGCATTTTATATGCTAATTTTATGACAAATTAATCCATATAATTTAGGACATGGTTACTGTATTGCAATTGTTTATGTATGAACAGCCTTTGCCCATAAACATTCATCACACTTTTTAAAAGAAAAGAATAAAATGCACCACGCACTGGGCGACATAACAGTAGCTTTATCCTCATGTAAAATTAGTAGTAATTGTCCTTATTTTACATGAAGTGGATACTTCATTAGACATTTTGCTGATCCTGAAAAAGAGAACACTTGAAGCTCTGGAAGATAAATTAACCTTCCAGAGCCTGTTGTCATTAACAAGTCCTCTGGAGTCAGGTGAAATGTCTAGTTGGTTAATTAAGATGCATCTGAGTCCATAAAAATTGTTAAAACTCCCTTAATGTATCTTACACACACACACACACACACACACAAACACACACACACACATACACACACACTTGAGTTCTTTTACATGTGTGCGCACACAAGGCCTGTGGATTAATACTGACAAATAATGGGCTCATCAATATTAAAGGAAGGGAATCCAAACCCATAGTCATAATTTCAAATTTCACCAATTGACTTAACTCTTTTATGAAAGATTTTTTTAAAGATTATTATTTTTATTTTTCATTGATTTGTGTGTGCACATGTGTGTGTTACCCATGGAGGCCAGAAGAGGGCTCTGGATCCTGGAGCTGCCGTTATAAGTAGTCATGAGCCACCTGACATGAGTGTTGGACCTCACTGAGATTTTGACTGGATTTGCACCACCAGGCACATGTTTCCTTGAGTGGAGTGAGCCTTAAATCCAACAGAAAGCAGATGGCCACCCCATAGCATCATGCCACTACTGCGCCCATGTTGAAACTTCCACACAGCAAAATCAACTGGCATCCCTCAGAAAGGGTATGTGGCAGGGTCAGGGAGGATCTCTGTCAACAATTCATCCTACAGAGGGCTAGTGTCTAGAATATACAAAGAACTAAAAAGGTAAGAATTAAGAGAATACCCCAATTAAAAATAGGCTATCACTTTACTGTCTCCCAGATCTCAAAGATAAGATACTATTGCTGAAAACAGGACATATTTTGGACACAAGCCTTGGAGCAATTGGGCTGGAACTGACCTGGAAACCTCCTCCCTGAAGACTACCTTTCATAGTACTAGAAGATACAATGCAAGCTGCCAAGGGAGAAAGCTACCCAATGATCCTACCCAACTGTAAAGTCCATGAACCAGCCCAGCAAACTACCTCTGTTGGTAAAGTAGTGGCACTTTTATCTTGGGGACAATTAACAGCTGTCTAATTGGACTTAGGGGCTGCTCAGTGGGAGGGAGCGCGTGTGGCAATGAGAACATAGGCAAGTACTCATGTCTGGAGAGGTCATAGACTCAGGGGAAAAAACTACTTCTACCACTTCTCTAGATTAACCTAATTTCTCACTATATTCTAAATATGTATCTTTATATTTACAGACAAGTGTATCTCTCTCCACTCATCAAAGAAGCTTCTTTTTGCAACAGACACTTTATGAGGTTCCACAATTGGTCATATGGAAAGAATAAGTGTCTGTGAGGTGCCCTGTCCAAGGTGGCACATTAACAATGCAGCCTCTGTACCTAAGGCTCAGGGAACATAGTAGAACAGGGAGTGGAAAGAGTATTAACACGTCTCTCCACCAGTGAATCTTCCTTATGCAGCAGATGGTGATTAACCTGGAAAGTCACACTGGGCCAAAATACAGAGAATAAGCGATTACAAAGTGCTTATCCATGAACAGGACATCCGTATCAAACATCTGCCACTCAGGGTTCAGGGATCAATCTGGAAAAGGGAGCAGAATGATTTTGAGAGCCAGAGCTGGTAGATGACCTCAAGGAAACAGTTAGTTATTCATATGAATTCAGAACCATGGTGACAGCATGCACAAGACACACACAAGCTCAAGTGAGACAAATTCCAGCCTAGAAGTGGCAGAGAAGCCCCAAATTTTCCAGAGGAACTATTGGTAACTGATAACTGTCAGGGGAGGGAGAGTGAGTTTTCTTTATAGGTGCGACACTAAATAGCTTAACCAGGCTCAGACGGATGGAGTCACACAGAAGGGCATTTGGGGACACAAATTGGACATAATAGTCTTGAAATCTGGAGGGGTGGTTATACACATAGAGGAGAGGGTCTAAATATAGTAAAATATACTGTATGAAAATCACAAATATTACCGGTTTTTATTATTAATATTTTATTGAAGTTTCATGCATTTCACATAACATTTCTCAGTCCAGTTTAGACTCATTTCCCCTTCCATGCCCCCACCCCACCCGAGCTCATGCATTCTGCCATACATGTCCTGCATCTTTTTCTCAGTCTTTTTAAAGTTTTTCTTTGCAGAGGCTTGCTGTTTGGGACAGAAGTTTACTGTTTCATCTAATTTACTCTCATTGGAGTTCATTGCTATGGAATTGGTCATTTTTGGAGGTGTCAAGTTGTTTTGATTTTTCATGTTTTTTGAATTTCTAGGTGGGATTCGTGCATCTGGAATTAAGTTGTAGCTTTTAATCACTCATGTTCTTTCAGTTAATGTAATTGCAACATTCAATTGATATTAAACTAAAGTAGTGTTGAGGGATCATCCCTCCCCACCAGGGAGCTACACTGTGTATAGCTCTGTAACTAAAACCTCAGCTCTGTGCTTAGAGAAGATATGATTTTTCTCCAGCAGTCCAAGAAGAAGAGTGAGCAACAAACTGCAGAAGCAGCCACAACCGATGGATAGGCCATGCGCCCATTACTTCACTAGATGATATGATGGAATATATGACAAGAAGTTATTTAAGAAAAGAGATTACTGTGGCTTACAGTTCAAGTGGCTTCAGTCCATCATGGCCGGAAAAGAACAGCAGCAGGAACAGAAGGCAGATGGCCATGTTGCCTTTGCAGTCAGGAAGCAAGTGGGTCAGGCTATAACAGGTCTGCCTTCTGTCATACAGTTCCTCCACACTGCTCCGTGTACTGAAGTTCTACAACCTTTCTACACTGGACCAGTAGCTAAGGACTAAGGATTCAAACACATGACCCCAAAGGGACTACTTTACCTTCAAACCGTAACAATCCCACTATGAAAATACAGTAATCTCCAGTTAAAAACAATGACCCCTTTAGGCCGGGTGTGGTGGCACACGCCTTTAATCCCAGCACTTGGGAGGCAGAGGAAGGCGGATCTCTGTGAGTTCAAAGCTAGCCTAGTCTACAGAGTGAGCTGGGACTAAAGGGAGACCCTGTCTCAAAAATACCAAAAAAAAAAAAAAAACCCAAAAACAAAATAAAACAAAAAAAACAATTGCCCCTTTCAACTCTAATAACTTTGGGGAGTAAACAAATAAGGCTAGTAGACTGAATATCAAGAAAGTTTTTACTACGAGTAAGAACAGAAAGGAAATGAGCAATGAAAGACTAGTGACTGCTATTAGAGCAACAGAGTAAAAAATAGAGGGTAGAAGAGTAAGTAGAGTGTATGGAAGAGAATAATAAAGAAAGAGAGGCACTAAGGAAAGTCCAACTAAGGTAGAAAGGGGGGAGGGGTCCAGAGATACAATCACACAGCCTATGCTGACTCTAGCTTTCTGGAAGCTGAGGAAGGGAGACCTCCAGCCCTAGGCTATGTCCTTTGGGAGAGTCTATCTAAAAGAGGAGTAGTGGCGGACAGTGCTGGAGAAAGTGGTATACAGAACTAAAATTAGATGTTAAAAAGTCTGTGTCTATGCAGCCACTTCCCTAAGCACAGGTACAGTCTGCCTCCACGATCACTTTCCTGGGTGCTTAGACAGACTCAGTGTGGGTTCTCAGCTGAGCACAGGTGCATGCTGTCTCTGTGCACTCAGGGCACAGGTGCAGATTATCTTTATGAGCCCACTCGCCTAACTGTAACTGCAGGCCTGGACTGTCTCTATATGCTCATTTGCGTGCGCATACATGCACCCTGTGTCTATGTGGTCATTTTCTTGATTACAGGTACAGAACCTGTCTCTACATTGTCTTCCTTTTCCTTCTCATATGGGCTGCTATCTTCAATGAGAGCAGAACCTTTGCGGTATTTGTTAGGTTCATGTTGAGGGGAGATCGGGTGTGCAGACAGAAAAGATCAGGACTCCGATGAAAAGGAAGTGGGGTTTATTTTAGGATGGTGGCTGGCCTGCCTATGTCAGGATTAGGATGGGCAGCATTAGAATGTCCCCAAAATGGCAGTTTTATTCCCAGGTACACAAGGAAGTGAGTCTACAAGGAAGTAGCTGTGAGGAGATAGGGATAGGGTGTAGGTGGGATTCTGGCTGGTATCACAAGGAGTATCTCAAGGTAAACTGAGGCCTGTGACTGGTATCTGGTGAAGCATGATTGCAGGATGTTGCAGCAACTTTCTTTGGATTGCAGGAACACAGTCCTGGGTAATTATTTCTTGGAACTTCTGCCTCACTTGGCTTCCTGGAATCCCTGCCTTAGGTGGGCTACAAGCTTACAGTATTATTAGTCTTGTACAGATCTGTGTCATTTGCAAACATGAATTACTGAGTGCATCTTCCTGAGGCTCTCCATGTGTCATTCAGTAGTTCCGGGCTCTGCAGTTGCACTCAGAGTGACCACTCTCCAACTGTCCCCGGCTTGTTCCCTGGCTCTCACAGTCTGAACACTGTCTGCCACCTTCTGTTGGAGGTGCTAGGTTTTATGATCTGTCTTGAACAGAGTAGTTTCTATGGTTCCCATGCAACACTTTGAAAGGGAATGAGGGTTAGGAGCCAGGAGGACATGTCAGAGAAACATTGCCTATGAAGTCCTTCCAGGGTCCATCAGCTCAAAGCACTTAGTGTGCCACAGCATCCTGCCTTAGGAGCCATGTTCTGAGTCTCATGAATATTAATTACTATTGTGAGGGAGAAACCAGAACAGGAGATATTTATCCAAAAATAAAGAACTGTGAAGGCAGCTCAGTGGCAGAGCATTTGTCTATCGTGCATGAAGCCCTAGGTTTTATCCCTAGTACTGCAAAAATAAACATAAATTAAAAAGAAAGTTAAAAATCCCTGCTAACGAAAGCACTGGGTTTGTAGCTTGCAAAGGCCCACCTTGAATCAAGAAAATAAGTAAATGCATAAATATGTATCGTTCTCTCCTAGACTAACAGTTGTACAGAAAGATTTAGAAGGAGGACAAAAAAGAAAAAAAAAGAAAAAATCATCTTGTATGTTTAACAAAGAAAATAATTAAAAATGAGGCTGGCGATGCCTCTTGCTGACAGCAGTGTCAGAGCATGGAGAGGGCCCAGCTAAAAATAAATTGTGCTCAAGGATTTCATGAACAAATCTGTTTTTTTTAATGAATAAAAGGTTGCACAAAAGGTTTCTATGGTAAACAAAGGCCCAGAAACCACAGCACATATATTTTTTCTCTTGGGAAAATAAATAATAGAAGTAATACTAAAACCAACTAAAAGGTCAGGTTAAATTCAGAGCTTTTGAACAAGAATGGTGGGTGTGTCAGGGAGGTAGCTGTTATGAAAGAGTTAAGTCAGGGATGGCAATGATTAAGATTTATATAAGGAGAACCTTCTCCAAGCTAAGCTTGTATCTTCTTTGGGCCACAGTCTCTGTGTAGACCAGGTTGTCCTTGAACATACAGTCCTCCTGCTTTACTTCCCTAGTGTCGAGATTACAGGCAGGCACCACCACACCAGGTTTAAAATCTAAAACATTGGAACTGGAGAGATGGCTCAGGGGTTATTGCAGAAGACCCAGGCTTGGTTCCCAGCAGGAACATGGCAGCTCGCAACTGTCTGTAACTCCAGGTCCAGGGGATCTGCTGCCATCTTCTGGTCTCTGCAGACACTGCATGCATGGCTGCACACGGCAGGGAAAAGACTCATGCACAGAATAAAAGTAAATAGATAAATCTTTTAAAAATTTAAGTTATTAATGAAACTAGTAGTGAACACAACTCTGCTTCATTTAAAATGTCACTTTTATTGTTTTGTCTTTCTTAAGTTATTTAATAATTTAATATGGAGTCATTATTTTTTTAACTTTATTTATTTTTGTATGCATATGAGTGTACTGTCTGCATGTAGGTTTGTGCACCCATGTCGTGCAATGCTGTGGAGGTCAGAAGAGGGTCTCTGATTCCCCTGGAACTGGAGTTCTCCTGGAACTGGAGTTACAGATGGTTCTTAGCTGCCATGTGGGTGCTGGGGATCGAACCCAGGTCCTCTGCTAGAGCAGTTGGTGCTCTTAACCGCTAGGCTATCTCTCCAGCCCTGGACTCATTATTACTGAGATTCAACAACAAAGTAGTTTGCAAAGAGGGTTACATGAAATTCCTTCTCATTTCTCTTCCTAATTCTACCTCCCCTTCCAGATTAATTTTTCTTCTAAATCCTTTTAATCATGTGTACATAAGTATGCATGTACATATGTTATTACATGAAAAAAAACATTTTAGAAGGTTTACATTTGTGTTAAAGTACGAGAAAACTTGACCTTATAAAACAAAGATGAAAGATAAGAAGGAAATTAAATTGATTATAATGGAAATTTTAGGTGGAATTTTCATTTTAGAGGCTTATGATGAATACCTTTAGATGAAAAGCAATTCTTTAAGTATCAAGACTAAAAATATCACAAGGTAATTAAAATCTGCTGTGGAAGCTGTAAAGAACAAAAAAACCATCAAATTCTATCAATCTTTCTTGCATCTAACAGACTAACTGTTCAAAAAAAAAAAAAAAAAAAGGCAACAACAAGTACAAACTCCATAGCCAAACCATCTAAAGATGAGCTTTAGATACCTGACGATGGTTTTCACAACAGAGTAAGTGGGCTTCTTCTATAAAACACTTAGCACCTGCTGTCAGAGAACAGAAAGCTTCCAGATTCAGAGGAACTCATCAGACCTGAGTTGCAGGGCTCTCTTTCCAAGCACCCTTGTTTTTATTTTAAATTTTATTTATTTCTGTATGTGTATCAACGTACTGTCTGCATGCAGGTTTGTGCACCCGTGTCGTGCAATACCGAGGAGGTCAGAAGAGGGTGTCAGATTCCCCTGGAACTGGAGTTCTCCTGGAATTGGAGTTTCAGATGGTTCTCGGCCGCCACGTGGGTGCTGGGGATCGAACCCGGGTCCTCTGTAAGAGCGGTCGGCGCTCTTAACTGCTAGGCCATCTCTCCAGCCCTCCAAGCACCCTTGTAAGAACCAAATGAGCCTTCCTCACACCTATCTTTTAGTCCCTTTGGCCATCTGTCCTCTTTCTCTCTCTCTCTCTCTCTCTCTCTCTCTCTCTCTCTCTCTCTCTCTCTCTCTCTCTTCCCCTTCTACACACATATGCACACACACACACACACACACACACACACACACACACACACAAATGTGCAAAGGAGCTGCAAAAGCTAGGCCTTTTTTCACTGAGAAACAAAATAGCTAAAGACAGGATTGTTTTCAACCATGGGGGCAGGCACAGAGACTGAGCAAAATGCCCTAAGACTAACATATTAATCAGGTTTGTTCCTCTCACATCAATTCAGTTCCACAAACTTGAATGCCAATTACCTAAGTATAAGGAACCAATGCAATTATTTCAACAGCAGTTTTTGATGTGCAGAGCCTGTTGAGGATAGAGTAGAGAGCAAACAGACAAGACTGTTGACCTCAAAGAGCGTGTGAGTGCCCATATGAGATGTGTAATTGCAGTGGAAGTGGAGGAGCAGTTTAATCTGCATTTAAGCTGTAATTTCCTTCTAACCAGCTGAATCTTTTTAGAATATCTGTGTTCTAGTTTGTCTTCCATTGCTGTGACAAAACACTCTGACTAACACCAATTTGGGGAGGAAAGGGTTTATTTAGCTTACATCTCCTGGGTCACAGTTCATCACTTAGGGAGCCCAAGGCAGGAACTCAGGGCAGGAACCTGGAGGCAGGAGCTAAAGCACAGGTCATGGAGGAGTACTGTTCACTGGCTTGCTCCCCTGGCTCATGCCCAGCCCGCCTTCTTATACAGTACATAATAACCTGCCCAGGGTGGCACTACTCATTGTGGGCTGGACCCTCCCACACTGCTTGACCATCAAGACACTACTCCACAGATGTGGCCACAGGCCAATCCAATGGAGCCAATTCCCCAATTGAGGCTCCCTCAACTCAGGTGTGTCAAGTTGACACTAAAGCTATCCAGCACAATCTGCATTCATTCCAAAAACTATGAAAGCTATTTAAAGTTCCCTCCACACAGGGTGGAGTTAAAAGGGCTCAGAACCATCCATAGGATGAACCCCGAGAGGTCAGCAGGTAATGTCCAGATCTAAGCGTCCCCACTCATATGTGATCCACAAACACTCAACAGTGGGATGTGGGGAGTTGTGGGTCTCCTGAACAACCTGTATTCTTAGATTTTAATAATGTATACGCATGTGTGAGCGTTTGTGGGTATGAGAGTGTGTATGTGTATGTGTGTGTGTGTGTGTGTGAGAGAGAGAGAGAGAGAGAGAGAGATAGTACTTATCTTTCACAGTGTTATCATGGGTAAGCTCCTGTGACCACCACCACAACCAAGATATAGAGCAGTTCTAGAACCACAAAGATTACCATCTTCCCACTGCCCCAATCCTCAACCCTGATCCCTGATTACAACCAATTTGGTTTTTATCTCTACAGTTTTTCCATTTTGATAAATTGTATTAATAAAATCACACAATATGCAAACTTTTAGGGTTAGCCTTTTAACCCAGCACAACTCTCCTGAGATATAATGAAGTTATTATATCCAGTGTTTTTAAAACACATATAATATATTAAATGCCTGAGAAATATAAATCAGTGCACACTGTTAAAGGCTTTGCTGTAAGTAGATATGATAATGTGGACCACAGTTAATGATTCTTACCCAAGTAGGATAATTGAAATGAACAGCTAACCAATGGCTTTTATTTTCTTTTAATAGCACTTTTACACATATGTGCACTTTTACCAGTATCATTAAAGAGCAGTTAAAGACTTAATTTCAAGAGCATGTTGTTCTTTAAAATGTCCAGGTAACAGTCTTTTGCCAGCACCTCATCTCAGAACTATGTATGCTCAAAAAATTTAACCAGACTTCTGAATCAATCCAAAGTTTTTCTTTATTAAAAAACAAGTTTAGGATGTCGGGGAAATACCTTCATCAGTCAAGTGCTTTCCTTGCAAGCACAGGACCTGAGCTCCATGCCCACATGAAAACCAAGTCTGGCTTGGCGGCACATGCCTGTAATCCAAGAACTGGGGGTGGGGGTGAGGGAGCTGGCAGATTCCTGGAGCTCGCCCGCTGGCCAGCCTAGGCTACTTGATAAGTTCCAGGCTAATGGGAAATCCTGGTGGACAGCATCTGAGGATCAATAGCCAACGTTGTCCTCTTTACATGCACACACGTTCATGTGACCTGCACATATGAGTACACCTTCACACACACACACACACATACACACACACACACACACACACACACACACACACACGTACATGTATGTATGCAAACTGAGTTTGGCTCTGCAGCAAGCTTCCTTCCACGAAGCTATAGTCCAGTCACTCTGGGACAGCCCCAATTTGGAACAGCAGATATATGAATGGCTCTTCGATCTCACAGCATTGTATTGGTGCTGCTTCTCAGCAACCCAAGATCTGGCATATGTCAATTACCTTTTCAACTAAGAGACACTCTCAGCCTTTCAGCACTGACACAAGAGCTAAGCCTCAAATTGACTGCCACTTAAATCCATGTCAAACCACACTTAATAAATGGTATTTGAGATATAGTCACAGGTACGAATGGAGCATCTTTATTAGACAGTAGTGCCAGGCAGAGCTTTTTGAAGTCAACTGCTTGGCTTTTATTAATTTAGCTCTCCTAAAAATGCTCTCCTGAAACCAAGATTTATAACTATATACTCTCAGGTTTCATCAAACATTGGTATTTTTAAAACTTCATAAAGTAGCCGGGTGTGGTGGCACACGCCTTTAATCCTAGCACTTGGGAGGCAGAGGCAGGCGGATCTTTGTGAGTTCAAGGCCAGCCTGGTCTACAGAGTGAGTTCCAGGACTACAGGGAGACCCTGTCTCAAAAAAAAAAAAAGACCAAAAAAAAAAAAACTTCATAAAATATGTTTATTTATTATCCTTAAATATTTTATTTTCCTTTTACAAATAATTCATACTCATCGTAGGCAAATTGGAAAGTGCAGATAAGTGAAAGAAAGAAAATTTTCCAATGGCTCATTCTCCACACTGCAGCTTATTCCCACTTTGTCATCTTTGTTCTATGAAATTAGTTGTAGAATTTTATGACAATAAGCTATTTACAAAGTATATCTTTTCCTGGGAAAATACCACCAAGGACATTGTTTATATTATTTATGTTCTTAATATAAGACTCAACATGATTTATTGATAAAAATATAAAATCTGACAAGTAAGCATGGTTTCTTTTATCAAATAAAAGAGTAGATTATCACCTTATCTCTGTATTTTATTTGTTGACAAGAAACTCAGAACATTTTGTGTTCATTTATGGTAATGCTCTTGTCTATATTTGTCTTCCCTTTTTCCAACATGATCTTTGGTTTTTCTTTTTACATTTAGTTTTAACAACCCTGTAAAAATATTTTTAAATTTTTATTTTTTTAATTAATTTTTAAAATTTGTGTGTGCGTATGTGTGTGTGTGTGTGTGTGTGTGTGTGTGTGTGTGTGTCCACAGAGGACAGAAGAGGATATCAGATCCCCTGAATCCGGAGTTACAGAAAATTGTGAGCCACCTGACTTGGGTTCTGTCCTCTTCAAGAGCAGGATGCGCTCCTAACTGCTGAGCCATCTCTCTGGTCTTGTGGGTACAAAATATCAAGGAGCTAAACAAGCATGATGCTACATCCATGATTAAGAGCTTGGCTGTCAGATGGACTTGAACAAACTCCAGATTTTCCCATGACCAACTTACTGATATCCCTGGGACACTCCCCCCTCTTGTGGAATTGATCCAGAAATGATGGCTTCCTTAACTCACTTCTTAGAGGAGAAAGAGCTGAACCACCAAGCTCCAATAAACGAGGCACTTGTTCAGTAATGGGAAGAAGGTGGAGTAGGTTCTTTAACAAAGAAAAACACGGGGGTGGGGAGATGAATCATTGGCTAAGAACACTGGCTGCTCTTCCAGGGGACCACAGTTCAGTGCCCATTACCCATATAGGGTAGCACACAACTGCCTGTAATTCCAGCTCCAAAGGATGTAATGCCCTCTTCTGGCCTCCATGGGTACCTGCACTCATGGATATACTCAAACACAGATACACATGCATATACAAAATATAAAACTGAAAGTAAGTCAGGCATGGTGGTGCATGCCTTTAATCCCAGGACTCAGGAGGCAGAGGCAGGTAGATTTCTATGAGTTCAAGGGCAGCCTGGTCTACAGAGAGAGTTCCAGGACAGCTGGGGTTACAGGGAGACCCTGTCTTAAAAAGAACAAAAAAAAATTAAAAGATGAAACTAAATCTTTTTTTTTTTTTTTGAGACAGGGTCTCACTATGTGGCCCCAGATGGCCTGGCCTCATTCTCACAGTGATTAGAATCTCCCAGCCTGGGCTCAGTCTCACAGTGATTCACCTGCCCCTGCACAGCCAGTGCTGGAATAGAAGGCATGTGCTATCACTCTTGACTCACAATAAATCTTTTTTTTTTAAGTAAAGTATGAGCAGTTCTTGACTGTACATTGTAGCAGAATAAAGCTCTCATATGTATGGCCCAATTCTAATATCTTCAGAAAACATTACAGACACTAGAAAAGCTATGTGAACATATGCTGCTGTGGTGGATAGTGGGTGGACTGAGCTTTTGAAAGGAGAAATCTCTGGAAGAAATAGATGTTAAAAATAATAATAATTCTTCAAGAAACCTTTGGCTACTCCTACTTGGGGTCACATTTTACTTTCAGTGTAGTCACACAGTAGCCAAAATGTTAGTGAAACCTTCCAATTCCCAGAAAGAAGAGAATTAGTGTCAGGAGGGGTCACAATGGTGCAGTGGTCTAAGGTACCAAATTCAAAATATTAGTTTCAAGTCTAGAAATGTGGCCCAGCAGTGGACCACAAGGACCCTGGCTTTTATTCCCAGTACTGAAAAAAAATCTGATTATGTAAATAGGACCATTTTATTGGAGGCACAGAAATAGTAAATAAAATATTATATACACTTTGATGTCAAGTAAGTTTGCTGTTTAAAATTTGAAATAATGCTTAGATTGTTGTTGTTTTTTTCTTGCAAGAAAATCCATTTGAATTTGCTGTTCCTTAAAAAAAAAATTGGTTTTGCTCTTTTTGAGTTGCAGCTGTCCTGGAACTCACTATGTAGATCAGGCTGGCCTTGGACTCACAGAGATCTTCCTGCCTCTGCCTTACAAGTGCTGGGATTAAAGGCATGTGCCACCACACCCGGCCCTTTTAAATTTTTTTTAAATTTATTTTTACTATTTTACTTTTTACCTTGACATCATTTACAATGATGACAGAGCCCAGGAAAAAGTGTCCAGTCCTCAGAGCCCAGGAGAAGGCATCCAGTCCTCAGAGCCCAGGAGAAGGTGTCCTGTCTTTAGAGCCAGGAGAAAGTGTCCAGTCCTCAGAGCCAGGAGAAGGTGTCCAGTCCTCAGAGCCAGGAGAAGGTGTCCTGTCTTTAGAGCCAGGAGAAGGCATCCAATCCTCAGAGGCAGGAGAAGGTGTCCAGTCCTCAGAGCCAGGAGAAGGTGTCCTGTCCTTAGAGCCAGGAGAAGACATCCAGTCCTCAGAGCCCAGGAGAAGGCGTCCAGTCCTCAGAGCCCAGGAGAAGGCATCCAGTCCTCAGAGCCCAGGAGAAGGTGTCCAGTCCTCAGAGCCCAGGAGAAGGTGTCCAGTCCTCAGAGCCAGGAGAAGGTGTCCAGTCCTCAGAGCCAGGAGAAGGTGTCCAGTCCTCAGAGCCAGGGAGAAGGTGTCCAGTCCTCAGAGCCAGGAGAAGGTGTCCAGTCCTCAGAGCCCAAGAGAAGGTGTCCAGTCCTCAGAGCCCAGGAGGAGGTGTCCAGTCCTCAGAGCCAGAGAGAAGGTATCCAGTCCCAGAGCCAGGAGAAAGGTGCCCCAGTCCTCAGAGCCAGGAGAAGGTGTCCAGTCCTCAGAGCCCAGGAGAAGGTGTCCAGTCCTCAGAGCCCAGGAGAAGGTGTCCAGTCCTCAGAGCCCAGGAGAAGGCATCCAGTCCTCAGAGCCAGGAGAAAGGTGTCCAGTCCTCAGAGCCAAGAGAAGGTGTCCAGTCCTCAGAGCCAGAGAGAAGGTCGTCCAGTCCTCAGAGCCACAGAGAAGGTGTCCAGTCCTCAGAGCCAAGAGAAGGTGTCCAGTCCTCAGAGCCAAGAGAAGGTGTCCAGTCCTCAGAGCCAAGAGAAGGTGTCCAGTCCTCAGAGCCAAGAGAAGGTTCCAGTCCTCAGAGCCAGAGAAGGTGTCCAGTCCTCAGAGCCAGAGAAGGTGTCCAGTCCTCAGAGCCAAGAGAAGGTGTCCAGTCCTCAGAGCCAAGAGAAGGTGTCCAGTCCTCAGAGCCAGGAGAAGGTGTCCAGTCCTCAGAGCCAGGAGAAGGTGTCCAGTCCTCAGAGCCAGGAAAAGGTGTCCAGTCCTCAGAGCCAGGAGAAGGTATCCAGTCCTCAGAGCCAGGAGAAGGTGTCCAGTCTTTAGAGCCAGAGAAGTGTCCAGTCCTCAGAGCCAGGAGAAGGTGTCCAGTCCTCAACGTGACCATTCAACGATGCCGTCCAATGAGAGGTTATGCCCCAACAGGAAAGTTTCTCGTCATCATAAGTTCCATTCCTAGCAGGAGTGTCCTTTATAGTCCAGAGAAGGCTGTTGTCCTGTTTCCGGTTCTCCGAGACCATGAGGATTATCTGGTCCTAGATCAGAGTAAGACATCCAGTCCTCATAGCCCAGGAGATAGCATCCAGTCCTCAGAGCCTAAGATTCCGAATCGCAAGCCCCAGTAAGTTCCATCCTCATAGCCAGAAAAAAGGTGTCCTGTCCTCAAGGCCAGGAGTTCCATCTCAGCCGAAGAAGTGTCCAGTCCGTCAGTAGTCCAGGAGGTCAGTATTAGGCCCAGGAGAGTGTCCTCCTCAGAGCCCAGGAGAAGGTTGTGCCAGTCTCTCAAGCCCAGGAGAAGGTATCCAGTCCTCAGAGCCGCAGGAAATGGTGTCCGTCTCAAGCCAGAGAAGTGGTCCAGTCCTCGCCCAGGAAATCCCAGTCTCAGAGAGGAAAAGTGTCCGTTCCATCCTCAGAGCCAGAAAGGTTCCAGTCCTCATGAGCCAGGAGAAGGTGTTCCCATCCTCAGGCCAGGAGAAGGGTGTCCAGTCCTCAGAGCCCAGGAGAAAGTGACTCCTGCAAGAATGTCCAGTCCTCAGAGCCCAGGAAAGGCTCTAGTCCCTCAGAGCCCAGGAGAAAGTGGGAGGTCCTAGGATCCAGATTCAGTCTAGCACCAGGAGAAAGTGGCCATTCCTCAGACCCAGGAGAAAGTGTGCCAGTCCTCAGAGCCCAGGGAAAGTACTTCCAGTCCTGCAGAGCCCAGGAGAAGGAGCTTAGTCCCTCAGAGCCCAGGAGAACGTGATCCAGTCCTCAGAGCCCAGGAGAAAGTGCCCAGTTCCTCAAGCCAGGAGAAAGTGATGTCCAGTCCTCAGAAAGCCCAGGAAAGTTGACGCAGTCCCTCAGAGCCCAGTAGAAGTGAGCAAGTCCTCAGAGCCCAGGAGAGAGGTCAGTCCTAGCGGAGTCTACTCAGAGCCCAGGAGAAGGTATCCAGTCCTCAGAGCTCAGGAGAAGGTGTCCAGTCCTCGGCCAGGAGAGTGACCAGTCAGAGAGAGAAAGTGATCCTAGCAGGGAATGCAGTCTCAGAGCCCAGGAGAAGGTGATCCGTCTTCAGAGCCAGGAGAAGGTACGTCCTCAGACCAGGAATCCTCTAGAGCCCAGGAGAAGGTGTCCAGTCCTTAGAGCCAGGAGAAGGTGTCCTGTCCTTAGAGCCAGGAGAAGGTGCCTGTACCTAGAGCCAGAGAAGGTGTCCGTCCTCTAGAGCCAGGAGAAGGTGTCCTGTCTTTAGAGCCAGGAGAAGGCATCCAGTCCTCAGAGCCCAGGAGAGGTGTCCAGTCCTCAGAGCCCGGAGAAGGTCGTCCTAACAGGTCCTCCTAGGCCAAGAGAGGTCCAGTCCAGACAAGAGGTGTCCAGTCCCTCAGAGCCAAGAGAAGAGTTCCAGTCCTCAGAGCCAAGAGTAAGTGTTCCGAGTCCTTCAAGCCGGGAAGGTGTTTCAAGTCCTCAGAGCCAGGGAGGAGGTCGCCAAGTCCTCAGAGCCAGAGAAATCATCCAGTCCTCAGAGGCAGGAGAAAGTGTCCAGTCCTCAGAACCCAGGAGAAGGTTTCCAGTCCTTAGAGCCAGGAGAAGGCATCCAGTACTCAGAGCCAAGAGAAGGTGTCCAGTCCTCAGAGCCCAGAGAGGGTAGTCACCAGGCCGGATGTCCCCAACAAGGAGAGTCCTCCAGAGCCAGGAGGAAAGTTGTCCTAGTCCTCAGAGCGCCAGGAAGGGGTGCCCAGTCCTCAGAGCCCAGGAGGAGGTGTCCAGTCCTCAGAGCCCAGGAGAAGGTGTCCAGTCCTCAGAGCCCAGGAGAAGGTGTCCAGTCCTCAGAGCCCAGGAGAAGGTGTCCAGTCCTCAGAGCCAGGAGAAGGTGTCCAGTCCTCAGAGCCCAGGAGAAGGTGATCCAGTCCTCAGAGCCCAGGAGAAGGTGTCCAGTCCTCAGAGCCCAGAAGAAGGCGTCCATTCCTCTGAAACTGGAGCTACAGACAGTTTTTAGACACTAGTGGTTGCTGGGAACCCAACTGTGGTCCTCTCTGGAGTAGTCAGTGCTTTTAATTACTGAGCCATCTCTCCAGCCCCACTCTTCTTTAAACACACACACTCGCGGAATCAAACTTATGCAGTCAGCCTTGGCAGCAAGCACGTTTAGTCACAGCCATCTTGTCGGCTCCCTAAACTTACTGTTCTTCAAATGAGTTCAGATCATAGATTTTTATAAAAATATGCAATGTAGTCTGGACACTCATTTGATCAACTTGATTGAACAAACAACATGTCACCCCCCACGGATGGTGGGCTGTAGGTGTTTGGGCAACAACAGCCTGCAGATAGGTTTGCATGAAGGATGCTTGTACTCATGGATTATCACTTATAGCTAAAAAAAGAAAAAAAAAAAAAAAAACATGAAAAAGATGCAGGAAAGGTGAGGGCAGAATGCATGATCTGGGATGGGGGGGGTGGGGAGGGAAGAGGGAATAAGCCTGAACTAATTGGAAAAAATGATATGAAATGACCCAAACGCATCATAACTAATTAAAAAAATATATATATACTTTTTCTTCCAAGCCGGGCGTGGGGCGTATGCCTTCAATCCTAGCACTTGGGAGGCAGAGGCAGAGGACTTTGTGAGTTCAAGGCCAGCCGGTCTTCAGAGTGAGTTCCAGGACAGCTGAGAGAACAGGAGACCCTGTCTCGAAAAGACAAAAAAAAAAAAAAAAAAAAAAAAATTCTTCCAGGGACCTTAGTATGGTCCTCACCCCTGAAAAATCATTGTTTTCCTATGTTATACAACTTATTTAGGGTACAGACAGCATACATGTGGCATTTAATTAAAAAGTGGAAATCCTAGACTAGGGCGGGGATTTTCATTATGTATAAAACAGAAACTTGATCATTAAAATTAAAAGCCTTTGCTCAATAGAAATGTCTGTTTGAAGTTTTAATCCAGTCTTATAACATTTCAAATAACTTCCTTACTTTAAACAACAAATATTTGAAATGGGAAAGAGGACTCAAAGTCTAAATCAAGAAACAGCTTGTTATGAGAACAATACTAGGGCATAAATTATTTGTAAAAAGTAGCTACTTCATTGCAGACCTTTGCTACTCACAGAATGTAAATGGATCCCTTTATAAAGCAAACAAAAAAAGCACTTCATGAACAAATTTCCTGACCTATCTTTATCAAAATTTTGCCGTAAGTCTTTCTTGAGGAATATACCATTAACCATAATATATGAGCCACATTTTAAAATCCGAAATGCTTCAACATGTTTTATTTACATTCTGCACCGAAGAGTTCAAGAAAGTAGCTATCCTCGGTAGAACTGAAACATATGTGCAGTTATAAAATCAAGGAAGTGTGGACTTGGCGGAGATCTTTCAGGATCTCATTTTTCTTATCTTTACAAATGAGGACATGGGGTTTTATCAGTTGTTCAATGATGTGATCAGTCTTTTTTCTTAAATGAGAACACCGATAGCCTGACTAACCACCAATGCCTTTACTATGTTTCTCTTTGGAATAAGACTTTAAACATGAGGGAATAGCTTTAGATTTACAGAGAATGAACAAAAGTAATTTACATAGGTCCGCTATACTGTTTCCTCTGAGGTTGACATCTTACATTATTGTAGTGCAGTTGTCACAACTCAGAACTAGAATTGATTGTTATACAGTTATATGGAATCTTCGACACATATAATTAAAATGGCTTATCCCTGATGAACAAACTTTGAAAACCATTGCTGAGAATCACTGTAATAATTTGATGCTAATACAGGTCACCAGAACATTCCTTATCTGAAAACGTTCATGATCAATTTACTTCTGACAAACTAAGCATTTATGACTCGGTTACTGGACAGCTGAGGTGAACGTGTTTGACAAATGGTTTAAATCAGTGGGAAAGGCAGCAGGGAACTCGATAAGATTTTTTTTTTCTTATTTAAATAAATTTGTAGGCTATGGCTACAAACAAGTACTACTCTTGCAGAGGATCTGAGTTTAGTTCCCAGCACCCACAGTGGGAAGCTCACAACCACTTGTAATTCCAGGGCCAGGGGATCTGATGTCCTCTTCTGGTCTCTGTGTGCACTGCACATGTGCAGAAGCCCACCCCCAAAATGTGGGTGGGTAGTGTACACATGTGCTGGTGTGTGTGCAGAGTCCAGAGGTCCACGTTGGGTGCCTTCCTCTATCACTTCTTTTTTGAGGCAAAGTCTCTCACTGAACCTGAAGCTCACCAATTTAACAAGGCTGGCTGCCAGTGAACGCCAGGGCTCCTCCCTTCTCTACCTCCCTGGCACTTGGAATATTGGTATGGGCATGTGCCTGCACACCTAACTCTTAATGTGGCTGATGGACATCTGAACTCAGGTCCTCGTGTTTGCACAGCAGACACATTACCTGCTGAACCATCTGCCCAGCTGTGCTGGACAGCTTTAGTGTCAACAACACACCTGGGTTAAGGGGTTTCAATTGGGGAATTGCCTCTATTGGACTAGCCTGTGGCCATGTCTGTGGGGTAGTTTCTTAATGAGTGATGTGGGAGGGCCCAGCCCACTGTGAACAGTGCCATTCCTGGGTAGATCATTCTGTACTGTATAAGAAAGCAGACTGATGAAAAGGAGGTAAGAAGATCTCTCATATTAAAACTTTGAGGCACCTAGAAGGTAAGGTTCATTAGGACTCATTATAAACAGTAGTTACAAATAGGATCCACAGAGATGTTTGATGCCTGTAGCAGTCTGAGGCTTTTCTTCCTTTTAATGTTTAGCTGTGCCAACTTCTCTGCTGGTATGTCTTGGTACATCCTACACAATGCAAAGCTGTATCTTTTCTTTCTCAGCCATTAAGTTGGTGATGTTTTGACCTGTGGGAACATACAAATCTTTTCCTGTAGTTAGTTTTAAGATTTAAATTGAAAAATTTTTGACAAAAATGTTTAATATATAACTGTATCCCCCTTTTTTATTTTAGGTTTTTATTTTTTGACCCATGAGTCTCAAAGAAGCAGTTGTAGCACATATACCTATTGGCAGGAATCAAGGTGTAAATTTCATTAAATTTACCCAAGCTGTTTTGGGTGACTGTATGGTGTTAATTTGGGAAGCAAACTTAATTCCTTAAGTTAAATTATCCTACAGGTAAAAGAGAATGTTACAAGATGATACTGTATAACACAAAAATTATACAGAACATTTGTATATGTTAGTCCCAAAGTTATTGTTATACAGATTTTAAGTAAAACAAATGTGGACAACAACAATTTATATTTCCAATTAACTTAAATGCATTACCATTTTTGTTAAAATCTTTAAACCAATGTTGTTTAATATAGACATTTTTACTTTTACTGAAGTCATTCTCTAACTGTAAATTAGAGCCAACTGTTATAGAGGTAATCTCTTATAAAACCAGTAAAACTGCTTTCTTTAATTGACTAATAGACATAGGAACTGTGAAAAGGATTATTCTCTATTCAGAACCAAATATAATACTAGAGTCTCTTTAAGCTGTGCATTTAAGCAAAATATATTTATACAGGAGAGCTCTGATATCAGCAATGGATTATTCTGCCAAGGAGATGTTGGCTAGGAGATCCAAGCCCTCCCCCCAAAAGGTAAAGGCTTCTTGCCTATAAACTGGGATACCTGCAAGAAGAGAGGTGGTAAGGCCCTGCTGTTGAAGACCTGATATAAGCATGGGAAAGATGTACTGAGACTCCACTTGAAAGTGTACAGTTGGTCTCTGGAATACCAGAGAGTGTTACCAAAGGCCACTAAACCAATAAAGCAAATATAGGTCTCCTTGAGTCAAGCAAGACTCCTCCATCAGCATCAGCTACACCTCACCTGACTGGAAATACTGTGCAGCAGTGGCAGCCATATGTCTGTATATCCCAAATCTAATTGGCTATTAGCTCTCTCCTTGGAGGAATAACTCATGGCTGATGCCACAAGCTTACATCCTCTAGTGGTTAGGAGATGTTATAAGCCACAGTAAGACCTTGTCATCTTTTACAGAAAAAAAATAATTCATGGATTAACATACCATCCAAACATCTGTGTCTATACCAAAGTAACCTACCATAATAATCAGTACTGTTTAAATACCTATATATCTAATTGCTTGTGCTTCATTAGTAGAGTTGAAAGGTTATTCCTGGACAAACTGTCAACCCATGAAAGGAAACAGCCAGAACTGACCAGAGTCCAAAATGACATCTCCAGAGAAAGTAGACTGTTTTGCTTCTCATCCACCTGCGCCCCTTTTCTAAGCCTAGGGAAAAATCTGTGGAAGAGGGGGCATGGTAGAATGTAAGGGCTGTAATTGGGGTGAATGGTGAAACTACAGCAATATAGAGTAGACACTTATTTGATCAACATGATTGTACATAGCCCCTCCAGCTGGATGGTGGGACCCCTGGGCTGTGTTGGTTTGGGCACAACTGCTTGCAAATTGGTTTTACATGAAGGATGCTGTACTCACAAGTTATTACTTACTGTTAAAAAATGAAATAAAAGAAAGTATAAACAAAGAAAGCAGACTGAGCATGGACCAGGGGAGCAAGCCAGTAAGCAGTGTTCCTCCATGGCCTGAACTTCAGCTCCTGCCTCCAGGTTCCTGCCCTGAGTTCCTACCTTGGGCTCCCTAAATGATGAACTGTGACCCAGGAGATGTGAGCCAAATAAACCCTTTCCTCCCCAAGTTGGCATTGGTCAGAGTGTTTTGTCACAGCAATTGAAGACAAACTAGAGCACCATTCCTGAGATTTTTTCTAATCAATCATTGTTGGACAGAAATATATGACTAAGAAAACAAGATATATAAGCCAAAAGACGTCTTCTTGGTTGAGTTCCTACTGTTTGAACACATCTTTCTGGGCCAATCACTTGTCTACATCACAGTATTCTACTGCAGCACTGAGGATTCAGAACAGGTGATTTTTCAGAAAGGCATTTCTATCCAGAGAATTCTATTATAACAATTCCTGCATTTATGTAATAGATGTTTAAGGCCAGACTCTGTACTAAGCATGAGAGTAAAACCACAAAAAAATCATAAAGCACTGCAACAATTTTAATGAGTATTTTAACAAGGGCAAACTTAGGCGTGTGATGGAGTTCTGAATTAGTAGGTCCCAGCGTTAGCTCTCACCAACGGCACCTGATTCCTCTTGCTTCTCTATGACCTGCAAATTGACAAACATTACAATACCTTGCTAACTCATCTGCCCATTTAAATTTTGGTACGGTTGAAATAAGACCACTTACAGTAGAAATCATTTATGTAAAAAGAAAAAAAGCATTCTAACATACGTTCTTTTCCCAAAATGGAAGAACCAGAATTATGTGTTTCCTGTTTTTTATAGAACCAGTCATTACTTGCCATCTTCCTACCTAAACTATCTTTATTTCTCTTGAAAATGTGTAGTAGTTGAAAAAATTGAATTCCAACGTCCTAGAACAATCCATTAACCCCATAGCCATAAGCCCGGAAATATCATTTGGCTGACACTGAAGCAAGAACAGGGAGCAGCTGTCATAAGCTAATCAACTGATGTGCTTGCCTTACATCAATGATCATCATTTGTAAAGGCTCCAGAACCATTAAAAGCAATTTGTTTTTAGTGAGTTACTTAGTCCAACTGTGATTCATGTGAAGCTATTTCCTTTTAAAAATACATTATTACTCAGGGGGCTGGAGAGATGGCCTAGTGGTTAAGAGTGGCAACTGCTCTTGCAGAGGACCTGGGTTCGATCCCCAGCACCCACATGGTGGCTGAAGGCTGTCTTTAACTCCAGTTCCAGGGAAATCAGACACCCTCTTCTGACCTCCGAGGCATTGTACGACATGGATGCACAGACCTACATGCAGACAGTACATTCATACACATACAGAAATAAATAAAATTAAAAAAAATACATTACTCAGAATCTGGTACTGTTTGCTTGCTTCTTCATTTGTTTTTAGTTCAGTCTTGAACACGCTGGAGTCTGGAACAGGAGAGCCCTCCTCACAGAGTATACTTCCAATGTGACAAGTGACAATTTACCAATATAATGTTCATCGCAGAAGCCCAGATTCTTCCCAGTGAAACTTCATTGCACTACTATAGAATTTTTTTTACAATCAAATCAAACTTTATGTGGTTTTATTTTGTTATGTTTTATTGCGGTACTGAATCAGAGGATGAGAGGGAGGGAAGAAGGAGGGAGGGTCGAAGGGAATAGTTATGGGTCTCACAATAACAGAGTGCTCTCTACTACCGAGTACATCCCCAGCCCTCCAAGCTTCCTTTGTATTCCTGGGGAAGTGGAAGAGAAGTGTGGATACTCCTTCAAGCAAAATAATCCTGAGATGTTGTACTCTAAAGACTGAATTAAATGGTGTACACGAAAGCATTCTGCAATTAATGAAAATGATATGAACACTAAGTATTTTAAATAAGATAGTCCATGAATAGAAGCTAATTGCCAATGAAGAAAAAGTCTTTCTTATCTGGTACTCCAAAACAATGCTCTGTGGGCCATTTTGGTACTCTGGTTGCTGTTAATTAATGGAACTGGGTCTAGCTTCAATGAATAAAACAACAAGGGTTCATAGGGTAGTCATTGATTATCGTCCTCCTCAAATCCCACCTCCAAAAGAATGTTTCTTTATGCCATGGATGACCACAGCATCTGACTACCCCCTTCCTCTCTGCCATGGATGACCGCAGCATCCCTGTGCTTCCTGTCAGACGATGCCCTGACCACTCCCTTCCTCTATGCCATGGATGACCACAGCACCCCCGTGCTTCCTGTCAGACGATGCCCTGACCACCCCCTTCCTCTCTGCCTCCCACTCACTCCCATGTCCTTTACTTTCTTCAGGCCCCGCCTCTTTTCCTTCTTTCTCCCTTTCTTCATTCTTATTTTCTTTTGAAATTTTCAACACAAATGGAATACAGTATACCATAGACCGTGTACTCTGTAATATTTTTACTTAATAATACGCAACTTTAAAAATAGAAACCCCCACTGGATGGTGGGGCTGTGGGGGTTTGGACACAACAGCCTGTAGATTGGTTTTGCATGAAGGATGCTTGTACTCATGGATTATCACTTATAGCTAAAAAAGGAAAAAAAAAACAGAGAAAGATGCAAGACAGTTATGGCAGAATACATGATCTGGGATAGGGTGGGGGTAGGGGGGAAGGGAAAGAGAAAAATGCCTGATCTGGAAAATGATGTTCGAAATGCACAAAGCATCAATAAAAAAAAAATTAAATTTAAAAAAGAAAAAAAAAAAGCTCTTCATGCACAAGACTTGAGTTTAGTTCCCAGCAATCACACTGGGTAGCTCATAACCACTCATTAACTTCAGTTCCAAGGGATTGGACACTATCTTCTGGCCTCTGCAGTTACATGCATGTATATGGTACACATACATACACTTCTGGGACACACACACACACACAAACACACACTAAATCTAAAGAAAGAGACTCATCAATCATGGAAATCTCTAGCTGTTTAGTAATCATCTCTAGGAATGGATATTTTGGTGTATGCAATGTCTCTTTTATAGGTACAGTATGTTAAAGACAATAGAATACTCTTCATCTGGACGTTACCACCTGCCATTATATTCCTGTTGTCCTGACATCAGCATTTGCAGAACCATTCTTTGGCATTGTTTTCTTATATAACTGGCGAAAAATTGCGCCATTTGCAATAGCTTGATATAGTTTGTATAAAGCAGTACAATGACTACTAAAAAAAAAGAATATTTCACATATCTAGAATGGGGCTCATCATATTATGTATATCACACACAATTAGAATGGGGCGCACAGCACATAATGTACATCACAAACAACGGGAATGGGGCTCAGTACATAATGTACATCACACAAATCTAGAATGGGACTCAGGACATAATGTACATCACACAAAATTACAATGGGGATCAGAACATAATGTGCATCACACCTAACTAGAATGGGGCACGCAGTACATAAAGAACATCACAAACAACATGACTGGTCCTCAGCACAAAATGAACATCACACAAAAGTAGAATGGGGCACACCACACATAATGTACATCACAAACAAATTGAATCGCGCGGAATGCAGCACATAATGTACATAAAAAAAACAACTAGAATGCGTAGCTGCAAGCACATAATGTACATCACATCCAAATAGAATGGGCTCAGGACATTAAGGTTACATTGCACAAAACTAGAATGGGACTGAGCAATATGTATATCACAAATAAATAGAATGTGCACATACTAAAATGTACATCACACACGCAATTAGAATGGGGTGTGGCAACACAAATGTACATGATACACAGAGTAGAATGGGGCTCAGTCACATATTAACACGTCGCAATGAAGCTAGAGGGGGGGGCACATGCTACATATATACTCACATAACACAACTAGAAATGGCCGTCAGATACATAATGTACATAACACCAACTAGAATGGGCACGCAGACATAAGAACTATCACAAACAACATGAATGGGGCCAGCACCTAATGTACAATCACCCACAAAGTAGATGGGGCACACCACACCAACAAATGTACATCACAAACAAGTAGAATGGGGCTGTGCACAAATGTCTCACAGACAACTAGAATGGGCTCAGTGACATAATATACATCACAACACAACTACATGGGGCACACGTACAGTAAAGTAATCACATAACAACTAGAATGGGGCTGGCAGCTCATAATGTACATCCACAAACGCAACCTTAAATTTGGCTTAAGTTAGTAATGTACATATCACACAGAAATTAGATGGGGTCTCAGACATAATATTACTTACAGACAATATAGAATGGGGTGTGCAGCACGCACATAATTATAATCACACACTAGAGTGCCTAGCAAATATTATAGCACACAAATGTAGTGTCTCAGCCAATTCATACAACTACAGAATGGGCTCATAACATAATGTACATCACAACTAATAAAATCGGGAGCGCAGCACTTAATGTACATCAAACACTCAAGCAAAATGGGTGCCTCATTACATAATGTTCCGCAGCAAACAACGTGAATGGGGCACGCAAGCACTTAATGGACATTACACACACTAGAATTGGTGTCTTGTGCTGCACATAATGTTACATCCGATCACAAAAATATTGGGCTCAGGCACATAATGTATATCACAGACAACTAGAATGGGGGGCCCAGAAATATGATGTAATATCAACAAAAATCATAANGAAAAAAAAAAAAAAAAAAAAAAAAAAAAAAAAAAAAAAAGAGCACAATTGTTTCGCCTGTCTTACTGGCAAGTGCAGCTGCCCTGTGGCTGCCACTGCTTTTGTCGTCCTTCAAAGACATGAGACACAGCTTTTCAACCTTCCAATATGGACTGAAGACTCATGTCTCTCCAAGAATCCTCCAAACCTTCAGTGCCAGATGGGGACTGCTGAGACATCCAGCTTGTGGACTGAACTACTACTGGAGTTCCAGCCTCTTCAGAGTATAGACTGCCATTGTTGGACTACCCAGGCTGTATCATGGAGACCAATACAGGAAGATCAAGACAAGACATAGTGCTTACTGGACCTCATTTGGTGACCATGGGAAGGGAAAACCCCAGTTTGGAGCACAAGGGCAGAACCGATGGTGGTTTGGGCTTGCCAAGGAGGAGACTTCAAACATGACATCTTTCAGCCTAATTAAAAAAAAGAAAGAAATTATAAGCTGAAGATGCTAAAAGATATATGTGGCATGCATATATGCATACTTTGGAGTGAGGCAGATTGGAAGGAACAACAACAACAACAACAAAAAGACTGGGTCAAAGAACTGACTGAAACGGTGAACTTCTGCTCAAAACAGTAAACTTCTGTGTCAAAAATTTTAAGAGACTGAGAAAAGATGAAAAACATGTTTGGCAGAACGCATGAGCTCTGGTGGATGGGGCAAGGGATGGGGAATGGGTATAGACTTGATTGGAAATTTTGTATGAAATGCACAAATCTTCAATAAAAGTTGGCTTAAAAATAGAAAGATAACTGTCTAGCTTATTATTTTAACAGGTGTGTCCATTCATTTTCGTCACTGTGACCACACACCTCAGAGCACAATGTAAGGGAGGAAAGAGTTGTCCTGGCTCAGGATTTGGGACGTGTCAGTCCATGACAGTGGGGAAGGTGTGTTGGGGCCAAATAATAACTCACAGCACACAGTTGGTGAGTGGAGGAAGTGAATGTCTGTGTTACGTGCTTTCCTTAGCCTCTTTTGATTCTATCTGGGTTCCCAGACAATGAGTTGGTGCAGCTCACATCCACAGGGTCTCCTCCTTAGTTAGCCTTCTCTGCAAGCACTCTTACAGATGCAGGCAAAGGTTATAGTCTGTAAAGCTCCCGGGTGTCTCTCAATCCAATCTCTTTGGCAATATGAAGTATCATAGGTCTATGAGATGGCTCAGTGGGTAAAGGTGCTCAACACAGAGTCTAACAGTCTGAGTTCAATCTCAAGAACCCACATGGTGGAAGCAGAGAAAGGACTCACAAGATTTGTCTGCTGATATGCACACAAAACAGTGGCATGTGCACACCTACACATATCCACATTCACACACACACACACACAAAATAAATAAATAAATAAATAAATAAATAAATAAATAAATAAATAAATAAATATAAAAAGTACATTTTTCAAAACAGGGTCTTCCTGTAACCCCAGCTGGCCCAGAACTCTCTATGCAGATCAAGCTGTCTCCAATCTCATGGAGATCTGCCTACTTCTGCCTCTCAAGTGCTGGGATTAAAGGTTGAGCCACCATGCTGGGCAAAAAATAATTTTAAAAATAAAAAAGATTAACTATCACCATTGTTAGACTGTAGCCTAAAGGGTGGGCATGCTGCCATTTAGTCAACATTTAATATGCAGATGAACATTTGAGCTGTTTCTCTTCCTTCTTGACATCCTCCCTCCCTTCCCTCCCTCTCTCCCTTCCTTCCTTCTTTCCTTCCTTCCTTCTTTCCTTCCTCCTTTTATTGTGGAGGAGGTAAATCACAATAGTTCATTCACTAAGTAGATTATCTTGTGTCTACACACCCACACACACACACACACACACACACACACACACACACACATATATGTCAGGTTCCCAAATGGGGTTTCAATTATTTTACAAGCAAAAAAAGAAATCTTGAGGATCTCGTGGTAGGAGTCAGCTTTAACGCCTTCACATTGGATTGTACCTAAATTAGAGACAATGATGTGCATACATTAATACGCATATGCTGCTATTACCTACACAGCAGAATCACTGCTCTGCAGTATAATGAGAGCCTTCAAGACAGAATTTTACTGCTATTATCGTTATTACTTGTCTCTTCAATTTGAACCTTATATTTTAAATTTAAGTGTAAATGTGAGGTGGGCAATGATAAAATTAATTTCATAATAACTGTAATTATTAATGGTAACTATTACTCATTGTTAATTATAATCACCTTCTATTTTATCACTCTGATAAATCTACTGTCTAGCAGATTTTAATGCTGTGTATGTTATGTGAAGATTTAAAATTGGCTCTGTTAACTTCTGGGTAACTAAGAGCCCTGCTTTCTGAAGTGTCACTAAACTCTGACAGATGGTCAATTTCATTATGGGAATTGGCCCCAAGCCAAAGCAGTAATGAAAGTTATACATTTATTAGCATATTGCCAATAGATTAAACGTGTTTGAAGTTAATGTTTACTCCTTTTCCATTGTGTACATCCTATGCATTTGTGTGCATGTGTTTGTGTATGTGTGTTCACAGGTATGTGGGGTTATGTTTGTGTGTGTGTGTGTGTGCGCGTGCGTGCACACACTGGAGCTATGTAGAGGAAGATCATCCATCTTCCTCCATCTCTCTCCACCTTATTTTTCTATCCAGGGTCTCCCACCGTACCTGGAGTGCACTGTTTTGGGCTAGACCATCTTACTAATGGCTCTATCTCCTCTATTCTGCTGCTATAGAAGTGTTGTTGCACTGGGGTTTTGACATGGTGGGAATTAAATTCAGGCCTCATCCTTGTGCATCTTGACTAAGTCATCTTCCCAGCCCCCTTCTGTACATTTTAACTTTAGTTCACCATTGATGGTTTACAAATCAAATCTTGTGATGAAACCAGCAGTTACGGAAAGTTCTCTCTACCCTAATATTTCAGTCAAGAAAACTTTTGAAACCCAGATAAGCATTTATAAAGTGGCATGTTTTAAGAATTTAGTGGTTTTGAGTCATATATCCTCATAAGGTTAGAAGGGCAGCTGGATATGAAATCTGTTTAAAGAGAAGCTGTGCAGGTTTTGGTGATGGAAGCCAGTAGAATATACTGAAGGGGGACCAAGGCAGGAACATCCTGAGTTCGAGGCCAACCTAGGCTACACCTTTATAACCTGGAGAGATACAACTGGGTAGTTAAAGGAGAAGCTGCATCTGTGGTAAGAAGCCAGATGTGCCCTCTCTGACACTTCTTTCACTTGCAAGATGGGTGGATGCCTCGCCTCATCACTGCCCCCCTTCCCGTGTCCTAGACACAGTCTTTCCAATCTATTAATCAGGTCATACAAACAATGAACAAGATTGTTGCTCCTGATGAGGTAAAAGAGGCAGTCACTCACCAACAGAGAAGTACAGAGATTTGGGAGGCTAGAATTTCCCTTTGACCCAGTGGTTCCTCTACTCTGATTCTTATCAGAATTGCAAATGACTGACTGGCTCAGCTGAGTGCATGACGGACTAAAAACCTGTGCCTCAACCATTGCACAGGTGAAATTTGTATTGTCATGTGATCATACTACTTGTGGGGTCCCACATGAAAGAATTTGGTAGTTGTTAGCATCATATTTTTCTGTTGGTCCTTAGTACTGCATCTGTGTGATTTGTCCTCTTTATATGATGCAACATGTGGAATTCTTGCCTTGCAGAACCCAATTCAAATATCAGCCCCACTTAAGTAGATATGTTCAATAGCAGAATTAGTCACAATAGTCAAAAGGTGGGAGCAACTCAAGTGTCCATGGACAGATATATGGCTATGAAGAGAGGAGCCTGACCCACACAAGCATAGGATTTGTGCCCATTTCATTTGGTGGTAGAGGGCAAATAAGTACAGAAAGTTAAAAGCAAAGCTTATGAATGGGAGCAGAGTAGGAGCTCAATGATGGAGTTGTAGACTGTTCCCATGCATCAGTGTCTGATGGAAATTCCTCATACCGATGCAGCACATCACTGCAAGGCTGGCTTCCCTGCTTGTGTGGTGACTCTGGAGCTTCTCTTTAAGTAGACACAGAGAGACTCTATGTATGAAGAGATCGTTGAGAGGCCTCATTTAGAGGATCCAGGGGTGGTGCAATATCAAGATGGGACTGTAGGAATTATACTGGGTAATGGAATCTAGCTAATTCTTGGAAGGTTTGGGAGAAGCACAAGTAAAGACTATGAAGTGGCTTGGTCATACGAGAGCCAGCTGATGTGAAACACTCCATGTTTGTATGTCTTTAAGGACCCAGGGGATTGTATTTTGTTAGCAATAGACACAATTCACTGTTGGCAGGTTCATAATCGATCACTGATGACAGTTTTCTGTCATCAATAAAACAATTAAAAAGGAAAACAAAACAAAAAGTGTTGTGTGGACTGAGATAGAGAATACTTGGTGCTCTCACATAGGACTGGAGTTTAGTTCATAGAACCCCCATCAGGAACCACAACCCAGCAGATCTGATGCCCTCTTCTGGCCTCTAAGGGCATCTGCATGCACTTGCACATGCACAGATACAGACACACATGCACACACATATATAAATAAATAATAAATAAATAAATAAATAAATAAATAAATAAATAAATGGTATATCCATGAAATAGTCAATTCAGTCACAAGAACGAGGGAAATCCTGACACATGCTACAGCATGGATAGACCTTGAAGATGTATGAAACATATATGAGATAATACACCCACAAAAGGGCAACTACTGGGGCTGGAGAGATGGCCTAGCAGTTAAGAGCACCGACCCGCTCTTGCAGAGGACCCAGGTTCAATCCCCAGCACCCACGTGGCGGCCGAGAACCGTCTGAAACTCCAATTCCAGTTCCAGGGGAATCCGAGACCCTCTTCTGACCTCTGCGGCGTTGCACAACACGGGTGCACAGACTTGCATGCAGACAGTACATTCATACACATACGGAAATAAATAAAATCAATTAAAAAAAAGGGCAACTACTGTTTGAGTCCCCTTGCTTTAAGTCTATTTTCTATTGCTATGACTAAATGCTCAGCCTGGGTAACTTTAATAAATAGTGAAGGCTCATTATGGTTTGGCAGTTAGAGAGGTCCAAGATGGACCTTCTTGCTGATGGGAACTCTTTGCTGGGTCTTACCTGAGCTAACTAGCTAGAAAGAGCTCACTTTCATAGCAAAGTCACTGGCTCCATAACATATTAACCTGCTAATCCATCCGCATGATCATATCACTTCTTGAAAACTACTACTTGGTCCCACCTCTCAATACCTTACAATGGATATTAAATTTCAACTTGAGTTTTCAAGGGGAAATTCAAATGATAGCATCTTTTATGTGAACTACTTAGAATAGTTAAATTCAGAGAGATAGAAAAAAATAGAATCATAATTATAGGGCCTGGGGGAAGAGATGAGAGGACCTTGTAAAACAGGTCCCGAGTTTCAGTTCTGCAAGATGAAAACAGATAACAAGATGGATGGTGATGAGTGCATCATAATGTAACTATTTAATATAGCTGAACTGCATAGTTAATGATTAACATGCTAACTCATATATACTTATTATAAAATTATGTGTGAACCTCTACCCTTATGAAGCTCTTCTGCGGCCATGTGGATAAAAGGCACACCAATAGATCAGAAGTTGTTATGTCCTTCATCGTAACGGCTAACTTGTTCCTTTTTCCTTCAGATTGTGAGCTTTTTGTGTCTGGATATTTAAGGCAGCATTTGTATTTTTGGCTTTGTGTTTCAGGCATTTAGCATAATGCTTGCCACTGTGAGTTGACTAATTGTCTACAGAAATGACTCCTATCTATGACGTTCTCCTATGACTTACAACAGAAGCATTTTTTTATTTTTTATGTGTGTGAATGTACTGTCTGCACGTAGGTTGGTGCGCCCGTGTTGTGCAATGCTGCAGAGGTCAGAAGAGGGTGTCAGATTCCCCTGGAACTGGAATTAAAGATTGTTGTTAGCCACCATGTGGGTGCTGGGAATCAAACCCAGGTCCTCTGCAAGAGCAGTTGGCACTCTTAACCACTGAGCCATCTCTCCAGCCCCAGAAGCATTTTTTAATTCAAGCTATACATCTAATTTTTCTATATTATAAGCTTCAGATTAAGTGTGTGTATGTACATGTGCATGTGTGGATGCCTATGTAAATAGAGGCCAGAAGTTGGTAAGTGATGTCTTCCTCTATCATTTTTCATCTATTTTTTTTCCATCCAGCTGGCTAGCTAACAAGCCCCATTTGCAGCTGTGCCTGCCAGTGTTTTTATAGGCAATCCAAACTCAGGTCCTCATATAATGAAAACAGGAAAATACAAGTTGCTAAAAGACTGTGCAATGTTACGGTAATTAAGAACCTTGGAGGAGGAAAAGCTCTAAGAAAGAAGATAATATAGAAAAGAGAAAGGCAGAATGAAGTCTTCCCCTCTGCCCCTGAGGCTACCCAGGATGGAAGACTTCCTGGTAATCTTTACCCAGGATGGAAGCCTGCTTCTCCCAGGATGTTGCATAACTTTAGCTTTTATGATTCATGTTATCTGTAAACCACTTACTTGATTACCACTTAGCATTATATATGCTCTCTGTTTGCATTTGTCACATGGGTATAATAGACCTCAAAGACTAGCCAAGCTGCCGACTCCATGGAATGAGCTGTGGATAATTAATGTGTCTCTGTGTGCTGTGTGTACCTGTGCCTGTGGACTACAGAGGTCAGCATGTCCATCGTATTCTGTGAGATAGGCCCCTCAGTAAACTCGGACCTCACCTATTGGCCATGCTGACTGGTAGTTGAGTTCCCAAGGATACAGCTGTCTTGGCTTTGCCTGCCTTGTGAGGCCTGCCTGGGGCTGGAGGCACGGATGCCCATTTTATGTCGTTCTAGAGATCCAAACTCAAGTCCTTGTGCTTGCATGACAGAAACTTGACCAAATGAGACAGCTCCCTCGCCTGAAGAAGGCTTGTTTTTATAACTGAAACAGTTATGATGGAAAGGGAAGGTGGTCACTATAGTCTGGATAGTGGGTTTTCCAGGCAAAGCAAGCTTCCTGCTTTAAAGATGTTGACAAGAATGGGACTGTGAATGAAGAGGCACTTGGGGGTTTTTCCTGGATAGCAAACAGCTCTTACGGAATGAAAATATGATGAGCTCAGTGCAAATGATTCACAAACATATGGATTCCATTTCCCTAGAACACACATGGCTTCAACAATTAAAGACCACAGCAATTAGCAGGGAAAAGAATACACAACAGGGACTTGATGGGGCCCATTTGGAAACCGTCTGAGGGTCTTTCTTGAGCCCCACATGGGGTTGCTCCCATAGTGCACCTGGAGTGTGAGAGCTCCAGCTGCAGGAAACACAAGGCTCTTTCCTGTGACGAGCTGTCGGAAATGTTCAGAGTAACTTTCACACGGCTGTGTGGGAGAATTGGCTTTGATCTTAAGCATAATGGGAGGAGAAGAATTACATGATTTTGGACTTAACACTTTCCCTCTTTGTTAGTTTGGCAACATACAAAGTGCATGTGTGTGTGTGTGTGTGTGTGTGTGTGTGTGTGTGTGTGTGTGCATGGGCGTTGGGATAGTGCTCTTCAAGGAACTGGAATCTTCCTAAACACATGATCTTGTTCACTGTATTACGTTTGCCCAAAGCGAGCATTTGATCGCTGTAGGTGCATATGTAGGGAAGGAAGATGAAAATCAGAGAGCAGAAGGGTCTTTCCTGGATCCCACGGCTGGCCACGGCAGCCAGAAGCCAGTGTCCAGCCTGCAGCCCATTGAGTCCTGCTTGCAGAGCCTTCCTGGCTCTAGATTAATAAAGCAATGTAGAGCATTACTGTATATTAACTTGAAATTGGCTCTCCTGGGGGGAATTCTGGCTTTTGCCAATGAAGCTGTAGCACTTGGCGACTGGTGAAGGAGATGCAATTAATTTTTTCCTCATGAGTAAAATCATTATATAAACTACTTCTGTTGCCTCCAGGGCTAGATAAAAGACACTGAGTTATATATCACTGAAGTTGACCCTCAGCAAAGGCTCCATACTCTGGTGAAAGTCCAAAACCCACAGCTCTCCTATGTCACCACCCTTACTTAACAGGTATGCCAGTCTTCTAATCAGCACACTTGTGGGAAAGACGTGCTCCCCTTCCCCCCTCCCCAGCCTCTTACAATGACCAGCATGTCTTTTACCATAGTGTCATATATATATATATATATATATATATATATATGTATGTTTATATACAATATATAGTGTCTTTTACAATAATAAGGAGTAGTCAATAGGATCCAGTCTTCTGGAACTTTCTGGTTTCTGTAATACATCCCCCTTACATATTGGCCTCCCTAAAGGATTATATAGTATGATGTGTTCAAGTTATACAAAACTCCATAGAAGAACCACACCATTGGGTCCCAGTCTTGGCTGAGCATTAAACTCTTGGGGCTTTAATTTTTCCTTTTAGTTAATTTTTATTTGATCATTTATCCTTTTAGTTAGTAGACAAAGCAATGGGTTTTGTTATGAGTTTTCACATGTGAGTATGATTGTAGTCATAGTCAAGGTAGTAATGTGTACACTGCAGCTGACAGGCCTGCACTAACCAGAACTCCATATTATTGGTGAGTGATTGGAATCCAAGATTGGCTGGTTTGCATATCAAAAGTGCACTCCCAGACTAGTCTTATGATCTCTGGGAATTAAGTAGCCCTGGGAGGCGCAGTCCACGAGATTCAAAGCATCACAAAATGTGGAAGATGGAAAAAATTAGCACAATGCCACCCATCGGAGTGCTAAATGAAGAACACAAGAATAAAATCATAATAAAAAGCTTTAACTGGATTTTTCAATCTATGCATGGTCCCCTTTCATCTTCCTAGAGAAGGATATGTGGATTGTAGTAACATTTTATGGCAACCAAAGCTAAAGGATAGAAGTGGCTGCATTTCTTTATAGTGGAGTTAGAGTTTGCAACCAGATCTTAGATCCCTCACTGCACCTTCTACACATGCTGACTCTGGCCTATTCCAGCCCTAGATTTTTCCTCTGGTGACTGCAGTACACAGTAAGCAACAGGTGGTGCTGGTCTGTGCTGTGCTATGTTAGAAAGTAGGGCTGTGTGCTCTCTGCTGTTCTTATATCATTTCACTGTTTGGGATGGATATGTGCTCTTTTTTTAATTTTATTTTATTTACTTATTTTCATATGTGTATGAATGTACTGTCTGCATGCAGGTTTGTGCACCCGTGTTGTGCAATGCCACGGAGGTCAGAAGAGGGTGTCGGATTCCCCTGGAACTGGAGTTAAAGACGGTTCTCAGACGCCATGTGGGTGCTGGGGATCAAACCCGTATCCTCTGCAAGAGCAGTCGGTGCTCTTAACCGCTAGGTCATCTCTCCAGCCCCAATATGTGCCCTTCTTAACCCTTCCTTCCTTCCTTCCTTCCTTCCTTCCTTCCTTCCTTCCTTCCTTCCTTCCTTCTTCCCTCCCTCCTTCCTTCCTCCCTTCTTTCTATCTTCCTTCCATCATTTTTCTGTTGGGTGTATTGTGTATATGTGTGTATTACTCTGTGTCTGGAGGCCAGAATTCCTCAGGACCCATCTATTATTATTATCATTATTATTATTATTGTTAATTTTATGTGTATGAGTGTACTGCCTGCATGTACATAGGTGCACCAATGCTGCACAATGCCTATGGAGGTCAGAAGAGGACATTGGATCCCATGGAACTTGAATTACAGATGACTGCTAGCCACCATGTGGGTTCTGGGAATCAAACCTGGGTCCTCTGCAAGAGCAGCCAGTGCTCTTAACCATTGAACCCTCTCTCCAACCTCTCCATCTTGTGTTTTGAGACAGGGTCTCCTACTGGCCTGGGGCTTTCCAATACAGCTACTAGCCAGTGAGGCCTAGATTCACCTGTCTCTGCCTCCTCGCTGCTAGGACTACAGTCATGTACCACCATGCCCAACTTTTTGCATGGATTGTAGGAACTGAGTTCAGATTTTCAGGCTTGCAAGGAAATCACTTTTCTAATTGAGCCATATCCCAAGCACCCTGGTTTTTCTTAAGGGACATTTAGAAGTGATGTTTATACATTACATATAAAACACTGATGGACAGTGGACCAGCCATAGAGAAGGTGATTAGCTTTGACAAATGACACAGGGAACTTCCACCCACAGATGAGCTCTATACTATGTCATCTTTAATGAAGTATGTGTACTTACATGATAAGAAAATGAACGTGTGGCTCTGGGTCCTTCATTTTAGTGTTGGTCTGGTTTTAAGCACATCAAGCAAACATTTAGACAGAAGGCCTTTTAGCCAGCTTCCCAGGGGCAGTGAATCAAATCAGAAAAGTAATTCAATCCTCAATCCCAAATTACAAGGAAAGAAAAAAAAACCTGTTTTAAAACTCTATCTTCTCTGTGCAACTCTGTCAGAGTCTAAATCAACGTAATGCAGACTGCTTGCCAAAACGGAAACCAGCGAAAGAAAGAGTGAATGTCCCCTGGCATCCCAGGCCACCTGCTGATTTGGTCTATTAGGAGGCGACTCTGACACCCCAGGAGGTGTGGTCTATAGCACAGGTGTCTCCAGCCCCGGCTCCTCTCTCCTCTGCTCATTCCTGCCAGCATGCTCAGAGAGTCTTCCATCCCTGGTGCTTCTTAAACAGCTGCCCTGGGGCTCCCCTGAGGCTTCTACAAACCAAAGAAATAACCGATTCTCAGAGAAACCAGGCCTCTTCTTTCCATTTCCTGGGAACATCAGCAAAATAATCCAAAATAATGTAGATGAGCAATGTCTTTAGTATGTTTATGTGTGCTGTCCACACAGCATAAGTGCTTGTGAGTGTATACATGTATGAGCAAGCATGGGGAGCCGGAGATCAATGATAGGCCTTCTCTGAGATCATTCTCTACTTTGTTTGTTTGTCTGCTTTTTATGTGTATGAGAGTTTTGCCTCATGTCTGAAAGTGCATTCATGTCATACAATGCCTGAGAAGGCCAGAACCGGAGTTACAGAGGGTTGTCAGGCACCACGTGGGTGTGTATCCTCTGGAAGAGCAGTCCGTGCTCTTAACCACTGAGCAATGTCTCCAGCCCATCCACTTTATTTTTTGAGTCAAGGTCTCTTGCTAAACCTACCGCTCATTGATTCACTGATTCACATAGACTGGCTGGCCAGCAAGCCCCGGGGGTCCTTCTAGCTCCTCTCCCCCCAGTGCTGCATTATGGGCACATGCTGCCATGTCTTTTTTTTTTACATGGATTCTAGAGAGTCAAATGCAGGTCTTCGTATTTCTGTGGCAAGGATCTGAGTCATCTCTACAGCCTGACTGATGCTTCTTGAATCACCAGCCTGAGAGGTGTAGACCTGCCGTGCGCTTGATTCCATACCAAGAGCTCTGTAGCAGCAGCAGAAGTACTTGGGAAACAAGAATCAGAGCTTTAAAATAATGAGAAATGAAGTGGAGATGAAGTGAAATGGAGAAAGGAAGTCACTGAGTTAAAGTCACATCAATGGTGTGAAAAAAAATCCACCCATGCAAAGTCAAGAGTGGGACCCAGCTACTGTCACCATGCCGGTATGAAAAGCATGCGTATAGCTGTGCATATGTCTCAGATGTTGTGTTTTGTGGGCTGTACTAATCTACAAGCAAACCCTTTGATATTGTGTAGCTAATTATGGGAGTGCTAAGCAATGCTGGATGCTTTATTGCAAACCAGTAGTCCCTGCAGAAAATACTCATTTTGATTAGTATTTAGTGTTTATTGCTTCCTTTCTGTGGATAAAAGATTTTATCAAGTGTGGCGTCCTGCTGCCGAAACCAGACCTACATCCTGAACAGACCCAGAGCAATTTTAGAGGTGAACATGGGACTTTCCTATTCTCTTTGTCAACTGTGGTAAAAGGAAGGGCACCTTGGGAAATCTCTCCTTCCTTGCAGTAGATGAAAATCTGTTCTTCAAAATAGTCACCAACAGAGCTTTAAGAAGAGTTGCTGAGCTCCTATTCTTATGACTATGTTGCTAGTTGGAAAGAATGATGACAAACCCATCCCAAGGGATCCACCAGCTTAAAGAACTTACAGAATGGTGGGTGTTTCCTTCACACTGCCTTTCACCAGCCCAACCATCTACCCCAATTCTGAGTCTACAGCGATTCAAGGGAGGGTCATTTCCAGAATGTATTCACACCTACACATTGCTCTCCCTCCCTGTAGGTGCTCTCTCTCTCTCTCTCTCTCTCTCTCTCTCTCTGCTTTTCAGTAATGTGTTGAACAATTCTAGGTACCATTTACATTCTTTTAAGATCTCAAATGAAGTGTGTTAAGTTCATTGAGAAGATGAATGTATGGATCAGATTCCTTCCTGACAATCCTTGCTCCGCTGTCAGGATAGTGAGGAAACATTGCTTAGACACCTTCCTCATTGTTAGCATTCTTATTAAGAAAGCATTCTTGCCCATCTTTGGGTGGGAGATTGTAGGAAGATCCAGTCTGAATTGGGGGCTAGTTCTCAGCTAGCACCCCTTGGGGCACCATGTGGATAGGAGTCAGGGGATTTCTCTGACCCTGCCCCAAGGAGGAGCCGACTATGTGGTTTAGGCATATGATGCTGGGTGGGACAACAGTGCGCAGTGGCTCAGCATTGCGGGCCTGTGATTGGCTCTGGGAACTGATGTCATTTGGCTCATAAAAGCAGGCTGTAACGGGTAATAAATCAAAATTTCCATTACCATCATTACAGAATTCCCGGCCATTATCTTTGTTTTTTGCGCCATACAGGCCAAAGCAGGCTTGCATTTCATTTGGGTGGCCAGTGGGTTGAAAAGAGGTCTCCATGTGGACCACCAACCTGGATAGCTGGTGTGGTGAAGTGAATTGTGAGTGGACATAGGCTGAAGACAGGCCATCAGCCATCAGCCTGAAATTCCTGTCCAGGGGTCAGCAGTCTCTGGGCAGGTGGGAAGTCACGGCCAAGAGTGGGAAATGTGTCTCGTTGTCCCAGGCTGAGGACCTGAGCTGGAGGTCCTCTCAGGATGTGTCTCGTTGTCCCAGGCTAAGGGCCTGAGCTGGAGGTCCTCTCAGGATGTGTCTCATTGTCCCAGGCTAAGGGCCTGAGCTGGAGGTCCTCTCAGGCTGGGCTACGGAAGTAGCCGACTGGTCTCTGCGCCGAGAGGCCAGTTCCCTACAGTGGCTGCAGGCGGTTCTGTGTTCCTCTCCCCTTAGCAGGGCTATGTGGTACCTGTTTGTTACAGGAGATACTATTGACAAGACAGTCCAGCACAGACAGTCTGTATTGGGTTTCCCTAGAGCCAACGTGGTTAGGTAGAGACAAAACAAGAAGTCTAAATCACTTTTGTTCTTTGACAAACTCCTGCTATTCCCCAGCTACTGGCTCTCTGTTTTCTTTCCTCTTCCTACTAAATATTGAAACACAGTAGATCCCGCATGACCACAAAGCTGGGAAGCAAAAGGATGAAATATTCTCCTTCTGCTTCTGGGATTCCGAAGAAAATGTGTGAACTGCACTTTGTCTTGGTTGTTAGTTACCCTTCTCATCCTAGTGACAGAATACCAGCAGAAAGAACTTAGAGGAGGATTTACTTTACATAATGGTTTGGGAGGATTTAGACCATGACATTGAACAGACTATTATGGTGGTAGTGGCACTGGCCTGTGACAGCACCGAAGTCTTCACATCATAGGTGACACCATGTGACAAGAAGGAGCCAAGACAGGACCCCCAAGAACCTATCTCAAAGAGGAGGCCAGAACTTGACCCCCCCCAAGAACCCATCTCTAAGAAGAGCCAGGACAAAACTCCCCCAAGGACTCATTCCCAAGAAGAGGCCAGGCCAGGACCCATCCCCAGTGCTCAACTTCCGCCAGCTATGCCTGGCCTCCTTAAGTTTTGAGAACCTCCCAATAATACCACTAGCTGGGTACCACAAAACAGGAGGTTATTGGCATGGAGAACTTACTATCCCAATTCAAACCCTAAAATTATCACCATCTGAAGACCCCACCTGCCAGGAAGCTTCACTGAAGCACCACACTACTTGTTTCTAGGGGATGCAAAACAAAAAGCAAAGACTGATTTTCTGCCCCAAGATTGCTGGCCCATTACAAAATATCCAGAAATATTTCCTGTTTGTTAAAACATTTTGTGAAATGACATTGTATTTTAATAGCATGTTTTTAGAATATATTTTATCCATTAGCACGTATGCAGTGAAATTACAGGTTGATGTTAATTTCTATTGAAACTTCAGGAGCTTTTAAAAATCATTTCATGCACTTCTTTGCTTCATAAAAACCTTTTATTTCGAGTGCCTCCTATTATATTATTATATGTAAACTTCATTGAGCACAAAAGATCCTTAATTTGGTTACATTGTTAAGCCATAAATATTTATTGGTTTATAACTCATAACTCATAATCATTTTCTGTTGATTACAACCAAAGAATGATATAGAATGCCATTTACAGATTTAATAGATTTAGGAGGAATGACAAGGAAATGTGAATCCCTCTGTGTCCAAGATGGTAGTCTGGCCAGGTACCCAGGACCACCTGCTCATACAGAAATCGAATGTGCACAGAGCTTTCTCAACTGGCCTCCACTGATGCGTTCTCATCTGTGGTGTATATAAATGCTGATATTGAGGCTGGGATGTGAATATCTTGCTGTTCTGCTTTCTTTTCTGTTACTGTGATAAAAGATTCCAACAAAAGCAACTTAAGGGAGGAAATAATTTATTCTGTTTATACTTCCAGTCATATTCCACAAGGAGGAACACAGAAACTCAGAGCAGGTATGCTTCCTGTTCTACGCAGGGATACCTCTAGTAGGAGAACCCACTCCCAGCAAAGGATGGGCCCCAGAAACCTCAGGGGGTGCAGTTTGATGTCTCTCACAGTGCATGTGTGGCTGGCTTTTATTATGTAGCCCCGGATTACTTGCCCAGGAAGTGCCACTCCCCACAGTGGCTGGGCCCTCCTACAATCAAGACCCCACAGGCGTGCCCTCAGGCCAGTCTGATCTGGGCAAGCTCTTGGTTGAGACACCCTTGTCAGGTGACTCTAGGCTGTCAATTAAAGCTCCCTAGGTCACTTGTTCTCTTGTAAAAATTATAGGCTCCCACCCTGAGACTTGTCTCTTCTTTTTTCTTATTATGCTTTCATTCAGTCAACTAATGGTCACACAGAAAGTTTTTTGTGTCAGACACTAAACTTGGCTCCAAGGATACTACTTGGGGCAATCCAAATCTTAGCCCTGGATTTCTGGATGTTTCACTTGTAAAATGACAATAGAAAAACTAAATATCACAGGATTAGGATAACACAGGAATGCGGGTTTCTTTTCCTCAAGATGGTGGGGCGGAGAACCACATGTGTTTAAAATATGTACCACTCAACACTCCAAGGCAGGAATAACTTAAAATACCAAATTGGAGATTGATGAGTTGGGGACGGAGATTATTACATTTCTTTTTTCGGAGGAGGCATAATTAATATGATCAGTTTGGAAATTCTTCATTCCAAATTCACTTTCTAGTCCTAAAATAAGGTTGTGCAAATTATTGGCACGTTGTTTCATGTTCATGCTTAATGAAAGCAAAAGAGAATCTTTTTTTCTTGTACTTAAATGCCTATTTAGTTTCGTTTGGGCCATTTCTTTTGAACTAAATGCAAATGAAGGAGAGACGTAGCTGTTTCATAATCTTCCTTTAATCAAGATCACTACAAAGCATAGACCCGCTGGGCAGTGGGTGACATAAAGCGTATTAACTTAATTCTGTGTGTTTCATTAAAGGCTTTAGTGTTTTTATGAACTCAAATATCTGAGTCAATGCTATAGAAGCTTCACCAAGTGCAGATTTTACAGTCAATGATGTATTTCCTGTTGGACGGGAAGAGTCCCAGCTCCTGCCTCATGCTGGCTTCATTTATACATGGCTTCCCTTCGAGAGTTCCTGGGTTTGGGAGGGGTGGTAAGGAGCTGGCTCTTAGTACAAAATAGAAATCTAAAGCTCATATAATGTGCTAAATATACATGTATAATCAGGTCTACATGATTTTTCACCAGGATATATTCATTGTGCATGGTGCTGGGTTCTATATGGACATTTTCATAAAAAGATATATATATTTACAATATATATTTTTTCACATTCTCTTTACCTCCCTTTTCCTCTTCTTTCTCATCCCGTTAGTCTTCTCCATTCTGCTACACAGCTTCACTTCTTTCATGTCAAGTATACACACACCATTGCATCTATCTATATACAAATCCAGGATCTACACATAAGAAAAAAATATGGTATTTGTCTTTTTGTGTATGACGTTGAGTCACTTAATATCATGATGTCCAACTGCATCTATTTTCCTGTAAATAACAATCTTGTTCTTTTTAATGACTGGAGAAAATTTCATTATGTCTATATCTATATGTATATATCGCACATGTTTATATATATTAAGCACACACATTCAAGCACACATAGGCACACACATATAGATTATATAACAATATTTATATTGTTTAGCTTTAAAATATTAGTAAGCCTTTATGCAAGAATCACAATGTTCAAACTCTGTGTTAACAGATGATTTTGTGACTAATATTCCTGCTAAGCCAAGTCATTTGCAATCCAATATCTAGAGTTTGTGAAAGAATTCAATTCTTTTTTTTTTTTTGGTCTTTTCAAGACAGGGTCTCCCTGTAGCCCCAGCTGTCCTGGAACTCAATGCTCAAGCCGGGCGTGGTGGTGCACACCTTTAATCCTAGCACTCAGGAGGTAGAGGCAGGCAGATCTCTGTGAGTTCAAGGCCAGCCTGGTCTACAGAGTTCCAGGCCACCTGGGGCTACAGGGAGACTCTGTCTCAAAAAGACCAAAAAAAAAAAAAAAAAAAAAAAGTAGATCTATCATCTCCAGCATCTCCAGTCCCCAATTTGTTTCCATTAGGGAAAAGAGTCTCACTACTTTGCCCAGGCTCGCCTTGACCTCTATAGTTCAAGTAGGCCTAGAGCTTTCGGTCCTCTTGCCCCAGTCGTCAGACTACTGGGCTTATGTCTTCTGCCACCAGCCTCAGCACCAAAGTTTAAGTGCTTATTAGCCCTTGACTTGAGCCATTTAGAAATGTGGAGTCTCAGTTTGTTCAACTACAAAATAAAAAGTGTCAGTGATAGTACCTCTCCTGCCTGTCTCTGAGATTTCATGACCTGGCTTTTGCCTGTTATGCCCTCAGTGACCTCCATTGCTTTAACCCCTTAAACTATGCAGCAATAACATCTCACCAACAATGAAAAGACCCCAAAGTCTATTCAAGTCAAATAGCATGAATTAATCGCATGTGCTGCTGCTTCTTTTGTTTGTTGGCTTTGCTTGTGTTTCTGTGTGTGGATGCATGTGCATGTGTGTATTTGAATGTGTGTGCACATGTATCTGAAGGCCAGAGATTGACATTAGGTGGCTTTCTAGATCGTTCTCCACCTGATATACAAGGCAGAGGCTTTTATTTGAACCTAAAGTTTGCTGATTTGGCTAGTATAACAAGGACTCTTACTCCAGGGATTGCTAACATGAGCCTCCCATGTCCCGAGATTACAGGGACCGTCCAAGCCCACATTTACATAGGTGCAGAAGATAACTTCAGTTCTTATGTTTCGGTAACAAGTATTTTACCCACTGAGCAACCTCTCCAGCCCCTACTTTCTTTTTCATACTATAGTTTATATTTCTGTCTTGAAGTGAAATGTGAACCTTTGAAGGGCAAGGTGACAAGATATCAACAGTGACGGGGGCATATAATAGAGTCATAATTGTTAGTATAGTGGAAACGCTGGTGAAGGAGACAGCTACTCTGCTTTAACCTCATCATGACAAAAACCACCACATTGGCTCAGCCACAGATAGTAAAGGATGAAAAGAAGAAATGAAAGTCTGACCCGAAAACATAATCAACCTAGAAATCCAGAAACTCGGAACCCTGGAGAGGGATTAAGTCTGCAGCCAAATCTCTTCTTAATTTTGTTAATTAGACATTTGTCAGCACAGGGCACTTTTTGCAAGAGTTAAAAAAATGAGAGCTCAAGAAGAGGGCCTGGGACACATCTTATTACATTCTTTATCACTGGGGAATGTTCCTCAAGTTGACTTCTTAAAAGGCATCTGGGCTTCTATCTCATGTATGAAGATAATTATTTCTGTCATAAATGAATCATTTAACCCAACTCCCAGCTCCCACACCCAGACCACTCATAGATTTCAATAGAAGAAGATATATTGCTTAGTAGCATAACAGCTTCTCAATTTTATGGATGTGGGTGAAAATATAATGAAAGCCAGTGTGTTCTCAGTCTCTTCATGCAAAAATTATTGGTTGATCTTGCTTTTTCCAGTGTAGAATCATAGGGGCTTAGCAGTGGGTGTTTCTTCAGATAACTATAGATGAGAAAAATGGAGCTGGAGTTAAGTAAGTACTCTGGTCAGGACACACAACTACTGAACACACTGGTACCTTCAAACTAGGCTTGTTTATCTCCTGATGAAGTTATTTACCTGCATGTCTCATCACCTCCAGCACTGTGACAATGTTGTGTAATAAAAGTCAATAAAGCAAGCATCAAAGGCTTGGTGCTGTCAAACACTGGCTTGGAGACTCAAGCATCTAAGAACTCTATTCATGTGTAAAATGGATCTGATAACTTAAATTTTCTTTTATTTTGAAACAATCTCACACTTCTAGGAAAGTTACAATTCAATTTCCAGAGAACTTTTCTCCGCCCAAACCATATGAGTGAATGTTTCCAGTCCAAAGCCAACGTGGTCCTTGTCTTAGTTTCCTGTTTCTTTGACAAAAATAACGACAAAAGCAGCTTAAGGGAGACATGGTTTATTTGGCTGATGGTCGGGGGCTCAGTCCAGCACTGTGGGGACATTCGGGTGGCAGCGACTTGAAGCAAGTAGTCACATCAGAGCAAGGGGTGTAGGGAATCCAGCTGAACTGCCGGCTGCTTTCCAACTAGCTCTGCATGGCCGAGGGTCCGGCCCTGCCCCAAGGAGGAGCAAGCAGCATGGCCTAGGTGCGTGATGCTGGGTGGGGCAAGGTGTGCAGTGGAGTGGAATTGGGGGGCCTGTGATTGGCTCTGGGAACTGACGTCATTTGATTTATAAAAGGAGGCTGTAGCTGGGCGTGGTGGCACATGCCTTTAATCCTAGCACTTGGGAGGCAGAGACAGTCGGATCTTTGTGAGTTCAAGGCCAGCCTGGTCTACAGAGAGAGTTCCAGGACAGCTGGGGCTACAGGGAGACCCTGTCTCAAAAAGACAAAAAAAAATAAAAAAAAAAAAAAAGGCAGGCTGTAGCAAGGAATAAATTTGAATTTCATAGTAACATCATCACGGAATTCCTAGCCTTTATTTTTATTAACTATCCTGTGCATACAGGCTAAGGTAGGCCTGCATTTTGTTGGGGTGGCCAGTGAGTTGGAAAGAGATTCCTTTGCGGATCACCAATCTGGGTAGCTGGTGTTGTGAGTGGGTATTGGCTGAAGGGAGGCGATCAGCCATTAGCCTGAAATTCCTGTCCAGGCTCTGGGCAGGTGAGAAGCCATGGCCAAGAGTGGAACATGTGTTTCGTGGGTCCAGGCTAAGGGCCTGGGTTGAAAGTATCATTCAGGCCAAGCTATGGGAAGTAGCCAACTGGCCTCTGCGGCGAGGGGTCAGCTCCCCACAGTGTCCACAAAGCGGGCACTGTAGTCCCTGTTTGGCATAAAAAGAAAGCTTTCTACAAAGGGGAGTGGACTAATGCTTGCCTACTGTGTTCAGAGCCCCCTCAATACATGTTGACAGGCCAGGTCCCCAACCCAGGGAAGGGTACCACCTCCAATGAGTCTTGTCACCTCAGTCAACACCAAGAGGGTCCACAACAGGCCTGTCCACAGCCCAACTTCATATACACAATTCCTCCCTCCCCACCTGATTACACCAAGTGGACCATTGAAACTAACCTTTCCAGTGTTCTATCTTCCAAAACACCTTCGTATTTTCTACAAAATCTACAGCACAATCTCTAAAATCAGGGAACTAACACTGATCTATGCACTGCTCACTAGTCCTTTCATTAATGCTCTTTTTAGCAAAAAAAGAACTCATCACCAGTCATGGATGCTTCTACCTGCAGTGTCTTTTGAATGGTTGTATAAACATTTCCTTCTGTCTGGGGTACTTGCCAAGTCTTTCCTTGAAGTTTATGAACGTCCTTCACCCTATGAAGATCGAAGACTGATTACCTTATAAACTAACACTTGGTTTGCATTTCTCTAATGTTCCCCATGATTAGACCCAGGCATTAGTACAATGTTACAGAAGCACCGTCATAACTGAGTGGTACTGTGCAGTTTGATTATCCTGTTACCAATGCTGCTAATTTGGTCATATGATCTAGGTGGCTCTGCCCTGGATTCTCTACTCTAATGAACTTCTCTACATAATTCTTAGGTTTTCCTCAATCATCTTTTCATTTATTCATTATTATTTTACTTAATGGGATATAAATCTTTCTAAACATCTATTTTGATATTCTAATTTTCTCAGATTTAGCCATGTAAGATGACCTTTCAGACTAGCTATTGCATCCTTTGGACATAACCCCACCTTCCTGTGAATTTTTTATTGCTTTTTGAAAGTCTTTATTCCAGGCAAAATTGGGATCCAACCATGGTGTCAAATAATTTTGGAGCTTATTAGCAAATAATAATGTTTAGAAGCAATATTTGATTGCTAGGTGGCTTCATTGTACACAACACCTCATTTACATCCATGCGTTTTCTGTAGCTATCTCTGACAAAATATTAAAAACTAGGGCTGGGGCAGTAGCTTAGTCAAGAGTGCACTTGTTTTGTAAGCACGAGGCTCTAACTTCAATTCCTAGAATTCATGTTCAAAAGCCAGGCATGCTTCTCATCCCAGCCCTGGGGAGATGGAGAGGAGTGGACCTGAGGTTCATTGGTCAGCCTGCCTGACCTGCGAATATGGATCCAGTAGAATGTTTCTGACTCCCATGAATTCCAATGGCTACCCACATTAAGAGCTCTATTCATTCGTGAAGGTTGTCATGACAAGTTACCACAAGCTGGATGGGTTAAGGAGGAGAAGTTTATTGCTCATTGTCCTTCTGTGAAGTGAAGGATCCGTGGCAGATCTCTCTATCTGGCTAAGCGGAGGGACGTGTTCTTATGTGTCCTCTTAGGGATCACTTGATATGTGTAGTTCTATATTCAGTCTCAGCTTTTTTATATTATTTAATCATATTTTTATTTAATTTCTGGTCATCTAGTGAAGTATCTTAATTCAGTGGGCTTTGAGCATTAGTTAAAAATCATAGAATTGTAGAAAATGTTATGGTTACACTGAAGTCTGTCAAGAACTGTTACATGTCTGAAATTTCTATTTTGCCTACTTTTTAAAAATTTCTATGGTGCTTTTATTTTATTTTATTTTATTTTTATAATGCTTTTATTGATATTTTGTGTATTTCAGACATCATTTCTCAGTTCAGTTTAGAGATACTCCCCTTTCCCTTCCCCCCACCCCACCCCAGATCATGCACTCTGTCATAACTGTCCTGCATCTTTCTCTCAGTCTTTTTTTATGTTTAGGAATTCACATTTTCCTCCTTTAATTTTATATTACTCTAAAATATGAATACATACTTTCCACCCCTATACAGTAATTACAGAGTCTGAAAGTAAGTGGTGGGTCAATTCTAGAGCCCCTTGAGAGATGTACATCATAACAACATAGTTGCTTTCAGATAAACAGAAATATAACAATAATGTTGTAATGTTGTTCAGCTTGTCTTTCATCTGGGGATTTGGTGTTAGCTTCCACAAATGAGGGAGACCATTCGCCACTTGTTTTTCAGGAACTGTGTTACATCACTTAGCATAATGGCTTTGAGTTCCATCCATTTACCTGCAAAGTTCATTATGTCATCTTTCTTTATTGCTGAGTAGTTCTCCGTTGTATAGATGTACCACATTATTGTCATCCACTGTCAGTTGAGGGGCATTTGGATTGGTTCCAGCTCTCCGCTATTGTGAAGAGAGCTGCAATAAACATGGATATGCATGTATCTTTGCGGTAGGATGAGTCTTGTGGGTATATACCCAGGAGGGGTATGACTGGGTCAGGTGGCAGGCTCATTTTGAATATTTTAAGGGTTCTCCACACTGCTTTCCATAATGGTTGTACAAGATTACATTCCCACCATCAGTGGACGAGTGTTCCCCTTTCCCCACAACCTCTCCAGCATCTGTTGTCTTTTGTGTTCTTGATCTTAACCAGTCGTATCGGAGTGAAATGATATCTGATAGTGGTTTTAATTTGCATTTCCTTAATTATTAATGATGTTGAACACTTTTTAAGATGTTTCTCAGCCATCTTTCCTTCCTCGCTGGTGACGTCTCTATTCAGCTCTTTACTCCATCTATTGTGAAAGAAATGATCAAGGAAGCAAAGAGAAAACCCACTGTGCTGGATAGCTTTAGTGTCAACTTGACACACCTGGGTTAAGGGAGCCTCAATTGGGGAATTGGCTCCATTGGATTGGCCTATGGCCACATCTGTGGAGTATTGTCTTGATGGTCCAGCAGTGTGGGAGGGACCAGCCCACAATGAGTGGTGCCACCCTGGGAAGGTTGTTGTGTACCATATAAGAAGGCAGGTTGGGCATGAGCCAGGGGAACAAGCCAGTGAACAGCATTCCCCCATGGCCTGTGCTTCAGCTCCTGCCTCCAGGTTCCTGCCCTGAGTTCCTACCTTGGACTCCCTGAGTGATGAACTGTGACCCAGGAGATGTAAGCTGAATAAACCCTTTCCTCCCCAAGTTGGTGTCAGTCAGAGTGTTTTGTCACAGCAATGGAAGACAGACTAGAACAGAAATTGGTACCAGAGAGTAGGGTATTGCTGTGACAGACCTGACCTTGGTGTTTTGGGGAAGGATTGTGGAAGCATTTGGAACTTTGGGCTAGAAAAATCATTGAATGCCTAAAGATCGTAGCTGTGGAACTTGGAACAGTTTTGCTAAAAGAGCTGTAGAAGATGGAGGCCTGGCTTGTGAAGTTTCTAGTTTCAAAGGGGAGCAGAGATCATCAGGACTGTGTAATCTGTGGGTTCTGGTCAGCTGGGGCTGAAGAATCGGCTGTAAGTAACAAGAGACCAGAACCTGAAGTGAACCCTGTGCTTTACTGGGACAATTGATGCTGGCTAGCTGGGGCTGAAAAATCAGCTGTAAGTAACAAGAGACCAGCATCACTGTGGTGAAATCTTCTGAGAAAAATTTCTTCAAGGTCAGCACACAGAAGCTTTGTTCCAGAAGGGGCCTGAGCCTCCATGTCAAGCCAGAAGCAGGACTTGGTAATGTGTAAGAGTCTCCTATATGGTTCCGGTGTTGAAAGCATGAAGGGGTCACAGAGAGCAGCTGAGGCCTGGCACTATGAGAGGCCAGGAAAGGCCACTGGTCAGAGTGTGGCCTTAGTTGCAGTGAAGACCCCAGGATTCCAGGGGTCAGGAAGAGAAGTTGAGGAAGAGCAGCTGAGGCCTGGCACTATGAGAGGCCAGGAAAGGCCACTGGTCAGAGTGTGGCCTTGGTTGCAGTGAAGACCCCAGGATTCCAGGGGTCAGGAAGAGAAGCTGAGGTTTTGTGTCAGGAGAGGTCAGAAGCAACCTCAGTTTCAGTGGTGACCCCAGCTTTTTGGAGATGCCAGGACCATGGGACGACCACCAAGAGCAGCAGTAGGTGTGGAATGGAGTCGGCCTGGGCCTGGGAGATGAGCTGTGTGCGCCAAGGACGGCAGAGTCAGAGAGGGGGAGCTGCCAAAACCCTTTGGAGCCCAGAAGATTGTGAGTGAGTCCCAGGTGTCCAGCCTTGAGCTACTTTGCTGGACTTAGGTTTTGTTTGAGTGTGCCTGATTCTTCCCTTTGAAATAAGACAGTACTTGTTTTGGATTTTACAGTAGCCCACAGTTAAGAGACTTTTAATAGACTGTGAACTTTTAAGCATTTGGACATTTTAAGGACTGTGGGGCTTTTAAGGTTGTACTGTATTAGGTTGTGATTAATGTTAACATCATACTATGGGGATAAGAACTGGAAAGGACCTGAACTGAATTGGAAAATGATGTATGAAATGCACAAAGCACCAATAAAAAAAAAAAAAAGAACTGGAAAGGAGGTGGTTTAATAGTGATGTGTTTTGTGTGTCAAGTTGACAAGGGGTCAATTGTGCTGGATAGCTTTAGTGTCAACTTGACACATTTGGGTTGAGGGAGCCTCAATTGGGGAATTGGCTCCATTGGATTGGCATGTGGCCACACCTGTGGAGTATTGTCTTGATGGTCGAACAGTGTGGGAGGGACCAGCCCACAATGAGTAGTGCCACCCTGGGAAGGTTGTTGTGTACCATATAAGAAGGCAGGATGGGCATGAGACAGGGGAAAAAGCCAGTGAACAGCATTCCACCATGGCCTGTGCTTCAGCTCCTGCCTCCAGGTTCCTGCTCTGAGTTCCTGCCTTAGGCTCCCTGAGTGATGAACTGTGACCCAGGAGATGTAAGCTGAATAAACCCTTTCCTCCCCAAGTTGGTGTTGGTCAGAGTGTTTTGTCACAGCAATGGAAGACAAACTAGAACACCCACGGAGTGGGAGGAAATCTTCACCAGTGATTCATCTGACAGAGCATTAATGTCAAGAATATAGACTACTCAAAAAACAAAGAAGTAAGAAAACAAATGACCAACTCAGTCTCATCTTTTTTTTTTTACTATTTTTTAAATATATTTTGTACAAGATTATCAAATCTAGACAGGTGTCTCCCACCCTATTCCCCCACCCCACCAGAGCTCATGTATTCTGCCAAACATGCTTTTCATCTCTTTCTCAGTATTTCTTAAAATTCTCCATGTGGAAGTTGACTGTTTTGAGCAGAAGTTCACTGTTTCAGTCAGTTCTTTAATGCAGTCCTTTCTGTTGTTGTTGTTGTTTCCAATATGCATCACTCCCAACTACTTGGACAAAAGCTAAAGGGGCCATGCACAAGAAATACTTACAACTAGGTAATTGGCACTAGCATCTACAGATGAGGGATACCATTCATCGTTTGTTTTTCTGGGTCAGTCTCATCTTTTAATAAGGACACCAGTTATACAGAATTGGGACTAATGCTAAAGGTCTTGTATCAAGTCCATTGCCTCTGTAAGAACCCTATCACTAAGTCAGGTAACATTCAGAGGTAGCAGGATGAGGATTTTAACATATTAATCTGGGGAAAACACAATTTAATTAATACTAGCACATTTTTAATAAAATACTTTTATTGACGTTTTGTGTATTTCATACATCATTTTTCAGTCCGATTTAGACATATTCCCCTTTCCCTGTCCCTCACCCCACCCCAGTTCATGCGTTCTGCCATACATGTCTTGCATCTTTTTCTCAGTCTTTTAAAAGTTTTTCTCTTCAGAGGTTTATTATTTTGGGCAGAATTTAACTGTATCAGTTAATTCTTGACCAAGTCCTTATGTTGTTGTTGAATACTAGCACATTGCTAATTGTGGGAAAGCTTAGTTAGGTGGGTTGGGTTCTAAGCCAAAGGTACCTCCCTGGCCACACCCATGGGGTGGGCTCTAAGCCAATGGTACCTCCCTGGCCACACCTATGGGGTGGGGTGTAGTGATGAATTGAGTCATGATGGATATTTAAGCAGACATGTTGGAATAAACTCTCTGCATTCGAACCTCAACCTGCCTACACATGGTATGCTTTCCTGCATGGACTTTCCACATGGGTAGTCCTAGGATTAAGTGGGCCCTGCCACGAATCCCGGTGGCGACCCCACAGCTAATGATTGACTCAGAAAACCCATGTTCCTTCTAGCTTGTGGCTCCTTAATCTTCATCATAACATCCCAAGATTTCTACACTTGTCCCAAACTAGTAGAAAAAGATGAGTGGAAAAAACTAAACAGTAGCAGGTGTTATGGGTCCAATTGAAAACAATATGTCACTTAAATTGTGTTTGCCAGAACTCAGCTTCATGCTGAGGGGCAAGGAATGGGAAGTGCAAACTGGGGAATTGTTCTAGAAGAAGAATTGGTTTCCATGGTCATCTAGGCATCGTTTTTTACATCCTGCTATATTCTACTTCATTGTAGTCAGGAAATCAAAATTAGAACGATGCTGGCAAAATCTTCAAAAAAACTAACAATGACAACAACAACAAAGTACCATTTCTCTGCACTTTTTAGGACCCTCTCCATGTTTAAATGACCAATTTGCATTCTGCCAAGAGGTGATTTAGAAAAAGAGCGAACTCAGTAGCTGCTGGATTATAGCTCGCTCATAATCAGCCCCTGCCCTAATGTGCTTCATTTGTGCTTTCTCTTGTTATATCCATGGCTTATTCAGATAAAGTCTATCCTTTGGGCCAGCAAGCAAGAAGCCCGAGGACCTGAGTTCCATTCCCAGAACCCATGTGAAGGTGGGAGGAGAGAACCGACTCTACAGAGTTGCCTCTGACCTCGGTCCCCACACAAACACTAGTAATAATAACAAATAGTTTTTAAGAAAGAAACTGCAGCATCCTCTTGGGAGGTCATTCTTTCTTTAGGGCTCCTGTTAGTTTTATTTTATATTAATGATAACTGCAGCTACCAGCCTGGTGGAGCTAAATAAAGAACATTATCTTACAAAACTGAAACTCACTGCTGGGAATTTTTTTTCTAAACACCGTTATGCATAACAATGTTTTTAATGGGGATGATTTCCAACCAACTGGCTCACAAAACTCTTGTCAGTTTTTTTTTTTTTTAAGCAGAATTAAATAATACTGGGCAGCAGGGTGTGTAAAGCACAAATTACAGATGGCAGGAGGGCGAAGACATTGTGTGCTGAATAAATTAAAGCCTTCAATTAGAAGGCTAGTGCTGGAGGAACGGAACGCTGAGGAGGCCAGAGAGACATAGCTTCACATGACACTCAGATCAGGTCCTTGAGAGCTGAGAATACTGAGAGACACCTGCACTGGTGAGGAAAGTTTCCTCAGCTGCAAAACATTGCCACAGAAGCTAAAGAAAGGGCTCAGTGGGTCAGAGACTGCGGTGGAAGCATGAGCACTTGAATTCGAGTCTGTAGCTCCCATGTAAAAACCTAGGCATGGCTGCGTGCTTGCCTGTAACCCCAACACGGCGTGGGGGGGGGGGCAGAGGGTGGCCAGCCTTGCTCCAGGTTCAACAAGAGATGCTGTGTCAAGGGAATAAGATGAGAGTGATAGAACAGAACACCTGATGTTTTTCTGGTCTCCAACTGAGCTTATGCATATTTGCATACACACACACACACACGCACACACACACACACACACACACACATCCATGTACCACACACAGTCACACGCACAAATATTTCTATTACAATACACATTTTTCTAACACTTTATCTAGAGCCTGAAGACCAAAAAGGGTAGACGTGGGTCTGGTTATAATCACTATGTGAATACCCTTGGAGCCTATTAGGCATGTTAAGGGTGGTGAAGGAACACAAAGAGTCAGGGACTTTGTCCCTAAGAAAGCCAGAGGTTGTCATAAATCAACTTTGAATTACAATGTGGTCCTTCAAGAAGGCCAGGGTAGGAGGTGATGCAACAAAATATTTGCCTTCTCTGTAGCTCTCCGTTTCTAGTGGACTTAAGTATCATCTATTCAGTCTCAGAATTAACACCGTTCTCGTCATTTCTGAGGATCTGGATATTCCTTCAGCCCTTTAGCCTCTCCTGATTTTTTTTCCTTGCAATGCTGTGAATCCGACCCAAGGCCTAAAACATGCTGGACAAGTGCTCTGTCACTGACCACATCCCAGCTCAGCCTACTTCGCTTGCATTTTGAAAATCCTCTCTTCCATTCTGTCATCTGGCCTCTCTTCTTTCTCCTGCGCTTTCTTCTCTTCACTTTGCTCTCTTCCCCTTCTGTCTTCCTCTTTTTAGGGGTTGGGAGATGAACCCAGGGCTCTGTGCATGCTGGGCATGCTGTATACCTCTGAGCTGTCCCCCATCTCCAGCTTCCCTAGCTTTGCCTGCCTCGTACTAAATCTGTTACCTGCCATATTCATCTCGCAGGTGGTGGTGGGTAATCGTTTTCTTTCCCATTCATCTTCACTTCCCATATCCCTGATTCACCCCTCCTTCTCTCTTTGGAACCCTTCTTATTACCAAGCCCCCCTCACTTTCCTAGTTTCACAACTTCTTTCTGTGTGTGACCCACTGAATTTTTAATTAAAATGGTTGGCACGGGGTGACGTGAAGTTACTTACTAGGATGGCTTACCAGTAGCACCCAAAGAACACTTCTCCTCCAGCAATATTTAACCACCAATAGTCCCTCAGGGACAGGTGCTGCCTCGAAAGCTCCTTCTCTGTCCAGGATAAATGTTAAAGGGCAATTTGGGTGGAAGCCTTGTCCAGATAGCCGTACCTGCAGTGGTCCATGCAAAGGCCGTGTCACCTGAAGAACTGGCACACTTCTCTGTCCTCTGCCTCTCTTACCTTCTTTCCTCCCCCTCTTTTGTGCTCTCCCCTGAGCCTTGGAGGAGGTGACATAGATATCTCATTTAGGGCCCAGCACTTCCTGTGATGGTTGATCTTGAGTGTCCAGTTGACAGTATTTAGAATCACCAAGGAGACACACCTTTGGCCTTGTCTGTGGGAGTGTTTACTGAAAGGTTTAACTGAAGAGCACAGACCCACCCTGAACGTAGGCAACACTGTCATGAGCTGCAGTTCCAGAATGAATAAGAGGGAGGAAGGGAGTTGAGCTCCAGTGTCCTTCTAATCTCTGCTACCTGGCTACAGATGCGATGGCCTCTGTCCTCCTTCCATGCCTACCTTGATGCAATGGGACCATGAACCAGAATAGACCTTCCTTCCAGAGGACCTGGGTTCAGTTTTTAACATCCAAGTTGGGGAACTCACAACTGCCTATAAGTCCAACTCTAAAAGATCTATTACTCTCTTCTGGTCTCTGCTGATATGCACACATGTGTGCATAGCTTTCTCTCTCTCTCTCTCTCTCTCTCTCTCTCTCTCTCTCTCATAAATAAAGAAAAATAATAAAAACAAACCTTTTAAAAATGAAAGATAAATAAAAATAAATACCCACAAAGATTTTTGAAAATAGTGCACAAAGTTGAAGCAGCCATACGACCTGCTTTGAAGAGTCACCCACTAAAATAGATTAGTCAATAAAATGTTGTCTTATGTTATGGAAAGGAATATTGATAAATTTGATTATACATGGGTTCAAGATATAAAGTTGAGTATACACAATTCATTGGTGGAATTTTAGAACACCAAAGTAACGAGAGGGGGAATATGGCCTTATAAAATGGTGTTAAAATAAAACAAAATGAACTTCACCTTGCCTCCACCCACTCTTCCCAAACATATTTGAATGGAACTCAGACTTAGTGGACTCACTAATGCATTAAAAGAAGGCACACATGATCATCCTTCAAACACTTCTACAAGCAAAGTTTTATTAAAGAAAATATAAAAAGCATGATTCCTAATAGGAAGCAGTTGATTCTTGGCACTCTATCAGCACCACAACACCTGACCCAAGAATAAAATAAAAGAATAAGGCAAGCAACAGGCTGGGGGAAAATATATGCAAGTATATCTCTACAAGATTTACATCCACTCTAGCAGAATCCACAGACTCAGGAATAACCCTTTGAAAATGGGCAAGATTTGAATGATGCTTTACTAAAGAGGTTGTGTGAATGGACAAGTAACATATAAAAACTACCTCTCGGGCTGGAGAGATGGCCTAGCGGTTAAGAGCGCCGACCGCTCTTGCAGAGGACCCGGGTTCGATCCCCAGCACCCACATGGCGGCCGAGAGCCGTCTGAAACTCCAGTTCCAGGAGAACTCCAGTTCCAGGGGAATCCGAGACCCTCTTCTGACCTCCGCGGCATTGCACGACACGGGTGCACAAACCTGCATGCAGACAGTACATTGATATACATACCGAAATAAATAAAATAAAATAAAAATTAAAAAAAAAAACTACCTCTCGATAAATACAAGCAAACCATATTTTGATACTACTACATGTTCAGTAGAAGGCACGGACTTAGAGAAAGTAATGGCAAAGATTAGGCATCCCCATACATCACCATGCTTATATAAACCTTGGATAACTGCCTGGAACTTCCTTCTAAAATTAAAATATTTTTACTATATGGCCCAGGAACTCTACTCCCAGGTATTGATCAAAAAAACAAAAATCATGTGTCTATAAAAAGACTTGCTCACAGATGTTCACTGAAACTTACTCATAACAGCTGAAGTTACTCATGGACAGCTTAATAATAAATAAATTGTATGAATCAATACAATGGAATAATCCACAATTAGAAAAGTGAGTCAACTGCTGTTAAACATGAGAGACATGAATTCCAAAAAGAATAAATGAAGCCACATATGGGAATCCATAATTCCTTATTGTATATGAAATTATAGAATGAGCAAAAGTCATCTGTAATTACAGAAATCAAGGAAATAAGAAAGATTTGGGAATAATAGAAATGTTCTGTGTCTTAGGGCAGGAGAGATGGCTCAGTGGTTAAGAATACTTACTGCTTAAGCAGAGCCTGGTGGTGCATGCCTTTAACCCCAGCACTCGGGAGGCAGAGGCAGGCGGATCTTTGTGAGTTCAAGGCCAGCCTGGTCTACAGAGTGAATTCCAGGACAACTGGGGCTATAGGGAGACCCTGTCTCGAAAAGACCCCCCCAAAAAAAGAATACTTACTGTTCTTGCAGAGGACCCGGGCTCAACATTCCGCATACACACAGAGGATAATAACCATTTTTAACCAGAGTTTCAGAGGAGCTGATGCCCTCTTCTGGCCACCACAGGCACCAGGCACATATGAGGTACACATACATTTATGTAGGGAAACAGTCACACACTTAAAGTCAAAAGAAATAAATCTTTTAGAGAAGAAATGGTCTGTGTCTTGGGTTGTGGTGATATGATGTGTGCAATTTTCTGTTTTCTTTTTTTTTTAAGTTATGTTCTTTTTATTGACTTTTGTATACTTCATTTTTTTCACATAAATTTATTTTTATTTTTTTTAACAGATCTAGACCCATGTTCCCACCCATTCTCCCACCCCGCCAGAGCTCATGCATTCTGCTAAACATGCTTTTCATCTCTTTCTCAGTCTTTCTCAATATTCTCCATGAAGAAGATGACTGTTTTGAGCAGAAGTTCACTGTTTCAGTCAGTTCTTTGATGCAGTCCTTTCTGTTGTTGTTGTTGTTGTTGTTGTTGTTGTTTCCAATATGCATTACACCCAACTGCTTTGGACAAAAGCTCAGGGGGCCCTACACAGGAAATCCTTACAACGAGGTAATTGGCACTAGCATTCACAGATGAGGGATACCACTCGTCATTTGTTTTTCTGGGACTGTGTTACTTCACTCAGCATGATGTCCTCTAGCTTCAGCCATTTTCCTGCAAAGCTTGTGATGTCGTCTTTCTTTATTGCTGCATAGAACTCCACTGTGTAGATGTGCCACATTTTCTCTATCCACTCATCAGTTGAGGGGCATTTGGGTTGGTTCGAGCTCCTTGCTATTGTGAAGAGAGCTGAAATAAACATGGCCGTGCATGTATCTCTGTGGTGTGGAGAGACTTGAGGGTACATGCCCAGGAGTGGTATGGCTGGGTCGGGTGGCAAGTTCATTCCAAGTCTTCCAAGGGTTTTCCACACTGCTTTCCATAGTGGCTGTACGAGTTTACATTCCCATCAGCAGTGGATGAATGTTCCCCTTTCCCCACAACCTCTCCAGCACTTGGTATCATTTGTTTTCTTGATCCTAGCCAGTCTTATTGGAGTAAGATGATATCTTAAAGTGGTTTTGATTTGCATTTCCTTAATGATTAGTGATGTTGAGCAGTTCTTGAGGTGTTTCTCAGACATCTCTAATTCCTCGCTTGTGAAGTCTCTGTTCAGTTCTTTGCTCCATCTATTGAGCGGGTCGTTTGTTTTCTTTTTTCTTTGTTTTTTGAGTAGTTTATATATTCTGGAAATCAATGCTTTGTCAGATGTATCTGCAGTGAAGGTTTCCTCCCACTCTGTGGGATTTCTCTTCACTTCCTTGATTGTTTCTTTTGATGTACAGAAGCTTTTGAGTTTGATGAGGTCCCATTTGTCAATTGTCGACCTTAATTCTTGTGCAGCTGCTGTCTGATTTAGGAAGTCTTTTCCTACGCCTATGTCTTGTAGTCTGCTGCCAACTTTTTCTTCTATCACCTTCAGAGTTTGGGGTTTCACGTTGAGGTCTTTAATCCATCTGGAGTTGACTTTTGTACAGGGTGAGAGGTAGGGGTTTAATTTCATTCTTCTACAAGTGGTGATCCAGTTTTGCCAACACCACTTGCTGAAGATGCTGTCTTTTCTCCATTGTGGTTTCTTGGCCCCCTTGTCAAATATGAGATGGCTGAAATTGTATGTGCTCAGATTTGGATCTTCGGTTTTGTTCCATTGGTCAACAGGTCTGTTTTTGTGCCAGTACCAGGCTGTTTTTATGACTATAGCCCTGTAGTATAGTTTAAAATCTGGTATAGAGATCCCTCCTGTGTAGCTCTTTTCACTCAGGATTGATTTGGCTATTCGGGGTCTTTTGTTTTTCCAAATGAATTTAAGAACTTTTGTTTCCAAGCCTGTGAAGAAACTCTTGGGGATTTTGATTGGGATTGCATTAAATCTATACAAGAGTTTTGGTAAAATGGACATTTTTACAATGTTAATTTTCCCAATCCATGAGCATGGGAGGTTTTTCCATCTTCTGAGGTCTTCTTCAATTTCTTTCTTTAAGGGTTTAAAATTTTTGTTGTAGAGGTCTTTGGTGTCTTTGGTTAGGTTTGTTCCTAGGTATCTTATTGTTTTTGAGGCTATTGTGAGTGGGAAGGTCTCTTTGAATTCTTTCTCCAGTTGCTTGTTCTTGGTGTAAAGAAAGGCCATTGATTTTCTAAGGTTAATTTTGTATCCTGCCACTTTGCTGAAGCTGTTAATCGTTTCTAGGAGTTTTCTGGTGGAGTTTTTTGCATCCCTTAAGTAAACAATCATATCATCAGCAAATAGGGATAGTTTGACTTCCTCTTTTCCAATTAGTACTCCTTTAATATCCTTTTCTTGCCTTATTGCTCTAGCAAGTGTTTCAAGCACTATATTGAAGAGGAGTGGTGATAGGGGGCAGCCTTGCCGAGTTCCTACCTTTAAAGGGAATGTTTCTGTCATTTCCCCATTTAGGATGATATTGGCTGTGGGTTTCCTGTATATGGCTTTGATTACATTGAGGAATGATCCCTCCAATCCAATTCCTTCTAGGACTTTAAGCATGAAGGGATGCTGGATTTTGTCAAAGGCTTTTTCAGCATCAATTGAGATGATGGTGTGGTTTTTGTCTTTGATTCCGTTTATGTGTTTGATGATGTTTATTGATTTTCGTATGTTGAACCATCCCTGCATCTCTGGTATGAATCCAACTTGGTCATGATGGATGATCTTCTTGATGTGGGTCTGTATGCGATTTGCCAGTATTCTGTTTAGAATTTTGGCATCTGTGTTCATGAGGGAGATGGGTCTATAATTCTCCTTTTTAGTTGGATCTTTGCCTGGTTTTGGTAATAGAGTGATGTTGGCTTCATAGAAGGAATTTGGGAGAATTCCCTCTGATTGTATACTTCTAAACAGTTTCAGAAATAATGGTTGTAGGTCTTTTTGAAATGTTTTATAGAATTCTGCTGTGAAACCGTCTGGGCCTGGGCTTTTTTTAGTTGGGAGGCTTCTTACTACATCCTCTATTTCTTCATATGTTATGGGTCTGTTTAAGCTGCTGGTCTCCTCTTGGCCAAGCTTTGGTGATTCCCAAGATTTCAGATATTCATCCATTTCTTCTAGATTTTCAAACTTGGTAGAATATAGGTTCTTGTAATATTCCCATATAATTTTCTTGATCTTTTCCTTGTCCGTTGTGATATTTCCCTTTTCATCACAGATTGTATTGATTTGGAGTTGTTCCTTCTTTCTTTTTGTTAACTGGGCTAGAGGTCTGTCTATCTTGTTTATTCTTTCAAAGAACCAACTTTTGGCTTCATTGATTTTTTGTATTGTTTTCTTTGTTTCTATTTCATTGATTTCTGCTCTGATTTTTGTTATTTCTTCCTGTCTGTTGCGTTTAGGGTTCATCTGTTGTTGCCTCTCAAGTGCTTTTAGCTGTAGTGTTAGATCATTCACTTGTGCTCTTTCTGTTTTTCTAATGTAGGCACCCAGGGCTATAAATTTCCCTCTTAGGACTGCTTTTAAGGTATCCCATAAGTTTTGTTGTGTTGTATTGTCATTGTCATTCAGTTCCAGGAATGTTTTTATTTCTTTCTTTATCTCTTCCTTGACCCATTCATTATTCAAGAGTGTGTTGTTTAGTCTCCATGTGTTCTTGTAGGCAGGAGGGCTTGTCCTGGTGTTGATGTTGAGCTTCATTGCACTGTGGTCTGACAGGATGCATGAAATTATTTCAATCTTTTTGTATTTGTAGAGGTTTCTTCTGTGTCCCAGGATGTGGTCGATTTTGGAGAATGTTCCGTGGGGTGCTGAGTAGAAAGTGTATTCTCTGGTATTAGGATGGAATGTTCGGTAGAGGTCTATGAGGTCCATTTGGTGTATCATATCGTTCAGTTCAGATGTCTCTCTGTTTATTTTTTGTCCTGTTGACCTATCCAAAGGACTCAGTGGGGTATTGAAATCTCCCACTATGAGTGTGCTGGGGTTAGTCTGTGACTTGTGGTCCTGGAGAATTGTCTTTATAAAGTTTGGTGCACCAGAATTTGGGGCATATATATTCATAATTGTGAAATCTTCTTGGTGGATTGTTCCTTTGATGAAAATGTAATGGCCTTCTTTGTCTCTTCTGATTTCTTTTACTTTGAAGTCTATTTTATCCGATATTAAAATAGCAACACCTGCTTTCTTTTTGGTACCATTTGCTTGGAATATTTTTTTCCATCCCTTCACTTTAAGGTGGTGCCTGTCCTTGAAGGTAAGATGTGTTTCTTGCAGACAGCATATCGATGGATTCTGTTTCCTAATCCAGTCTCCCAGTCTATGTCTTTTGATTGGGGAATTTAGTCCATTAATATTTAAGGTTATGACTGATAGGTTTGTGTTGCTTCCTTTTGCCTTATTATCCATCTGCGGTTTTGATTTAGGTTTCTACTTCTGCAGTTATGCTTTTATTGATTTCTCCTTCTAGGTGCCTGGGGTTGGTTGCTCCTTTCTTCTGTTCTTTGAATTGCTTCAAGTATTCTCTGAAGGGTTGGTTTTCCGGACATGTATTCTTTCAAGTTGTTTATGTCATGGAAGGTTTTTCTCTCTCCTTCAACTATAATTGACATTTTTGCCTGGGTTGGCATCTATTGTCCTTTAACACTGGGAATGCTTTGCTCCAGGTTCTTCTTGCTTTCATAGTTTGCATTGAGAAGTCAGTTGTAATTCTGATAGGTTTCCCCTTATAGGTCACTTGTTGTTTTTCTCTTGTGGCTTTAAGGATTTTGTCTTTGTTTTGGGTGTCTAGCATTTTAACTATGATGTGGCGTGGAGAATTTCTTTTCTGATCTTGTCTGTTTGGAGTTCTATGTGCTTCTTGTATTGGTATTGGTTTGTCCTTTTTTAGTTTGGGGACGTTTTCATCTATTATTCTGTTGAAGATCTGATCAATACCATTCTCTTGGGATTCTTCTCCTTCCTCTATTCCTATGATGCAGAGGTTTGATGTTTTCATAGTGTCCCACAGCTCCTGGTTGTTCCACTTTTGTGTATTTTTAAATTTTTCATAATCTTTTCTTGAGGTTTTTAGTTGTTCTGTGTTATCTTCCAAGTCTGATATTCTTTGTTCTGCTTCCTCCATTCTGCTTCTGAGCCTTTTTCCATTCCTTTCCTCTTGAATGGATGAGTGTTTAATTTCCTTTTTCATTTCCTCTTCTGATTTATTTAGTATTTCTACTTCTTTTTGGAGCCTCTGAGTCTCTTCTTGTAGCTCTTTGGTTTGCTGGTTGGTTTCCTTATCTTTTTCAGCATGGGATCTTTTCACTGCTTCTACTTCCTTCCGGAGTTTGTCATTCTCTCTCTCTAGGTCCTTCTTGAGTTCTTCATTCTCTTTTCTTGGTTCTTTGATTTGTTCTTTATAATCTTGTAGTTCTTTAAATATGTTCCCAATTGTGTTTCTGATATCTGTGTCCTGAGGCATCCCCAGAGGGATCCCACTGCAGGAGTCTTCCATAGGGTTGTTAGAGCTTGGCATGGGATCATCCTGCCCCTTTCCAGTGTTGTCTCTTCTTCGTGATCCTGGCATATGGGCTTCTCCTTGCCTGTATTCCAATGTGAGTCCTAAGTGCCTCCTCACTGTGTTGAAGGCTTGCTTTGCTTGCCTCCTTCAGATGCCTTCGTAATCCCAGTTGGCTGGGGGGGGGTGGCTCTTCAGCCCGTGCCCCAGTACCTTCTGCTGGCCTCAGGAGATCTCAGATCTCAAGAATCACACAACCCCACCTTTAATACCAGCTGGGGGGATAATTCTGTCCCCACAGCCACAAAAGCCAATCAAGCCAAAGACAGCTGGATTAAAGGATCAACAATCAGCCTTGCTGAGGCACCCAGTCCCTACCTGCTTTCTGGTCTTCCTTCCGCTGGCCTCAGGAGATCTCTGTATATTTCATACATGATTTTTCAGTCCAATTTAGATACATTCCCCTCTCCTTGCCCCTCCCCCACCACAGTTTATGCATTTTGCCATACATTTCTTGCATCTTTATCTCAGTGTTTCCAAGGATTTTTTTTTCTGCAGAGGCTTGTTGTTTGGATCAGAATTTAACTGTATCAGTCAGTTCCTTGACCCAATCCTTATGTTGTTGTTGTTCCCTCCCCTGTTTATGCCTGTTTAAAGAACACAGATGTATCAAAATTATGATCTTTGGAAATAAACTATTAATACCAATATATGTTTTGGGGTTCACTTTTTCCCTTTAATTTTATATTACTCTAGAATATGAATACATATATTCCACCCCTATATGGTAATTACAGTGTCTGAATATAAGTGGTAGGTTGATTCTAGAGCCCATTAAGAGATTCACATTATGGGCAGAGTCAGACGTGGGAACAGCACGACATCAGTGTGGGCCCAGCATGTGGCATGGATGGACGTACACTCATGGCCTGCACAACACCAGGGTGCGCCCAGGCGAGGCCCACCTGCCTTGGTGCTTTGTGCTCCCCTCCTGGGCCAGGGAGGCTTGGTATCATCAGGAAAGCTCCAACCTTCTTGTTCCAGCACAAGGCGTGGACAGAGTTAGATGCTTGGACAGCAGGTCAAATTCACAACACAACCCCGCCCCCCCAACCTGGTGGAGCTGTGGTGCAGAGGATCTAGCAGGTACAGTATTAGTGATTATAGTCTGCACAGCCAACATTGAGGCACCAGAACCCAAACAAACAAAGAAACAAACAAATCTGAATGCCAAAGACACAAAGAAAAAATAACATGGGAAAAGCTCATAATAAATCCACACTGAACTCTACCAACCCTACAGAAGATTCCTACAATGAGATCTCCCTGGAAGGAAACCAAGACATGGACCTTAGAAGAACAATTGTAGACATAGTCAAAGAAATCAAAGAATATAAATAACAAATCAGAGAACTAAAGGGAGAAAATGAAGAACTCCAGAAGGACATAAACGGAGATAATGAGAAACATTGGAAAGAACAAAAGGGAGATAATGACAAATGTTGGAAAGAACTAAAGGGAGAAAATGACAAACTCCAGAAGGAAGTGGAAATGCTGAAAAAATCCCAGGCCAGAATGAAAAAAGAAACTGACCAATGAACCAAGGAACTACAAGATGAGAATGACAGGCTCCAGAAGGAAGAGGAAATACTAAAGAAATCACAGGGTGAAATGAAAAAGGAAATTGAACATTCATCCAATCAACAGGAAAGGATGGGAAAAAGCCTCAGAAGCAGAATGGAAAAAGCAGAAAAAAAGAATATCAGACCTGCAGGATGACACGGGGCAACTAGAATCCTCAAGTAAAGTTTATTAAAATTTTAAAAAAACCACAAGAATAGAACAACCAGGAAATGTGGGACACTATGAAAAGACCAAACCTCCACATCACAGGGATAGAGGAAAAAGAAGAATCCCAAGACAACACTATTGACCACATCTTCAACAGGATAATAGAATAAAATTTCCCCAAACTGAAAAAAGACAAACCCATACAAATACAAGAAGCCCATAGAACACCAAATAGACAGGACTTGAAAATAAATTCCCCATGCCATATAATGGTTAAAACACTAGATGCAGGCTGGAGAGATGGCCTAGCGGTTAAGAGCACCGACCGCTCTTGCAGAGGACTCGGGTTCGATCCCCAGCACCCACATGGTGGCTGAGAACCGTCTGAAGCTCCATTTCCAGGAGAGCTCCAGTTCCAGGGGAATTCGAGACCCTCTTCTGAACTCCGTGGCGTTGCACGACACGGGTGCACAGACTTGCATGCAGACAGTACATTCATACAGAAATACATACAGAATACATACATACAGAAATAAATAAAAATTAAAAAAAAAAACACTAGATGCTCAAAACAAAGACAAAATACTGAAAGCCACAAGAGGAAAACAACAAGTTACATATAAGGGGAAACCCATCAGAATCACAGCTGACTTCTCAGCTGTGAAAGCTGAAGAACATGGACCAAAGTATTCCTAGTGGTAAAAGACTTTTTGCCAACCCAGGCTACTACACCCAGCAAAAAAGGTCAATTATAGTTGAAGGAGAAAGAAAAATGTTTCATGACATGAACAAAATGAAAGAATACGTGTCTACAAAACCAACACTTCAGAAAATCCTTGAAGCAATCCAAAGAACAGAGGAAAGGAACAACTATCCCTTAGCAATTAAAGGGTGAAATTAACAAAAGCATAACAGAGTATATGCAAACCTAGACCAAAAATGCAAACAAAAAATAAGGTGAAAGGAAGCAACACACATCTCTCAATAATAACCTTAAATGTTAATGGTCTAAACTCCCCAATCAAAAGACATAGACTAGGAGAATGGATTAGGAAACAGAATCCTGTCTATATGGTGTCTACAAGAAGCTCTCTCACCCTCAAAGACAGACACCACCTTATAGTGAAAGCATGGAAAGAAATATTCCAAGCAAATGGTACCAAGAAACAAGCCAGAGTGGCTATTCTAATATCAGACAAATAGATCTCAAAGTAAAATTAATCAGAAGAGAAAAAGAGGGCCATTACATCCTTATCAAAGGAAGAATTAACCATGAAGACTTCACAATCTGAAATGTTTATGTACCAAAGTCTGGTGCACCTAACTTTATAAACACTACTCTGCAGGACCTCAAGACACAGATTAATCCTAGCACATTAATAGTGGGAGACTTTGACACCCCACTGAGCCCCTTGGATAGAACAACAGGGCAAAAAATAAACAGAAAGACATCAGAACTGAACAATACAATACACCAAATGGACATCACAGACATCTACATAATATTCCACCCAAACAGCAGAGAATATACTTTCTACTCAGCACCTCACAGAACATTCTCCAAAATCAACCACATACTGGGGCACAAAAGAAATCTCATGCATTATATCAGACCACAGTGCAATAAAGCTCAACAAGAACACCAGAATAAGCCCAACTAGTTATAAGAGCACCTGTAGACTAAACAACACAACCCTGAATAATGAATGGGTGAGGGAAGAAATAAAGAGTATGATCCCTCTAATACAATTCCCTCTAGGACTTTAAGCATGAAGGGATGCTGGATTTTGTCAAAGGCTTTTTCCACATTAATTGAGATGATCCTGTGGTTTTTGTCTTTCAGTCCATTTATATGCTTGATGATATTTATTGATTTTCATATGATGAACTATCCATACATCTCTGGTATGAATCCAATTTGCTCATGATGGATGATCTTCTTGATGTGGGTCTGTTTACAATTTGCAATTATGGAGGCCTCGACCAGCTGAGGAGAAAGCTAGGCCGCCAGGCCCAGGAGGAAGGGCCTGGGTGCTTAGTTCTGGGCTCCTTAGTTAAAACTGAGGTGCTGTGGTGCTGTTTACTAGAGACTTCAAGTGATTTCAGAGTATTTTGCTGAGGTCCTGAAATCTCTGAGGAGAAACAGCTGGAGCGGGAGCGGGAGCGGAAGCGGGAGCGGAAGACATGGCCAATAACCTTCAGTTTAGACTTGTTGAAAGAATCATGGTTCATTCTCAATGGCTACTTCTCAGCTCTCTCATGTCATCAGAACACGCAAGGCATCTAAGGAAACAGCTTTCCCATCCCAAACTATTAATGAGCATGAATCACTGATAATGGTGAAGAAATTTTTGCTACTTCTATCTCATGTATAACATATTTGAGGGGATTGTTTCCAGAGAGCTCTTATGGAGATCACCATTTGGATGATCTGCGTTTAAAAATTCTCCGAGAAGACAAAAAATGTCCTGGGTCACTGCATATTATCAAATGGATTAAAGATTGTTTTGATGCTTTGGAAAGGAGATACCTACACATGGCAGTACTTACACTTTACACAAATCCCAAGGAACCTGAGAAAGTGACTGAGATGTATCAGTTCAAATTCAAATATACAAAAGAAGGAATCAGTATGGATTTTGACAGCAGTAATACAACCTTTAAAAGTGGGACAAACAATGAAGATACTAAGAAAGCCTGTACCCTACTGATTCGACAGTTGTATTTAGTGATGCAGAACCTTGGCCCTCTTCTTAATGATGTTATACTTACTATGAAACTCCATTATTATAATTCATTGACCCCACATGATTACCAACCCCCTGGTTTTAAAGAAGAGAAGAATTCACACTTTCTGCTGTTTGAGGAGGAGCCCGTCAGCCTTACAATGGGATCAGTCTCAGCAGATTTCACAGTGTGAAAGTAAAAGTCATGACTGAAGCCACCAGAGTACCTGATTCAGAGAACAGTCTCTTTCAGGAGAACAACACTACTGAGATTGCCCACCAGGGTCTAGACTATGATGAGGAAGAAGAGGAATCCAGCAATCAAGTAAGGCCATGTTTTAGTGATCCTTCATTGCTTCAGTTAAACACAGTTGACATTTTTTGGTTTGTTTTCAGGTCATGTCACAGTAACAGAATCCAATGGAGCATGCCAGGTATAAAAACTGAAACAGAACTAGCCTCTGATGTCAAAGAGATTTCAGTCAAAAAATACAGTCCTCAAAAAGGAAATATATGTTAGATGAAATTGTCTAGCACAAAGAGAAAAAATTTTTCTTATGTATTTTTATTAAAGGTACCATATATTAAAAAAAACCAATTTGCAATTATTTTGTTTAGAATTTTGGCATCTGTGTTCATTAGGGAGATGGGTCTATAGTTCTTTTGGGTTGTATCTTTGCCTGGTTTTGGTAATAGAGTGATGCTGGCTTCACAGAAGGAATTTGGGAGAATTCCCTCTGTTTGTATCCTTCTAAACAATTTCAGTAGTAATGGTTGTAAGTCTTTTTGAAATGTTTTATAGAATTCTGCTGTGAAACCATCTGGGCCTGGGCTTTTTTTTAGTTGGGAAGTTTCTTATTACATCTTCAATTTCTTCATATATTATGGGTCTGTTTAAGCTGTCCATATCTTCTTGGTTGAGCTTTGGTGAGTCTCAAGATTTCAGATATTCATCCATTTCTCCTAGATTTTCAAACTTAGTAGAGTATAGGTTTTTGAAGTATTCCCATATGATTGTCTGGATCTTTTCATTGTCTGTTGTGATATTTCCCCTTTCATCACAGATTGTATTGCTTTGGAGTTGTTCCTTCTTTCTTTTGGTTAACTGGGCTAGAGGTCTGTCTATCTTGTTTATTCTCTCAAAGAACCAACTTTTGGATTCATTTATTTTTTTTGTATTGTTATCTTTGTTTCTATTTCATTGATTTCTGCTCTGATTTTTGTTATTTCTTCCTGTCTGTTGTGTTTAGGGTTTATCTGTTGTTGTCTCTCAAGTGTTTTAGCTGCAGTGAAGATCATTCACTTGTGCTCTTTCTGTTTTTCTAATGTAGACACCCAGGCCTATAAATTCACCTCTTAGGACTGCTTTTAAAGTATCCCATAAATTTTGTTGTGTTGTATTATCATTGTCATTCAGTTCCAGGAATGCCTTTCTTTCTTTCTTTCTTTCTTTCTTTCTTTCTTTCTTTCTTTTTTCTTTCTTTTTTTCTTTCTCTCTTTCTTTCTTTCTTTCTTTCATCTCTTCCTTGATCCATTCACTATTCAGGAGTTTGTTGTTTAGTTTCCATGTGCTCTTGTAGATAGTAGAGCTTATCCTGGTGTTGATAATGAGCTTTATTGTCTTGTGATCTGATAGAATGCATGAAATTATGTCAATCTTTTTGTATTTGTGGAGGTTTCTTCTGTGTCCCAGTATGTGGTCGATTTTGGAGAATGTTCCATGGAGTGCTGAGTAGAAAGTGTATTCTCAAAAAAAAAAAAAAGAAAGAAAGTGTATTCTCTGGTATTAGGGTGGAATATTCAGTAGATGTCTGTAAGGTCCATTTTGTGTATCACATCATTCAGTTCAGATATCTCTCTGTTTATCCTTTGTCTGGTTGACCTGTGCAAAGGGCTCAGTGGGGTATTGAAGTCCCCTACTATGAGTGTACTGGGGTTAATCTGTGTCTTGTGGTCCTGGAGAATTGTCTTTTTAAAGTTTGATGCACCAGAGTTTGGTGCATATATATTCATGATTGTGAAATCTTCATGGTCAATTGTTCCTTTGATAAAAATGTAATGGCCTTCTTTGTCTCTTCTGATTTCTTTTACTTTGAAGTCTATTTTGTCTGATATTAAAATTGCAACACCTGCTTTCTCTTTGGTACCATTTGCTTGGAATATTTTTTTTTCCATCCTTTCACTTTAAGGTGGCGTCTATCCTTGAAGGTCAGATGAGTTTCTCGTAGACAGCATATAGATGGGTTCTGTTTCCTAATCCAATCTTCCAGTCTATGTCTTTTGATTGGGGAGTTTAGTCCATTAATATTTAAGATTATAACTGATAGGTGCGTGTTGCTTCCTTTCACCTTATTATCCATTTGCGTTTTTGGTCTAGGTTTCTACTTCTGCAGTTATGCTTTTATTAATTTCTCTGTCTAGGTGCCTGGGGATAGTTGCTCTTTTCTTCTGTCCTTTGAATTGCTTCAAATATTCTCTGAAGGGTTGGTTTTCTGAACATGTATTCTTTCATCTTGTTTATGTCATGGAAGATTTTTTTCTCTCCTTCAACTATAATCAACATTTTTGCTAGGTATAGTAACCTGGGTTGGCATCTATTGTCCTTTAACACTGGGAATGCTTTGCTCCACGTTCTTCTTGCTTTCGTAGTCTGCACTGAGAAGTCAGCTGCAATCATGATAGGTTTCCCCTTATAGGTCACTTGTTGTTTTTCTCTTGTGGCTTTCAGAATTTTGTCTTTGTTATGGGCATCTAGCATTTCAACTGTGATGTGGCATGGAGAGTTTCTTTTCTGATCTTGTCTATTTGGAGTTCTGTGTGCTTCTTGTATTTGTATTGGTTTGTGTTTTTTAAGTTTGGGGAAATTTTCACCTATTATTCTGTTGAAGATCTGATCAGTACCATTCTCTTGGGATTCTTCTCCCTCTTCTATTCCTGTGGTGTGGAGTTTTGATCTTTTCATAGTGCTCCTGGTTGTTCCCTTTTTGTGTATTTTTAAATTTTTCATAAATTTACTTGAGGGTTTTAGTTGTTCTGTGTTATCTTCCAGGTCTGTTATTCTTTGTTCTGCTTCCTCCATTCTGCTTCTGAGGTTTTTCCCATTCCTTTCCTCTTGAATGGATGAGTGTTTTATTTCCTTTTTCATTTCGTCTTGTGATTTCTTTAGCATTTCCACTTCCTTTTAGAGCTTCTCAATTTCTTCCTGTAACTCTTTGCTTCGCTGGTCGGTTTCCTTTTCTTTTTCAACATGGAATCTTTTCAGTGTTTCCACTTCCTTCTGGAGTTTGTCATTCTCTCTCTCTAGGTCCTTTTTGAGTTTTTCATTCTCTCTCCTTAGTTCTCTGACTTGTTTTTTATAGTCTTTGATTTCTTTGAGTATGTCCACAATTGTTCTTCTGAGATCTGTGTCCTCCCACAGGGTTGGTAAAGCTTGGTGTGGAATTATCCTCCATCTTTCCCATGTTGTTCCTTCTTCGTGTCCCTGGCATGTTGGTTTCTCTTTGCCTGTATTCCAACGCGAATCCCAAATGCCTCTTCACTGTGTTGAAGGCTTGCTTTGCTTGCCTCCTTCAGGTACCTTCATTGTTTTTTTGTTTGTTTGTTTTTCTCCTTGCTTATGGAGTGTTGACTTGTCTAAGTTTTAGGCTTTCTATTGGAAGTCTAACTCACTCTTCCCTTTCTGTTCTGAAGGATCTCCAAAGGATCCACTTGGACACTTCCTTGGCAATTCCAGTTTGGGGGGGGCAGGGTGGGTTTTTAGCATGCTCTGTGCTTCACGTGGTCCTGGAAAATCCCTGATCTAATCTTTGTGCACTCAAGTCTCACAGTGGCAACAGGCCCACCAGTTACAGGACGACTACACCCCCACAGCCACACAACACGATTGAATAAAACCAGAGACGATTGACTCACACTAAACAATCCGCCTGGCTGAAGCACCCAGCTCCTACCTGTGCTTCAGGTGGTCCTGGGAAATCCCCTATCTAAGCTCTGTGCACTCCCATATTTTAGAGTAATATAATACCAAAGGAAGAAAAGTGAATTCCTAAACATAAAAAACAAGACTGAGAGAAAGATGCAAGACATTTATGGAAGAATGCATGATCTGGGGTGGAGTGGGGAAAGAGAAAGGGGAATATATGTAAATTGAAGTGAAAAATGAGGTCTGAAATACACAAAACATCAACAAAATTATTTTTAAAAAAGTAAAAAAAGAGATTCACATTATAACAACACAATTACTTTCAGATACAAAGAAATATAATAATAAAGTTGTTCAGTTTTTCTGCCAACAGGGGATTTGGTGTCAGCATCCACATATGAGAGAAATCATTTGCCTTTTTTTTCTCTGACTGTGTTACTTCACTTAACATAATGGCTTCGAGTTCCATCCATTTACCTGCAAGTTCATGATGTCATCTTTCTATACCACTGCATAGAACTCCATTGTGTAAATGTACCACATTTTTGTTATCCAGTCATCAGTCGAGGGGCATTTGGGTTTGTTCCAGCCCTTCATTATTGTGAAGAGAGCTGTAGTAAACATGAATGTGCATGTATTTTTGTGGTAGGATGAGTCTTTGTGTGTATATATCCAGGAGGGGTATGACTGGGTCAGGTGGCAAGCTCATTTTGAGTCTTTTAAGGATTCTCCACCTTGCTTTCCCATAGTGGTTTTACAAGTTTACATTTCCACCAACAGTGGATGAGTGTTCCCCTTTCCCCAAAACCTCTCCAGCATTTGGTCTTTTGTTTTCTTGATCTTGGCCAGTATTATTAGAGTGAGATGATAACTTAGAGTGGTTTTAATTTCCATTTCCTTAATTATTAACAATGTTGAACACGTTTTAAGATGTTTCTCGGCCATCTTTACTTCCTTATTGGTGAAGTCTCTGTTCAGCTCTTTACTCCATCTTCTGTGGGGTCACTGCCAGGATTTGTGGCAGGGCCCACTTAATGCTAGGACTACCCATGTGGGAAGACCATGCAGGAAAGCATACCACGTGTAGGCAGGTGGAGGTCTGAATGCAGAGAGAGAGTTTATTCCAACATGTTCACTTTAAATATCCATTATGACTCAATTCTCAGGGCCCAATGCTAAATCTTTTCATCACTACACTCCACCCCATGGATGTGGCCAGGGAGGTACCATTGGCCTAGAACCCACCCCATGGGTGTGGCCAGGGAGGTACCATCGGCTTAGAATCTGGCCCATCTAACTAAGTTTTCCCACAATCTTCTGAGTAGGTCATTTGTTTTCTTAGTTGTTTTTTAAGTAGTCTAAATATTCTGGATGCTAATGCTCTGTCAGATGTATCAGTGGTGAAGGTTTCCTCCCACTCTTTGGGTTTTCTCTTCACTTCCTTGATTGTTTCTTTTGCTGTGCAGAAGCTTTTGAGTTTGACAATCCACTGTGGACATTATTTCCTGTGCAGCTGCTGTTAGATTTAGAAAGTCTTTTCCTAGACCTATGTCTTGTAAGTTGCTGCCCACTTTTTCTTCTACCACCCTCAGGGTTTCAGGTTTCAGGTTGAGATCTTTGATCCATTTGGAGTTTATTTTTGTACAGGGTGAGATGTAGGGATTTAATTTTATTCTTCTACAAATCGTGATCCAGTTTTGCCAACACCATTTGCTGAAGATGCTATCTTTCCTCCATTGAACTTTTTTTGGCCCCTTTGTTGAATATGAGGTGGCCAAAATTATAGGAGCTCAAGTTTGGATCTTCAATTTTGTTCCATTGGTCAATGGGTCTGTTTTTGTGCCAGTACCAGGCTGTCTTTATGACTATAGCCCTGTAATATAGCTTGAAATCTGGTAAGGTAATTGTATTAGTCAGGGTTCTCTAAAGAAACAGAAGCAACAGGACGAATATATAGCTACACACAATTTATTGATTTGCTCACGAGACATAGTTCAAGGAGTCCAACAGTAGCCGCACTGGACTGGAGAGGCTGAGAATCCAGGGAACTGCTCAGTCTGCAAGGCTGGATGTCTCAGTAGTCCCAATCTGGTGCTGATGGATTCCAGGAGATCTGCCGGTCTCAGTACACGCTGGGATCCGAAGGGTTGATCACAGCAGCAAGACAAACTCACAAGTGAGAGAGAGGCAAGCCACAGGAAAAAAGGGACCAGCTCCCTCTGCTGTGGCCTTTAATACTGCCTGCCGGCAGAAGGTAATGCCCACATTTGGGGTGGCCCATCCGGGTTGATGTAGTCCAATCTGAAGATCATTTTTCTCTTATTTGTTCCTTAGTCCAGTCAAGTTGACACCCAGGATTAACCATCACAGTAATCCTCCCAGTATTGCACTTTTCACTTAGTATTGCTCTAGCTATTTGGGGTTTTTTTATTTTTCCATATGAACTTAAGGATTTTTTTTTTTCAAGTCTGAAAAAGCGCATGGGAATTTTGATTGGGATTGCATTGAATGTGTATATTAATTTGGGTAGAATGGACATTTTTACTATATTAATTTTTCCAATCCATGAGCATGGGAGGTCTTTCGATCTTTTGATATCATCTGCAATCTCCTTCTTCAGGGTTTTAAATTTTTTGTTGTAGAGGTCTTTGGTGTCTTTGGTTAGGTTTATTCCCAGGTATTGTAGCACGGAATTTATCCTGTGTGTGCTGACTTCCACAGGGTGTTCTTCCTCCCTGGACCAGGGCTTGTACAACCCAGGTCTAAGCCCTGGTAGGGAGGGGGAGGATTTGGAAGTGAGGCCTGATAGAAGAGAGAGAGAGAGAGAGAGAGAGAGAGAGAGAGAGAGAGAGAGAGAAGAAAAGACAGACCCAGAGATGGAACCAGGAGCAATTCCATGAGGGAAATAACTCAGTTTATTGCTGTAATCCAGGGTTTTATATAGAACCTTGTGGGGGCTGGGGCATACAGAATTGGGGGGTGGGACAAGCAGGATTTCAGGGCATATACTCCAGATCACTACAGGAATGTGACAATGCTTTGCCCAAAGCATCAAAGACAATTGACTCCAGGCAGGTTTTCACAGGCAAACAATATATCAGCAGGAGTCCAGGCTTTGAGCTTGCTTGCTGATTCCCCTAAGTGCTTTTGGCAAATGGGAACCATATAGTTTTGGGGGTTTTTTGAGGCTATTGTGATTGGGATGGTCTCCTTATATTCCTTCTCCAGTTGCTTATTGTTGATGTAGGAAGGCTACTGATTTTTCTAGGTTAATTTTGTATCCCGCCACTTTACTGAAACTTTTAATCATTTCTAGGAGTTTTATGGTGGAGTTTTTAGCATCTCCTAAGTAAACTATCATATCATCTGCAAAAAGGGATAGTCTGACTTCCTCTTTTCCAATTAATACTCCTTTAATTTCCCTTTCTTGCCTTATTGCCCTAGCAAGCATTTCAAGCACTATATTGAAGAGGAGTAGTGATAGGGGGCAGCCTTGCGGGGTTCCTGCCTTTAAGGGGAATGCTTCTAATTTTTCTCCATTTAGGATGACGTTGATAGTGGGTTTGTTGTATATGGCTTTGATGATGTTGAGGAATGTTCCTTCCAGTCCAATTCCCTCTAGAACTTTAAGCATGAGGGATGCTGGATTTTGTCAATAGTTTTTCTGCATCAATTGACATGATCACATGGTTTTTGTCTTTCAGTCCATTGATTTATGTATGTTGAGCCATCCCTGCATCTCTGTTATGAATCCAACTTGGTCATGATGGATGATCTTTTTGATATGGGTCTGTATGTGGCTTGAAAGTATTTTGTTGAGAATTTTTGCATCTATGTTCATTAATGAGATGGGTCTACAGTTTTCTTTCTTGTTTGTGTCTTTGCCTGGTTTTGGTGTTAGAGTGATGCTGGCTTCATAGAAGGAATTTGGGAGATTTCTCTCTGTTTTTATCCCTCTGAAAAGTTTGAGTAGTAATGATTGTAAGACCTCTTTAAATGTTTTATAGAATTCTGCTGTGAAACCATCTGGGCCTGGGCTTTTTTTTTATTCTTGGGATATTTTTCATTACATCTTCAATTCCTTCAAATATTATGGGTCTGTTTAAGCTGACAACCTCTTCTTGGTTAAGCTTTGGTGAATCCCATCATTTCAGATATTCATCCATTTCTCTTGGGTTTTCAAATTTAGTAGAGTATAGGTTGTTGAAGTTTTCCTGTATGATTATCTGGATCTTTTCTTTATCTGTTGTGATGTTTCCCCTTTCATCCTGAATGCTATTGATTTGGAGTTGCTCTCTCTTTTGGTTAACTGGGCTAAAGGTCTGTCACACACATAAAGTAAAAATAAATAAATTTTTTAAAAAAGAAATGTTCTGTGTCTGACAGACCTCTAGCCCAGTTAACCAATGACCTAAGCTGGGAACATTCTGGTGCATAGTTCCCAACTAGGCCTGAAAAGCTCTACTCTTCCAGTTCTGGACTAGCCTGGTGAGCTAGTTAGAACCAGTCAACCCCATCACAATCTCCAAATCACACAGTCCTAGCTGTGATTACTCACCTTGCACATTGGACCATTCTTCCCCGACTCAAAAAAAAAAATTAAATGTGAGAATGTGAAGTACAGATCAAGTAATTATTCCTACATGATCAGAAAGCAACAAGCCACAACATCAAGAAAAACAGAACCAAATTTCAACCAAACTTCATAGGCAAGCTAGAATTTCATATTAGATACAAAACCAGCAAAAAGAGTACACATGCCCAGGTCACAGTACAAAAGCACAAACAATATGAAAAGGCAAGATAGTATGCTCCTGTCACATCTCAGCAGTTCTATAGAAGTGTTCTATAACTACCCAGAGAAACCCTAGGACACAAAACTTTAAAAAACTGTCAAAAACATAACCAAAGAATTCAAGGATTTAAAAGAATATATAAACAACTCAAACAACTCAGAGGAGTTATGAATAAACTCCTGACTGAATCTCAAGAAAATATAAATACATGGCTAAATGAGGTAACAATGAAAATGTAGGATTTGAAAAGTAAATCCACAAAAGAGATAGAAATACTGAAGAAAACTCAGCCAAAATAAAGAGTTAAAACACTCAGTAAGCCTATTTGAAACAACAGGAGAAAGTCTTGCTGGCAGAGCGAATCAAATGGAAAACAGAATATCAAGACTCAAAGACAAAGTAGGAGAATTGGACCACTCGCACAGAGAATATTTAAAAAATGAAAAATACAGGAATATGTAGGATCTGTGGGACACACTGAAAATACTAAATCTCCAAATTATTGGCATACAGGAAGAAGAAACTCTGGTCAATAATACTGACCTGATCTTCAACAGGATTATTGAAGAAAACTTCCCCAAATTAAGGAAAGGGATATAGCATATCTTGTAAAACAAACAGTAAGTATACAGAACAGAGAGATGGTACTGAAAGCTGCAAGAGATAAAAAAATAAATAAACAAGTTACAAACAAAGGAAAACTCATTAGAATAACAGCTGATTTTTTTAATGCAACCTTTAAGAGTTTGGAGCAATGTTTTCCAAGTTCTAAGTGACCTTAAATGCCACCCTGGGCTACATTACACAGAAGAATTTCTGTCATAGTAAAAGGAAAAAGAAATATCTCCATGATACAAATAGCTTGAAAGAATTCATGTCCATCAGCCCTACAGAGAATACTCGAGGCAATACTAAAGACTGAAGACAGAAATAACTATACCCAAGAGGGTTTGAAAATGAAGGGGCTGGAACACTGAGACAAGAGAAGGAAGTTAAATAGGAACTGATTGGAAAAGAGGAAACCAAATTTTTCATGGTTGGAAATGATATATTATACACACAAGATCCCAAAAAAATCCACCATAAAATTTCTAGAAATGATCAATAATTTCAGCAGAGGTGCGGGATACAAAAACCAATTTGCAAAACTCACTAGCTTTTTTAGATACAATAACAAGCCATCAGAGAAAGAGCTCATGGAAACATTCCCATTCACAATACCCTGAAAAATAACATAAAATACTTAGGAATAGACCTAATCAAAGATGTGAAAGAGATCTTCAAAGAAAACTTTAAATATTTGAATACAGAGATCAAGGAAAACACTCAGAGATAGGAAGAGCTCCCGTGCTCGTGGGCTGGGAAAACGCACATTGTGGAGATAGGAAGAGCTCCCGTGCTCGTGGGCTGGGAAAATGCACATTGTGGAGATAGGAAGAGCTCCCGTGCTCGTGGGCTGGGAAAACGCACATTGTGGAGATAGGAAGAGCTCCCGTGCTCGTGGCTGGGAAAACTCACATTGTGGAGATAGGAAGAGCTCCCGTGCTCGTGGGCTGGGAAAACGCACATTGTGGAGATAGGAAGAGCTCCCGTGCTCGTGGGCTGGGAAAACGCACATTGTGGAGATAGACATTGCGGAGATAGGAAGAGCTCCCGTGCTCGTGGGCTGGGAAAACGCACATTGCGGAGATAGGAAGAGCTCCCGTGCTCGTGGGCTGGGAAAACGCACATTGCGGAGATAGGAAGAGCTCCCGTGCTCGTGGGCTGGGAAAACGCACATTGCGGAGATAGGAAGAGCTCCCGTGCTCGTGGGCTGGGAAAACGCACATTGCGGAGATAGGAAGAGCTCCCGTGCTCGTGGGCTGGGAAAACGCACATTGCGGAGATAGGAAGAGCTCCCGTGCTCGTGGGCTGGGAAAACTCACATTGTGGAGATAGGAAGAGCTCCCGTGCTCGTGGGCTGGGAAAACTCACATTGTGGAGATGATCATCCTACCAAAGCATTTTGTAGATTCAATGCAATCCCAAGCCAAATCCCCATGATATGTTTCACAAACAAAAAAAATCCTAAAATTCATATAGATCTCAAAAGACCCCTGATAGCCAAAGCAATCCTGAGGGGGGAAAAATCAATACTGGGGAGAGTTCCATTCCAAATCAAATTAGACAGAACTATAGCTTATTAAAATATACTTATAAAAATAGCCAGGTATTGGCACAAAAGCAGACACATAGATCAATGGAAGAAAATAGAAGAGCCTAACATCAGTACACACTTCAGCCTCCTGAGGCTTGATAGGTATGCCAAGACATAGGGAGTTTCTCTTGCTACGAGCAGATGCAGCACAGTCCTGCTAAGGGAAGGGGGCAGTGGCTCCCTTGCGGCCACTGTGGGGAACTGACCCTGAGAGCAGAGGTCAGTTGGTTACTTTGGTAACCCAACCAGAGAGGTACTTCCAACTCAGGTCCTTAACCTGGGAAGCGGAAGTGCTTCCTGTCTGGCCATGCTTTCCCACCTGCCCAAAGACTGCTGGTCTCTGGACAGGAATTTCAGGCTGATGGCTGGCTGATGGCTGATTTTCAGTCTACACAGACTCATGATTCATTCCACAGGTTGGTGACCTGATTAGTCTCCATCTAACCCCACACTAGCTTACTAGGTTGGCCATCTGATAGATCTCCATCCAACCCACTAGCCACCATCACTCGAAATTCAAGGCTGCTTTGGCCTGTATGCACAAAATAACAGACTGGGAATTCTATGATGATGGTAATGGAGAATTCGATTTATTGCATGCTGCAAGTCACTTTTATAAGCAAAATGACGTCATCTCCCACAGCCAATCACAGACCCCAATCTCACGCCCCTGTATGCTGCTGCCCTGCCCAGTATCACGTGCCTAAGCCACGAGTTGCTCCCTCATGGAGCATGCTCCCTCATGACTTCCACGTTTGCCCTGAGGGATGCTAGCCGAGAACTAGCCCCTAATTCAAACTGGATCTTCCCACAACTACACACTGGAGGAAAGAGAGCCTCTTCAATGAATGGTGCTGGGGAAAACTGAATCTCCATGTGTCGAAGAGTGAAATTAGACCCATATCTATCACCCTACAGAAAAATCAACTCCAAATGGATCAAAGACCTCAATGTGAACCCTAAAACACTGAAACTTTTAAGAGAAAACATAGGTGGTAACATACAAAATATAGGAGCAGGAAAGAGCTTATAACTAGGACATAGGACTTCAGTCAACTGAGAAATAACATCAACAATTGACAAATGGGACCTCATTAAACTAAAAAGCTTCTCTACAACAAAGGAAACAGACAATCAAGTGAGGAGGAAGCCTGCAAAGTGGGAAAAAAATCTTTGCCAGCTATACATCATATAGAGGATTAGTATTCATAATATACAAAAAATTTTAAAAACAAATAATCGAGAAAATAATTGACCCAATAAAAATGGGCTGTGGATCTGAGCAGACAGTTCTCAAGGAAGAAATAAAGTTGGCTAGTAAATAGCTATAAAAGTGTTCAATATCTTTACTAATTAGGGAAATGCCAATTAAATCTACTTTAATATTTCATCTAACCCCAGTCAGAATGGATAAGGTAAAGAGAACAAATGACAACAAATTCTGGCAAGGATGTAGGGAATGGGAAACTTTCATCCACTGCTGCTGGGAATGCAAACTTGTGCAGCCACTGTGGAAGTCAGTGTGAAGAAGAGTTAAAAAATGAAAAATAGATCTGCCATACGATCCAGTGGTACCACTTCTTGGCATATACTCAAAAGGCTCAATATTCTACTACAGAGAGACTTCCTCAGCCATGTGTGTTAGTGCTCTTGTCACCATACCTAGGAAATGGAAACAACCTAAATGTCTCTCAATGAATGGATGATGTGACACAGTTATACAATAGAGTTCTACTTGGTATTTACCAAAACAAAATCATGAAATTGTCAGGTAAATGAATGGAACTAGAAACTATTCTACTAAGTGAAGTAACCCAGACTTGGAAAATGAAGCAACAAATGTTCTCTCGCATTTGTGGATTCTAGGTGTAAATCCTTATATGTGAGTATATATCATGATGTAATACCAGAACCAAGGAAAACAGAAAGGAACCATGAGAGTAAAGGGGCAGAAGGCTTTGGGAGAGGATGATAATCAAATTATCAAGGAAGAAATGTGGAAAATAGAGGACACTTTAACTGGGAAGGGAATTGGGAGTGCTGTACAAGGGGAGAGAGGAAAGAGTGGTAAACAAAGTTTAGGTGGTAAGACGAACCAAAGGGAGATGTGTCAGTTCATAAGCATACTGGGAAAATATGCATGCACAATGAGTGTTGTGTGTAGCTGAAGGCTGTGTAACAAAAATCCAGTTCCAGGCAAGGAATACCTCCCCTTGAGTTAGAGAAACTCAGAAAATAATCCAGATATTGCCACAGCCCCTGGTTGCTTCCCAGAACTTGAAGTTAAACCCCTATTACTGTAGATATGACATACTTTGGACAAAGGAAAGGACTTGGACCAATTGAGCTAGATGCCTTTTTCCTCGAAGACTCTCGTAGTATCAGAACATACTATGTAAGCTGCTAAGGAAGAGCACCAATGATCTCACCAAGGTGAACAGCCTACGAACCACAACAACTATCTCTATGGGTACAGTAGAAGTTCTTTTATTATAGAGGTAATCAATGCCTGTCTAATTGGATTTCAGGCCTGCTCAGAGGGAGAGAAATCGTAGGTGGTACTGAAAACATACCAAATACACATGGCTGGAGAAGTCAGAGACCCAAGAAAAACCTACTTCTGTTACTTTCCTAGACCAACATAATTTCTTATTATATTCTAAATACGTATCCTTATATTTATAGATGAGTGTACCCCTCCCTGCTTATCAAAGAAGCTTCCTTTTGCAACAGATGGAAATGATGACAAAGTTCCACAACTGGTTAGATACAGAGAGTAAGTGTCTGTGAGGTCCCCAGCCCCGAGTGACACATCTACAATGCAGACTTTATACCTAAGGCTCAAGAAACATTGAGGAAGAGGAGGCAGAAAGAATTAAGAGCCAGAAGGACAAAACACCTCCTGCTACTTAAAGCCTTCTAGACCTATGAGGTCTGGAAGCTACACCAATGCAAGCTGCACGGTGTGGTGGGGAAAATCTGCATATAATGACAAAACCGGTTGACTTTACCAAGGTTGATAGGGGAGAGTTCAGCAGGTTCCACCTCGAGATGAAGAGCTGCTGGTAATCAATGACACGGAAGGAGGGAAAAGCCATTCTTTTCAGGGACTAGCTCCCTAAGAAGGTATCTTATTCCAGTTTGCACAGCATAAACGTAAACAACACAGGTAAACAGGAGCACCATTAAATGGACTCAGTGCGCACACATACACACACACACACACACACACACACACACACATGCACACACGCGCGCATGTATGGATATCTAACAATAGTAAGCAAGGAAAAAGAGCAGAAATTTTGAGGTAATGGGAAGTGGATATTGGCCAAGTTGGAGGGGGACTAGAAAGTGTTGGAAATAATGCAAAGTCTGGCCGGACGTGGTGGCGCACGCCTTTAATCCTAGCACTTGGGAGGCAGAGGCAGGCGGATCTTTGTGAGTTCAAGGCCAGCCTGGTCTACAAAGTGAGTTCCAGGACAGCTGGGGCGACAGGGAGACCCTGTCTCAAAAAGACAAAAAATAAATAATAATAATAATAATAATAATAATAATAATAATTCTGTACTCATGTCCCATATTCACAAAAATAAAATAACAAAATCAGGTTCGGCAGGTAAGGGCACTTGTTATACCACATCTCAGTACCTGAGCTCCATTCCTGGGTCCACGGTGGAAGGAGAGAATGCTTTTGAAAGTTGTCTTCTGATCCCTAGATGCGCAAGATCCCATAAGTGTTATTACTAGTAGTAACAATAAATAAAGGTTAAGGAATGACAGCAATAGTGCATCACTTATAAATGCGCAACCTACCAAAAAATTGAAGACATTTCTTTCTTGATGAAAAGATGATGAAAAGATACTTTCATGTAGTTGGTTAAAAAAGAAAAGAAGAGCCAGGCGTGGTGGCGCACGCCTTTAATCCTAGCACTTGGGAGGCAGAGGCAGGCAGATCTTTGTGAGTTCAAGGCCACCCTGGTCTACAGAGAGAGTTCCAGGACAGCCGGGGCTACAGGGAGACCCTGTCTTGAAAACACACACACACACATAAAAAAAAAAAAAAGGGAAAAAAAGAAAAGAAAATGAAAAAAACCTACAAGAAAATTTACAATACTTGGAAAATATCTTAGAGCCATATATTCTGCTTTCTTTTCCAGACCTGTGCTACTTTACTAAAATGTGCAAAGTATCATCTATTAGAAGTTGATCATGTAAATATTGTTTGTCATAGAAAATACTGAAAATAAACTATATGAAAATAGGAGTTCGGTTGAGCCGATTATATGTATAAGATAAAGTGTCGCTTGTTCACTAAATTAATGGAGAATTATATCTGTTGATACTGAAACGTCATAAAGTCTTACTAAATTATAAAACATTCTTTTTTTTCTTTTTTTCTTTTTTTAGTCTTTTCGAAACAGGGTCTCCGTGTAGCCCCAGATGTCCTGGAATTCGCTTTGTAGACCAGGCTGGCCTTGAACTCACAAAGATCCGCCTGCCTTTGCCTCCCCAGTGCTAGGATTAAAGGTGTGAGTCACCACGCCTGGCTTATAAAACATTCTTAAGAGACTGTACAGCATGATCTTATTTTGTACAAGTGCTCAGAATAAAATGCTAAGAGAGGCAACACGTGATTGCCTGTTGCCTAGATAATGGGACTCTGTTCATTGTTCTCCTCCATTTTTTGGTTTCTCTGCACATTTGTCTTTCAGGAGTACATGCACCAGAGAATAATGGAAAAGATATAAGTTTATGCTGCTATTATAATGCTATTCCTTTTGTGTGTGTGTGTATGTGTGTGTGTGTGTGTGTGTGTGTGTAGCCCAAGTTTCTGGGCATGCATGAAACCTCCACTGTTGTGACTCAGACTTTTTTCACTTTATTAATTTATTTACTTACTTATTAATTAATTAATTATTAATTATTTTGAGACAGGGTTTCTCACTGGCCTGGAACACACTAAGTAGGGCTAAATTGACTGGTCAGTGACCCCCAAAGAATTTCATTTTCTGCCTCCCTGCAGGAATTCTAATACTCAAAAATCAGATCTCCAGGCTTGCAAGACAAGCACTGTACCACACAAGCTGTCTCCCCAGCCCACAGTGCTGTTCTCAAAATAAAGAGTAACAGAGGGCTGAGGTGACATGTCACACCAGGACGGCACAGGTACCTGTGTCCAAGGACAGACACCAAGCCCACAGGGGGCCCATCCTGGGCCCTCCCACTGTCATTTGATCTCTCCTGCATCAGGTCCTCCTGATATCAATTGCTCTCTCAATTCCTTCCTGCCCTGAACTCACCATGATAAAGCAGCTTTTTGAAGCGATCTGCTTTGGGTCAGTAATCGGCATTAATGATGGCAGTTGAGTGAACTGAGACTTAATTGTATGGGGGCACTGTCTCCCCTGCAAGGTTAAGTGCCTGACTACTGCACCAGACATCAGGCAGCGCTTGGTCGATCTCACTGCTGTCAGATACCCTTGTGGGAACTTCCTCATGAGCCTTTCGAGAGCTTCATGGCCACACAGCCAGCAAGTATCACTCAACTAATTTGACCACCAAAACTATACTGAGAATTCCTGTGTAAATCCTGTCTGACCACTAATAGCTGTTTGAGGGCTTAGAAGGAAAGGTTAAATTGAGAGAGTTGGGTTAATTAGCTTGGAGAGAAGGAAATTGAAGAGAAATTTAAGATCCATCTTTAAGAATCGGGACGGTTGTTATAAACAGATGTTCACAGCTCTTCTCCATATTCACAGAAGGCAAAGCTTTTGATGTAGCAAGAAGCAATTGAATAAGCACAGTACAGAACTTTCACCAAGAGAGGGTATATTTATTACTGGAAATCTTTTAGACCAGCATAGACAAGTCACTGTTCATGTACCTGGTCTAGTCCTAGATCAAAGATTTGAACAAATAACCCTCTTGTCTTTCATTTCAGCTTTAAAGTTGTGTAATTCCAGCTTAACTCTCAGTTCTGCTTCTCAAAGACTGTCAGAGAAACACACTGAATCTTAGCTTTAATTTCTCTAAATATATAATATATATTTATAAATAAATATATATATATATATAAATATATAAGAATGACATTACATTTAGAGAGCTTTATACAGATGTTCCAATCTTAAGAGTTGCAGTCAAACTATTTCTTCCACCAATGACACTTTAAAACAATACATAAACTTAATAACCTAGAGAAAAAGTCTCAAAACTGCTCATAATTACCATCACTCATCCAAATATCTAGATTTCTGCCCAATGCCAAACAATAAGTCACAAATTGTGTGCTCAACTGGGTACAGTATTTTGCAGTCCTGTGTACAAACAAATGCTAAATAAATTTATTTCTTTTCCCCAACCCATTTGAAAATGTCATTCTTTGTTTAGAGCTGCTCAGAGACCTAAGGTATAATTAGACCCCAGTCCTCAAAATATTAGAAACAATGACACAGTAGCTGGTGAATGGGGTATTAACCACACCCTGGTGAAACGCAGGCTGGCGGTATATTCAATTAAAACCATCCCCGTTTATTTAAGACTTGGGTCATGGAAATACTCCCCCAACGCTTCAGCGATGAATGGCTCACTTATATAGTCTTCTGTCGGGTTCCAATCCTTACCCCTGGGCCCCAAACGCTCTGTGTAAAGCTCAAGAGCCTAACAGCCAGACTCAAGGGGCTGCAGGCTTGCTGTTTGCTTGTTTTTTTGAATTTCCTCTTTGAAATCCTCTAGGAAAGCAAGCTGCTAACAAACTTTTGTGCCTCATTCAAAGTCCAGGGTCCCCGAGCGATAATTAACAATTAGCTTTGGCGCCAAAATAAAGCACCAATATCTTTTGGCTAAGAGGCAAAGACAACACAGGAGGCATTTAGCATTGGTTAATGAATAATTATTAATTAATCAACTCTCCGACAAATAGCCATGTTCAGTTTTGCCAGAGACTATTTACTTTCAAATTGCTCCCTCATTACCAGTAAAAACCAATTTAGGGGCTCCATTATGACATCAATTTTATTAACATCACTCTGAAAGACGATCATAACAGCGAAATGGTATGCAGCTGCTAAAGGACTTTTTCTAATTTTCTATATGTCTTAATAGTGCATTCACGGTAAATTTTAATAGCCTTCATTTTAAGGCTGGCTGTTTTAAATATACAACAGGCAAAAAGATTAGTCAGTAATGAACACAGAACTCTTACCTAGTACCCTAAAGAGGCTGAGACGATCTCGTTCCATTTTACAAACACATCTGTACATATCAGACATTGGTATCAAAAAAATCCTAGTATTACATGTTATTAATTATAACTTGGAAATTTCTCAGTAAGAAACAATAACGCATTTCCGCATGATTTATGGGTCTCTTTGAAAAGGAGGTAACAATACATTTCTGTTTTTCCCCCACTTTGCTCTGGGTAAAAGGTGAATTGTAAGCAGTTTGAACAGTAGCTCTCTCAGCTTATTAAGGATTGTATTAGGTAGACTCTCTTAATGTTTTCGTTTTAGTGGTGAGAAGCAAAGACTTTAGAAATTAGGAGGTCAGCTGAAAGAAAATTATCATAGAGAACACAATAAAACCAGCACGTGCAAGTCTAAATGTGTCTTAAAGGTAAAGAATTCTGTTTTTACAAAAAAAAAAAAAAAAAGAACTCTACTACAAATCCCCAACACCGCATTTCCCTTAGAGCTAGAGAGATGGCTCAGTGGTTAATATCCTTGCTACTCTTGTGGGAGACCTGAATTTGTTTTCCCCACACACATGTTGGATGGCTTACGACAACCCATAACTCCTGCAACAGAACAAATGCCTCCTGTCCTCAGAGGGCCCTGCGTCATCAGGCGTCATCAGGCATCATCATGTGCCATCATGCATGCTCATGCACATTCCCCACACAGGCACACACATACACATGGTTAAAAAATAAATTTAAAAAGCCTAGCATTCTCACCTTGGTGGATTTTTTTTAAGACAGGATATCCCAGAGACCCAGCTGGTCTGGAACTCACTATGAAGACCAGGTTGGTCTCAAACTCACTGCCTCTTGAATGCTGAGATTAAAGACATGTGCCAACATGCTCAGCCTTGCTTACTGTTGAAATACTGATTTATAATTTAGTGACCAGGAATATATATCTTGCCTAAGAACAGTAGGGATAGTAGAAAAATGCTGGATGTTATAACCCAAACAGGCCCAAATTCACAAGATTCAAAGCAGTGCATTCCATGAACCTTGCCGCTCACCTATAAAATGGATTCATGAACTGCATTTTCATGATTAATAACAGGATTAAATTACAAATAGCACATAAAGCACAAGTTTACAGAAAGTGCTCAAATAGTATTAAAAATGGTTCTAAAGCTTTACTCTGGGGGACAGGAGATAGCTCAGTTGGCAAACTGCTCACTTTGCAAGCATGAGGACATGACTTCAATCCCCAGAACCCGTGTAAATAAAACCAAGCATAATCCCAGCTCTAGGGAGGTGGACACAGGTGGGTCCTTGGGGCTCCCTGGCCCAGCAGCCTAATCTAATGAGTGAGGTCCAGGCCACCGATAGATAGGTCCTACCTCAATAGAAGGTATACGGCACCCAAGTAGTGACATCCAAGGTTGTCCACTGATCTCCACATACACCTACACATACATGTGTACCTGTACATACATGAATGTGCATACACATGCATACTACAAGCACATAGAAAGAGAAAAGTTACTGTGGGTAATAATATGATAGATAAACAAAGGAAATCACCATGTGACCCTGATGTCCACAGTTCCTGGGGGGACAATAACTGACAACAGACCAAAGTGAGGATACCACCAAAGTCCAACCTGAAGCAATGAGTTTACTAAGGTTGCTTACAAGAGGGAATGAGGTGAGGGGTTATTTACAGAAGCAGAATGTAACAGCTACCACCCCAGCATGGGTGATGGTTCAAGAAAGCTAGAACCTGGAGCTTGCTGCATGACTTACAGACAACTCAACAGGTGGAGGGTGTCTTCCAGGAAGCTTGGCTGCTCACAGTGTCTTCCCAGCAGTTTGGCTTGTCTGATCTCCTCAACAGTCCTTACAGATTGTATAAACTTGGGAAAGAAAAGAATTAGTGCATATATTAGTTTTAGGGATTTCCTGAGTTGTAACAAGACCTCCTTTAGACTTCTCTGGTCTAAATGAATTTCCATCCAAGATGGAATGCTTCAATTCAGAAGAAGTTGCTACACAGCAGTTCCACACCATGGATTACTTCATCACAGTCCCAAAGGCAATGGCACCAAGTGATGATGGAAAGGCCTGGATAAGCATTAGCCAAAATAGACTTGTCCTCAAGTGGATTATCTCATGTATTGTAGAAATGGAAACCGCACTGGAATACCACACACACTCACTACGATTGTTACCTATAATTTCTTCCCTCTTCTCAAAAAAGGACCTCTAAAATGGATGTAGATTTATATTCACTGCCAAAAGGCCAAAACCAAGACTGAGTCCAAGGGGAACAGCTCAAGTTAACTTTTGTGGCTAAAGAATACAGAAGTTGCCGGGTGTGGTGGCGCACGCCTTTAATCCCAGCACTCGAGAGGCAGAGGCAGGCAGATCTCTGTGAGTTCAAGGCCAGCCTGGTCTACAGAGTGAACTCCAGGCAGCTGGGACTAAAGAGAGACCCTGTCTCAAAAAGACCAAAAAAAAAAAACACCCGAAGTCAGAGCTAAACTCTCAGTCCATTTCTCAACTTCTTTATGTGGGGAAACGATAGGTACAGGGTGAAGGAAATAAGGCAAGGATAGACTAATCAAGGGGTTGAATGATTATAACTTTTCTGGGAATAGGTAGAGATTTTTCTAGAAATTCAGGGACCACCTCCCTTTGTTCTCTCTGGTCACCATCACGACACTTGTCAACTCTCATGGTGCTAAGGGTCATCACCTACAATGCAAATACCATTATAACGGGGCTTAGGGTCTCTCAGGGGTCATTTATGTGGCCATCTTGGCTTTACATCTTTTCTTTTTTTTTGGGAGGGGGCTTTACATCTTTTCAAGTGGTCCATCACAGAGGACTCTCTGCTGATAAACATCCTGTTCATAAAAATAAGTAGAATTTAAAATGGGCAAGAGTTTAGCTAAGCAGTGTAATTGTTACACCAGGTAGTAGAAGGGTTGTAAGTAAAAGATTGATTGTAGCAGATATATGAGGAAAAGATATCATGCGATGGCGCAAGGCTGAAAAGAACACATGAAAACGGGCCTTGCCTAGGTCTCCTGCATTCTCTACCATGGAACTAGACCTATTTGAGGCACTTGTGATTCTCCAAAGTTGCCATTTCATCAGACTTAGTGAAATGCATGTGTGTACAGGTGTGCATGTATGCATGTGCACGGAGAAGCCAGAGGTCATCTCAAGGTGTCATTTCTTGGGCCACATTCAGCTTGTTTTCTTAACACATAGTGTCTTGCTGACTTAGAGGTCTCTAACTAGGCTACATTTATTGGCCAGTGAGTTCCAGGATTCTCCACCAACCTAAGCTTTGGGTTATAAGAATGTGCCAACATTCCCAGATTGATTTTTTCTTTCTGACAGGGGTTCTCAGAATCAAACACTTAATCTCATGCTTGAAATGCAAGTGCTTTACCAACTGAGCCATCCTCTCAACCTCCAAAAATCCTCATTTCTGAAAGCTCCCTTGAAGTATAAAAATTTTGTTTAAAAAAACCTGTATGCTCTTCCCTTTGCTAATATGTTCTTCCTTACTGGGGTATCAGTCCTGAACCTCCCTGTCATTAGCAAGCTTCAGATACACAACATGAAATCCTTCCACCTGAAGCAATGCACACTCAGTCTGCTGTCTTCTGTTGGTGTCAAACAATAGCACATACACCGTGGGAGCAAAAGTAAAGCATCCAAGATAAAAACCAAAGACATCTCTCTTTTAGAGATCTCAGAATAGAAAGAGCTCCATTTGTGTTGTGAACCCCTAAATTATTATGGGAAATCCAGATGGCCTTGCATCAAGGAAATTTCAGAGGAGTCAGCAGAAGCCATGGTCTCACTTTGGGACAAATGAGACAAAAAAAAGTCCCTTTATCCCATTAAACAGAATAATGAAAACCAAAAAGTAATACTGTGTGGTGATGATATACTCTAACCCCAAGACGGTGCTTAATATATTCAGGGCATGATTTGGTCTATAGTGTAATATAGTGTGATGAGGATGATGATGGTGATGATGGTGATGATGATGACGACGATGACAATGACAACGATGATAAGGATGGTAGAGGATGATGATGGCTATACCCAAGCACTGGGTACAGGTGGTTTCTGGAAACCTCAACTATGTTTCCAGGTAGTATTGCCATGGAAACCACAGGATCCCTTCTTCCAAGCCACACCAACACAAAGCTCTGCCCTAGCTTTTCACTCTCCCCTGAGTGTATACCCAACAGAAGAACCCATGCACTTCATTCTTGAAAGGATGGATGAACAGGCCTAAATGACCTCTTCTTGTCAAAGGAGTACTTGAAATTACAAGGCAGCAGTCATTCTCTTCAGAAAGGAGGAGAAATGATTAAAAGCTGGGGTCAAGAGATAAAGGGGAGTGAATAGATGAGTAGAGATTTGTGGGTGAAACATCGGAGACAGTGTTTCCATTTTCTCATCACTGCTGTCAGAAAGCAACTGCTCCTTTGTTCGTGTAAATGACAGGCTTTTAAGAAGTGACCTCAGCCATTAATTTTAAACAACCACTCTTTGGTTTCTCCCTATGGATTTAGTTGCTTCCATAAAATAACAATGAGTTGAACTGGTTTTCCTGGGATGGTGGGGTTGTCTCTGGTTGTCTCTTCCTTCTCACTGGAGCAGGGAAGAAAAAATTGCTTAAGGGAAAAGCAAATTTATGTTCATAAGTAATGACATGCATGGAATTGGTTTTTTCTCCTATTCCTTCTTCTGGCTTTTCTCCAGATTCTATCTGACCTCTCCAGTTCCCTCCTCTTTCCCCCATACCCTCACAGTTTACTGAAGCCCTTAACCCAGATCCATTTATGTGTAGCAAAGGTCTAGTCAATACCATTTGCAATGACGACCTGAATTCTTCAGGGATCAGTCTTTAAGGTCATTATCTCTTCTTCAAAGTAACAATGTGTATATTTCCAGTAGTTTCTAAAGGCAAACATGAGGAAAATTCACATTTTTTTTTCATCTGGTGTTTTTTTTTTCATCTGGTGGTTTTCCCTGGCTGGTGAAGGGTTTCAGGACACAATATCCCAAAATATGGCAACTTGGAAATTGAGAAAGCCACAGAAGCAGATCACAAAAATTAAAACTCCCTCAGTTTCTCCCTAGTAGCAAGCTATAAAGTCTGGCTAGAAGTAGATCATAAGATCCTTGTTCTAAAGAATTATCTCTGGAAGCACAGGGACCCAGAGAAGAGAAGAATCCCAACAAACCGGCCTTTCTACTCTGTTCCCCCAGGTTAGCAGTAGATCAGACTCCTTTTTGTCTATTCATGCTTCTTCATGACTGGAAGAAGTGACTTCTTCAACAGTTTTCTGTTTCTGTAGGCCTTCATTTCTAAAGGATCTTGCATCAAGTCAAACTTTTATCCAATAAACTTGTATTCCTTCCCTCATGAATTTCTTGTTTGTATTTTTGTCCTCACACACGTAGCTGTCATGCTTACTGTTCTAATTTGGATTCTGTTGCTCTCACAAAACTCTGACCAAAAGCAACTTGGCAGGGAAAGGGTTTATTTCACCGTGCAGTTTACTGAGACCCAGGGCGGGAACAGACAAGAGGTAGCTGTTTACCGGCTTGCTTTCCTGTCTTGTCTTCAGCCTGCTTTCTTACACAACTCGGGGTCACCTGTCTGTCCAGGGGTAGCAACGCCTACAGTGGGCTGGGCCCTCCCAGTTACTCTCCCAGTTACTCAGTGATCAGGAAAATGCCTCACAGCCATGGCTGCAGGCCAGTCTGATGGAAGGAATTCTCCATTTAGGGCTCCCCTTCCCGGGTGTGTCAAGCTGACAATCGAAGCCACTAGCACAGTGAGTAATTGAGAATGACTTCCCACCCTTCATTGACATTACTCATTTTGGAGGGCATTTTCTTGTTGTTGACACAGGGTTTCACTATGTAGCCCAGGCTGTCATTGAACCAACGATCCCCCTACCTTAGCCACCCAAGCCCTGGGAGTACAGGCATGAGTCCCCATAACCAGCTCCCACGTCTGATTTTCCCTTTTCCTTTACTGGATGCCAGGCTTGGGGAGTTTTACTCCTGAAAAGAATGCTAGTTTAAACTAAACCAGAATTCAACTTGACTTTGTACCTGTACCACACATCTCACAGGAGGAGGATGGCATATGACGTGCCAAGCCACTGGGGATCTGGTTAGGCTCCTAATACCAGCCTCTGCCTGAAGCTGGACTGGAAGCAAGGGATCCTCACCCAAACACAAATGGTTTCCAGAAGGGGATTCCAAATCCTTAAATAGCCCCAAACCATTCTTCCTTCAATTTGTAAAGTTGCATTTGATCAGACAAAACCTAATTTGAAAGTAATCATTCTGGGGCTGAAGAGATGGCCTAATGGTTAAGAGCACCGACTGCTCTTGCAGAGGACCCGGGTTCGATTCCCAGCACCCACACATGGTGGCTATGAACCGTCTTTGAATCCAGTTCCAGGAGAATCCAACACCTTCTTCTGACCTCCATGGCATTGCACGACATGAGTGCACAAATCTACATGCAGACAGTACATTCATACACATAAAAACTAAATAAAATTAAAAAAGAAAGTAATCATTCTGGATAAGGTAAACTCACCTGTAATTTTGAAGATCTATTGTATGTTTTATTTCTGTGTGTGTTTGTGTGTGCTTCTATGTGCAGGTGCTGGGAAGGCCAGAAGAGGGCATTGGATACCCTGGAACTAGAGTTATAGGCAGTTGTGAACCGCTCAGAGTGGGGTCCTGGGAATTGAACTCAGGTCCTTAGGAAGAACAGCAAGTGCTCTTAAACATTGAGCCATCTCTCCAGCCTCTCATCTGTAATTTTGAGATTCCCTATTAAATGGTGATGCAGAGCTCTTAAATATTTATATTAGAAAGTAAGAAGCTGCCAGTTTCCTCAGCTTGAGGCAACATATTTAATGCCAAATATGAATCATCCTATAGTTTTCTTTCTCAAAGCAACACAGTGCTAGCTATAAACCACTGTATCAGAGTAAGCCAGACGCTTTCATCTGTTTATAAACTCTTTGTCTTCCAGTTGTTGCAAAAATCATTTTCATTTTACTTGGCACAGCACAGCTGTGCTTCCCTTCAGCTACCCAGGCTTTCTTAGATCAAAAAAAAAATATTAGGTTCATTACACCAACACCATGGGACAAAACACCAGCGAAGGAATATAAAGTTTTAAAGACCACCATGGCAAGATGACTGGGTGTCTAGACTCAGCTGTCAAATCTACTTCAAGCCCAGCTCTGTCATTTACACCTGTGTCAGCTGAGCCATTACTTTCCAAGCAAATGAATGACCTTTGCCTCGGTTTCCTTCATCATAAATTTGGGATCAGAAAGAAGGACTCCAGCGAAATAGGATCTCTGAAAGTTGCCTATTTTTAGTACATTTATAAACCACTTATAAAACAACCAGCTCTCCAGCTCTGATGCCCTTAGGAAGAATGTTCCTGTCAAACAAGAAGACAAGTACCAATCCCCTCTCAGCCTAAACTAAACAGAATAAAAACAAAACTGAACCACATTTATCCTGCTTTCGAGTTATTTTGGCATTGAAGATTTTGAGAGAAAGTCAGGAAAAAGGAGGAGACCTGGTTTCACCTTGAAGAGGTTGCTTACTTAGCTCAAGTTAGAGCTGGCATGAAGCCAGGTTTCCATGTACAAATGAATGAGGGGGTTTCAGTCCTGGTGATATTTACATTTGGGATTGGATGATCCTTTGATGTTGGGGTCTATCCTCTGTGTTGTAAAAAACTGAACAGCATCCCTGGCCTCTATCTAATAGATGAAGCAAGCATCTCCTCCACCAAAGTTATGACGATGTTAAATGCCTTTAGACAGATATTGTCAAATGACCCCTGGGAACAAAAGTGTCCCCAGTTGTAAGATAATGAAATAGATGATAGATGGATAGATAGATAGATAGATAGATAGATAGATAGATAGATAGATACTACAAGAACCTCTATAAGACAAGGAGCAGCATTAAATTCATGGGCATATTTCTTTTCCCTATCAATATTGTACACACAAACACACACATACATACACATACAGAGATTTTCTTGCAATTTTTGAAACACAACTTCCATTTTATCAGCCATGTTTCTCTTCCGTGTCCCTGCTGTACCACAGCTCAACATAGAGAACTACATATTCCATTTAAAGGCTGGCCTGAATGTGGCCTGTCCTGGGAAGTCTCTTCAATACCTTCTCCAATACATTCAATCAGTTACCAGCTTCAGACTTCTGCTCCTTCCTACTGATGCCCCCATAGCACTCTGCATTATAGCTCTTCGAGGCTACACTTGCCTTCTCTGGAATTAAAGGGGACATCCTATTCAAGCGTTGGTAACTTGATCCCTGCTAGCTTGTAGCAAGCAACCCTTCAAGATTTGCTGAATTGAAGATGTGTGTTTCTCCAGCTTTAACTTTCAAAACCCCTCTATTTCTTTGAGTTTCCCTATATACTAACTGAATGCCTGCCATGGATACAACACCACACTGTCCCAGGCAAGGATTGTGCAACCCAGTGGGAATAAAACCAATGCTTGTGTAGAAGCTGTCCCTGCTGCCCCAGCTATCCTGGAACCTGTTATATACACTAGGTTGGCCTCTGCCTCTGCCTCTGCCTCTGCATCTGCCTCTGCCTCCAGTGATGGGGTTAAGAGTGTGCACCACCATGCCCAGCTGCCAAGATGTCTTATCACAGCATCAGAAATGAAACTAAAACAATGCATAACCTTGACCTCCGGCCTCCACACACAGGATCCCTCTTGCATTCTCCATCTCCTTTCAAGTCTTAAAAACATGTCCAGGTACAAAATAAAAATAAATTTTTTTTAAAAAGGGACTAGAGAAATGGCTCAGCAGTTAAGAGCACTGACTGCTCTTGCAGAATACCCAGGTTCGATCCCCAGCACCCACAAGGCGGCTGAGAACCGTCCTTAACTCCAGTTGCAGGGGAATCTGACGCTCTCCTTTGTAGGCACTGCATGACATGGGTGCACTGACCTACATGCAGGCAGTACATTCATACACATAAAAAAATTAAAATTAAGTTAAAAAAAAATGTCCAGGTTAAGTAGGAAAGATAAAACTGACCACAAAACAAGAAATACTATATTGGTTAAGTCATTGAGCCACATCAAATGAAGGAATCCATTTTTATTTAAATCTTTTGTATTTTATTATTTTTATTTTGTGTGTATCTATGTTGTGCAATGCCCGTGGAGGCTAGAAAAGGGCGTCGGATCCTCTGGAACCAGAGTTACAGACAATTATTAGCTGCCGTGAGGGTGCTGGGAACTGAAGCCTGGTCCTCTGCAAGAGCAGCCAGGGCTCTTAACTGATGAGCCAGCTCCCCGGCCCTAGGAATTCATGTTTATTTAATATTAATTTTTCTCTCCTTTCCAATAAGTGGAAGTTCCTAAGACTAATTTCACAGAATAAAGAAAGCGGGAGAAACCCCCAGAGCTCCAGACAGTGGAGATTTTCTGACTGTGCTCTGCGTATGGGGGCCTTGATGCTATCTGCTACGGCCTTGATGAGTATCTACCAGATAACCTATGCTGAAGCCTTGGGGAGATGGAGCTCCACGGGAGAGCTTAGGATGGTTGATGCCCTGTAGGGAGACTGTGGGATCTCACTCTCCCGGTCCTTTTTGTTTTGCTTCCTGGCTTGTGATACCAGCAGTTTTCTTTTCCAGGGTCTCTCAGCCTCCTTCCCGAGAAGAAACAATGAAGTTTCTGGTTCTTAGACTGGAGTCTTCGGAACCATGAACCAAAAGCAAATTTTCCCCCTTACAAGTTATTTGCCTCAGTTATTTCTTTACAGTAAAACAAAGCTGCTACACACTCTTAGGGAACTGCCAACTTGAGCCGGGGGACCAGGATTCAAGGTACTTTATCAAAGCTTGAAAGACACACAGTTGACTAGATAATGTGGAACACTGCACAAGGCTCCTAAAGTGCTCTCTCTCTCTCCCTCTCCCTCTTTCTTTCTCTAAAATGATCCTAGTACTTTTGCCTTGCCTTTCATCAAAGCCATTTGAAAGGATATCATGATATAATGCAGAACAAGAGTATTCTTTAAGCCACATGAGGTTATGAGGTTTGAATTATGGTTGGAATGCCCAGGAAATTGTGGCCACCATAGAGTGTTCTATAATAAGCACAGCTGCATCTCAATTCTGTGAGATTTCTCAGACATATAGTTTTTTTTTTCCTGTACATAAAGTATGTATATATTTGAGACAAGAAGGAAGTGACTGCTGCCTCATTTTAATTCTGAACCATTTACAGTAACAAAGATTCACTAACAGGAATTGGAAAGGCCTTGCAGGATAACTTCATCCCAGGCCTCATTTTCAAGGTCACGATGATAGCATCATCTGTGTGCTTCCAAGACCAGCCCTAAGGGATCTGTGTCCAGGTCCAGTGACCCATCAAACATCTCATGATGTCCTTTTTAAAAATGCTTTATTACAGGTATAATAAGTAACAACACACAATTCACATTTCATCTCTTGAGTCTCCCAAAACCATTCACAGTAGTATTCCACTTCTTCCTTTAGAATGAGGGGAAAGGGCTGGAGCCATGTCTTAGTGGTTAAGAACATTTACTGCCCTTGCATAGGACCAGGTTTTGGTGCCCAGCACCCAAACAATGGCTAAAAACTGCCTGAATCTCTAGTTCCAGGACATCCAACACCCTCATCTGGCCTCTGAGAATACTGCACACAGATTGTGCTCTTGTATACATTCAGAGAAAACATTCACATGTAAGATAAATAAATCTGTGAAAAAAAATAAAAGAATGAGGGAGAGCTGGAGAGATGGCTCAGTACTTAAACAGTTAATAGCCCTGGCTGCTCTTCCGGAGGACATGGTTCCCAGTACCCACATTGCAGCCAACGACCACCTGTAACTCCAGTTCCAGGGAGTCTGATGCCATTGTGTGGCCTCTGTGGACATTGCACACATGTGGTATGTTTACATGCATGCAGACAAAACCTTCATATTCATAAAATAAAATAAATACTTTTACATAGTTTTCATTATTTTTATTTTACATGTACAGTGTATTGCCTGCTTGTATGTAAGGGGGCCCTTGTCATGCAATGCCCGAAGAAGTCAGAAGAGGGAGTCAGAGTCTCCTGGAACTGGGGTTATCAATAGCTGTTAGCCACCATGTGGGTACTGGGAATTGAACCTGGGTCCTCTGAAAGAACAGCCACTGTTTGAACCATCTCTCCAGTCCCTTAATCTTTTTTATATTTGTTTCCTTCCTTCTCTTTCCTTCCCTTTTCTTCCTTCCTTTTTCCTCCTCTTCTTCCTTTTTTTCTTTGAGACAGGATCCCAGCATAGAGCCCAGGTTCCCTGAAACTTGCTGTGTAATCCAGACTGGCCTCAACCCTAAAGTTATTCTCCTGCATGCCTGGCCACTACAAGGTGTATTTTATGGTTACTTTAGGCTTGAAAATACCTATGCCCTATAAGGGGAAAGAAAAAGCACGTTTGCTTCACAGAACACATTAAGGACTTGATATCAAAACAAGGTGATTAAGCAAGATTTCTGGGTCAGAAAAACAAGTAAGACTTCCACTATTTGCAGAGGAAAAAAATGTAAAGGGAATTGCTGCTACCAATAGGTGCTGATTTCAGTGAGAGGTGCTGAGATAGCTTCAAGTTCATTAAAATAATAAGCGCAGCTTGGGTCACCAACAAACCACCCTTGCAGTATGATTAGATTTGGTATTTATTGTCCCTTGGAGTAAAATGTTATTGCAGGGACTGCGTTATGTGATTTTACCCTAATTTAACTGGAAGGGCTAATTTGTACTATTTAAAGGCAAATTTCTTCCTATAATCATGGGACATACAGTAAGCCAAATGAAGTGGCAAATTTGGGGTGCAGAACAGGCCAATCCTGGGAAACTGAGAGATGTCAGAAGGGCAGAATGAGAGACAGAGTTCACTAGACACACAGCAGAGCTCTCCCTTTGCATCTCCCTTTGAGGACATTGGAAAGCAGTATTAAAATGCTTCCTGATACTTTCTGAAAATAGATTCATTTATTACAATTCAATATGTAGGGACCCTGTATCTATTAGTTTTTATACAACAATTGAGAACAAGATGAGTTTATATTCTAGTGTGTGTGTGGTGGTGGGTACAAGGGAATAAAAACAGAAATTGTTTCAGCAAATCAAAAAGACTACAAATGAAATAATCCTGACAAAATGACAGGTGTGGAGCTGGGGAGATGGCTCTGTGAGTAAAGTGCTTGCCATGCAAATATCAGGACCTGATTTTACCTCAAGAACCCGCATAAAGAAGCTGAGTGTAGGGGTATGCATGCACTTAGAAACCTGTGCTAGGCAGGCAGGAGGGAAGTGGACAGGTACATCCCTGGGCCTGCTGGCTAGACAGCATAGCCTGATGGACAAGCTCTAGGCCAGTGAGAGCCCTTCAAAAACAAGGCACATGGGGTCCTAAGGATCGACATCTGAAGTTAACCTGTGCACACACACCCACATGCATATGTGCACACATGAACATGCACACATGTGCACACATGAACATACACACGTGTGCCCATGTGAACATGCACATGTGTGCCCATATGAACATACACATGTGTGCCCGCATGAACATGCACATGAGTGCACACAGTACTGGGAGGGAGTCAGGAGCACTTTGTGTGAGATCATTCCAGAACTGACAGAGCTGAGGTCTGGCCCATGAGAAGCAGGCTCAGGAGGAGCTCACACACAGAAGGGGAAAACCTAAGCCATCTGAGCAGATCTGAACCTAAGAGGCCAGAGTGGATGAAGCACAGAGAGAAGGAGAGGAAGCAGAGGGCACCAAGTGAGTTTGGAAAGAGGAGAAGGAGCTGGGAAAGGCCAGGGGCAGAGCAGGGTTGCTTAAATAAGGAAGAAACAAGAGACCGGATTTGCAATTAGGACAGCACCTGCTGGGTTTGTTAAAGATGGATTATTGAGAGGCAAGAATTCAGGGCAAGAAGGTCTGAGGAAGAAGCTCATAAACAGAGCCCTGGGTCAGCATGTCTGAGGCACTGGGTTTGATGTCCAGTAATATTAAAAATATTAATCCAAGAAGAAAAGCCTAGTGATCACAGGGACAAGCCAGAAGAAGTTGCTCAGGAAGAAGTTAAGAGATCCATGAAGCTCAGCTCATCCAGGGCTCACAGACAAGTCTGCAGGCAAGCAGGAATGAAGACAAATGGAGGACAATGCAGGGTACCAGCATCCTGCAGGCAGTAAACTGGGGGATGCTGAAAGAGAATCGAGAGCTGTATCGTGAAAGCATCAACATGTAGACTGCAGAGTTAAATATACAAATCAGAGTACTGGGAGGAAGTTAGTGTTGGAAATGTAAGTCTGAAAGTCAACATACAGAGGCATCAAGAGCCAAGGAACAAGATGAATATTTTTTTTGTTGTTTTTTTTGAGACAGGGTCTCCCTGTAGCCCCAGCTGTCCTGGAACTTGCTCTGTAGACCAGGTTGGCCTTTAACTCACAAAGATCCTCCTGCCTCTGCCTCCTGAGTGCTAGGATTAAAGGTGTGCACCACCACGCCCAGCAAGATGAAGATTTTTAGGAGGGAAGGAAGAGACAGACAAACCAATGTCTTGTTGTCCTGACATTAATGTCACGGATATGAGAAAGACCCAGAAAACTGAAATAAGGGAACAATTCATGATGCAGTTGATAGAAGCTGGTGTTCTGGAAGGCAGGGTGACTGCACTTGTGCGAGTTGAGTAGAATTTAACATGGAGATGATTGTGTAGGTTTGTGAGCATTGTTGAAGAACTGTGTTCAGCAAATACTTGGTGACTGAAAGAGTCGGAGTCAATAGTGAGAAGGCGGGGCAGGACAAACAGGAGTCTGTTCTGTTCTTTCTATACTAATTGCTTGGCCTGAGGTTCTCTGGGGATGTGAACTTAAGGAATCATCTCTAAAAATGCTTTAACACAGTGTGGCAGCCTCCGGCTCCGGAGAAGTCAGAACTGTGAGTGTGTGTGTGTGTGTGTGTGTGTGTGTGTGTGTACACGAGAGTCTTTATTATGAAGAAATGATGCACATGATACTGGGGACCTACAAGATTCGAGACCAATAGGGAGGGCAGCCGTGTGTGTGTGTGTGTGTGTGTGTGTGTGTACACGAGAGTCTTTATTATGAAGAAATGATGTACATGATACTGGGGACCTACAAGATTCGAGACCAGTAGGGAGGGCGGCCAAGCAGCAACCACGCTGTGCTGATGGTTTAGCTTCAGTCCACGGCAAGCTTGAGGCTTGAAATCAAGGAGTTGATGTTTTACTTCAAATCCAAAGCCATGGAAAGCCAGTGTTCCAGGTGGAGGACTGTGGGGCAGAGGGGTCTGCCTTGCATTAAGAAAATCCACATCAACGGAAATAATCTATGTCCTCGTATATGGATCTAAATGTAGGTCTCATCCAGAAACAGCCTCTGAGTCGTACACTGCAGCATGGTAGAGTAAATCCTTGGGCCTCCATGGCCCAGTTAGGCTGACATATAAATTGGCCATCACGTACAGGTTTGCTGAACTCTTTGTTGGGGATGGATGTTTAGGGATAGGTGTGCATAGATGCGTTGCTTTGGAAACGGTCTTCAAACAAGTAGAATTCAAGATTCCAGTATTTACGGGACATGAGCAAGTGAATCAAATACTTTTCAAGAAGTAACTAAAAATCCTTGTGTTCAGTGTTGCAGTATTGCATCGATCAGGAATATAAACAGAGGCTAAGCGGACCAACACAGCGGGGGGCCTAACCATTCTTCGTTGTAAAGCTCTAAAATTCCATCTGATGGGTGGGGTTGCTTTTGTTTTCTATTGGTTTTCTCCTTTGCCCATCACGCGGGGCTGTAAAGAGGATCATCTTATTTCACCTACAGGGCAGGGGACACTAGCTGAATTTGAGGCTTGGAGGACCGGTGTCCAGCTGCATGCCCTGTTTGCTCCACACGCCCGGCTTTCCTGCCCTCTGTTGCCATTCGGATTTTTTCTTCATTCATGTGCAAATGTTTACCATCGCCGATAGGTGGCAGCAACTTTCCGAAGCAGTGGCTGCGGTTCGCAACCTTTGACACACTTCCTCAAAAGCTTGAGAACGAGAGTGTTCCTGCCCAGGCAAGGGGGTGTTCCTGTTCACACCAGCTGTGCATTTTTTTTTCCAGAAAAAAAAATAAAAAAAGAAGTGGCACTGCCCTGGCATATATTAAAATATTTATTATTTAAGGAAATATAATGGCCAGGTAACAGTTTCTAACCTCGTTCTGGTTCTAAAGTAATTTATAATATTCTGATTTTTGCGTCTGTTGCCCTCTTATCATTTCCCGGCAGCTGTAAGGGAAAGGCCGAGTGAGGCGGTTCCCTGCGGCTGTAATCAGTTAGGTACAGATGGCCAAGTAGATGTGTGTTCCCGCCGAACTTTAAATAAAGGTAATTGATTGGGAGAAAAAAAGTGAACATTGGTTCCCAAATACAGATGGACAGATGGCTTCGCCCAGTAAAATTGTTTCACACGGGTCATTAAACATGAAGGTTCTGCAGCATCCCATCAGAATAGCGTCTTCACGTTAAAAATGGCTGATCTGGGGGCAAGCACAAGTACCTGCGTTTAAAAGCTTGATGCTCTAGTGTGTATCTACAACCCCAGCTGGGGTGGGGGCACAATAAGCTCTAGAGCCCACTGACCTGCCATCCTAGCCAATCCGTAAGCTCCAGGTGTAGTGAGAGATCCTGTTTCAAAACATGACACGGAGAGACACCCCTGTGGAATTCAGGCTTCCACTATTCTATTCTATGGCTGCACAATAAGCCATTATTGGACAAATCAAAACGTGATCCGTATATTCCATATGATATGTACAATGTTGCATTAAACATGCTATGTACATAATATATACACATGTGTATGTATACATGTATTTTATGCACACATATACATTTATTAGCCTTTTAAGATAGATTCATGTACACCAGGCTGGCCTCAAACTTGATACAGAGTTAAAGATGATCTTGAATTTTTAAAAATTAATTGTTTGAGAATTACATACATTTCAACCATATTCTGCCCCCCCAGCTCTTCTTAGACCCATCCCCACCTCCTTAAGTCCCCAACTTTGTGTTCCTTTTTTAAATTTTTATTTATTTTTTTATGTGTATGAATGTACTGTCTGCATGTAGGTTTGTGCACCCGTGTCGTGCAATGCCCCGGAGGTCAGAAGAAGGTGTCGGATTCCCCTGGAACTGGAGTTAATGACGGCTCTCAGCCACCATGTGGATGCTGGGGATCCAACCCAGGTCCTCTGCAAGAGCAGTTGGCGCTCCCAACCGCTAGGCCATAACAATTAAGTCCAATTTGTGCACCCCAAATACTCTCGGGTGAGGGTCCATCCCCTAGAGTGTGGTCATCTTATTCAGGGTCACACCCTTCAAGAACGCTGATTCTCCCGCCCCAACAGCCATCAGTTGTCAGCAGCATCCCAGCCAGGAGCAAAGCTTTAGACCCACTGCCCCTCTGCATGTTGGGATTTCGTCTGGCCACAGTTCCATGGGTCTTGTGCATGCTGTCGCAACTGCTGTGAGTTCAGATCTGAAAGCTAGCCACTAGGTTTTAAGCTGCTAGGTCAGTACCACACTGAAGATTCCTATAGCTCAAGTATGTACTGTCTTCAACAACAGGGTCTGACCCTCCATCAGCAAGGGCAATAGCCTTTCATTAACCAGGCGCTGTTAGATATACTCCTTCTTCTTTCCCCTGCTTTGTTAGTTTTGACTGATACCTGTGATTCTCTGTCCTCTAAGCTCTTTGAGTGATATGCTGTCAGTGAACCTACCAGACTTCTCCAGTTCTTTTCTTCTGTCTCTCATTTCTGTAGTTTTGTAGCTTGCCTTCCCCAGGCATTCCTTTATGTTCTATCCTGCCTCACTGTGCCCCATCTTTATCTTATTTTACAGTTATGACTCTTCCTGCATTGCTTTACATTCTTTTACTTCACTGTCTCAGTGCTTTCTTGGCTGACTACGGTTCATTCTTTAATAGTTACCACAGCACAGGATGATGGGAACAAGATGATCTGAGATTACGTATGGTCAAAGCTGTCCCTCTGCCTTCTACTAAGAAAGACTGGCTGATATAAACCTTTGGCTCACAATTTATCTTCTCACATAGCTCATAAATGTTGGCCTATGGTTTTTGGGTACTGAACGTGCTCCAAGGAAACCTGTACACACTCAATTCATGGTTTTAGTAATGGGGCTTACATCCTAATTCCCAAATGGTTCTTTGTCTTATTTTAAACGTTCAGTGCTCTTACTGCCTTGTTTCTTGACTTCGGCTGCTTTGTGTCACTCTTTCCTGGCTTTGTGTCTAATGTGCCCCCTTGTGTATCTTATTTATTTAAGTTATTCTTTTGCATATCTATTCTTTTGTTTTGTTTTGTTTTGTTTTGTTTTTTAACCAAGACTTTAAAAAAATTTTTTAAATTTATTCTTGTATGTGTATGAATGTACTGTCTGCATGTAGGTTGGTGCACCAGTGTCATGCAATGCCTCGGAGGTCAGAAGAGGGTGTCGGATTCCCCTGGAACTGGAGTTAAAGACGGTTCTCAGCTGCCATGTGGGTGCTGGGGATCAAACCTGGGTCCTCTGCAAGAGCAGTCGGCGCTCTTAACCACTAGGCTGTCTCTCCAGCCCCTGCATATCTATTCTAATCAGGTCTTCTTTGAGGATTTTCATTTATTTATAGGAACATTTTTTTTGCTTGTCATTTTCTTGCCAATGTTTTTAACCATTTATTACCTTATTTTACTCAATTTTTTTCTCATTTCTCTTTTCTAGAAATTCCTTTTGTCATGCTTCTTTCTTCTGATACTATATTTCCTTTCTACTTCTATAATGGTTTTTATTTTTCTTTCTTTTTTTTTTTTTCTCTTTCCTTTCTAAGACCTACCCACTCGTCTTATAGAACCTCAGTTGTCTTACCGTATTTCCCCTACATTCATATGTCTCAATTTTATGGTTCTTTCATTTATGTAGTTTGCTCCATTAAACCCTCTAAAATCTAAAATCGTGCAGAATGTTTGGTCACATTATCTCTCTCATGGTGATATGCTATGTTGGTTGAAAATCTTTTTCAGATTACTTCCACTTTTTACTCCCCCAATCTTTTTTTCATTGCTTAGCTCTGAGAAGTTGTCTTCTCTTGTTGTAGCTACAAACAAAGCAGGCAAAGTGCAGAAGGTTGGCTTTCCAGGATTCATGGTAATGGCTTCTCCACTTCTGCCTCCACAAATGCTAAATGCCCCTTATGAACACTATACCTCTCTATGAGGATGTGTTTCTAGTTCTCTGTATATTCTGGAGACTTCTCTGAGCCAGCCTGGCCTCCCTATATCTTCTGCCACAATCACTGCTTATTTTAGAACACATCCATCTTCAACAGCTGCTGTTACTCTTGAAATTACCTGACCATCAATAACAATATTTTCATCTCCTCGTTATTTTCTTGTCATGATTTTACTCACTACTCTTCGTGTCTTTGTTTTTGTTGCCTGACATCAGTTTCTGTGTGACTGTGGGTTTCTGAAGCTCTACAGGCATTTTGAAGCTTGAAGATATCTGATTTCCGAATTTTATGGACAACTGAATTAACAGGAGTACAATATTCTCCAAGTGTTTTCATTTGCTTTGCCAAGAGAAATGCAGAAGCATCTGGTAGAGAGACGCTCAAAGTCCGGGTTAGGTCCTGTTCCTGCTCATGTCCCCGTCTTCCCAGCATTGTGTGATCTGATGCACCCATCCTGCCTTCTTCCTGTATCCGCCTTCGAGGAGCATCCATGCACACTCCTTACTGCCATTTACTACACAGGTCATCTCTCTTCCTCTGAAGACGCCCATGCCCCACTGTCATTTTTCAAGTCCAATTACTTTCAGAATTAACAAGCTCATTTCTCCAATTCCTATCCTCAGTTCACTGGGAAATATGGAAATGCATGCTGTGTGGAATGTTCATTAACTCAGCTATCATCATAATTGTCCATCTCTCAAACCAAAAATGATGTTTAAGTCACTGATTACTTTTCAACAATATTCGTGCAACCATACTGACCAAATACATGCTGGGTGCTGATTCTGGGGAAAGTTACGATTCTCTGAAACCATCATCTTCTCTCCATCATCAACAAATACATATCAGATAATGAAATAAAAAGCATAAAAGTGGGGCTGGAAAGATGGCTCAGAGATTAAGAGCACCGACTGCTCTTGTAGAGGACCCGGGTTCGATTCCCAGCACCCATAAGAACCGTCTTTAACTCCAGTTCCAGGGGAATCCGATGCCCTCTTCTGACCTCTACGGCACTGCATGACACGGGTGCACTAACCCACATGCAGACAGTACATTCATACATGTAAAAAATAAATAAATAAAAATTTTTTAAAAGCATAAAAGCAAGAGAGCCTTGACTTTAGGCCAGAAGTCAAGTCTCAAGTTGGGTGCTATTTGTATCAAAACGAGAAGACAGCCGCAGCGTGGCCCTGTTTCAGTCTCTGACTTCCTGTTTGTGCTGATCGGGCACTATCTGCACCTTTGACGCCCTGCCCCCAATGTTATAAATGGAAAGCTGGGTGTTCTCTATACCCCTCCCCGCCCATGCTTTCCGGGTTCCAGGGGCCAGTGCTTCACTCTGCTCTAAGACTCTAGCTCCAGTCCTAGCCAGTCATATCAACCCCATTTTCTCCCTACCCTCCCTTAGGTCTTCTGGGCTTTGTCCATGCAAAAGCCTAACTCCTGCCTCAATAGGGTTAAGAGATAGTTTATTCTGCAGCCAAATATGAGTGACCATGGCCCAGGAACACAGATTCAGGTTGCCCAAATTCCATGTTTCAGGGTAGTAACAGTTGCATTACATTTTTATAGTAACAGAACAAAAATCAGTCCACAAGCCAGGTGTGGTGGTCACGCCTTTAATCTTACCACTCTGGAGGCAAAGGCAGGTGGATCTTTGTGAGTGCAAAGCCAGCCTGGTCTACATAGTGAGTTCCAGGACAGCTGGGGCTACAGGGAGACCCTGTCCCCAAAAGACCAAATATATATCAAGTCACAAATCAAGACACTTCTCAAAAACATTGGTGAGCACATTCAGAAGGCAGATCATAGCAAAACAGGTGGTGTCTACTATAGGATCTCAGATGCTATCTGATGACATTTTTAGCCTTCTGATTGGTGAGAACTCGTAGTCTGCTAAGTTAATATTCTTTATTAGCCATGAGAATGTTAACTCAGAAACAGAGGTAGGTGAGGTGTGGCTGTTTATGGGGTTAGAGATGTCCCCAGATAGTTGGTGAATAGACTCTGAACCTGCGACGTTCCAAACTCTCCACAGTCACTGAAGTGCTACTGTCGATCTGCCTTGCAAGAAGTTGAGTCCAAGATGCAGGATTTTCTGGGGATGTTTTCATTCCTACCCAAGTCTTGTGTGTGTTTTCCTTGCTTGGTTCCATCCCTGTGACTCATGCTGTTGTAAGGCCATGCCTCTGTCCCCAGAGTAACTTCATGTTTCCAGAGTAATTTCTGGGATTTACTGGACTCTTCAACTACTCTAAGTTCACCCTCCAGTTACACCCCAGTTCCCGAAGTCTACTAAACACAACCTCTCTAGGGGGATCTGTGTGTGTGTCTCTCTCTCTCTCTCTCTCTCTCTCTCTCTCTCTCTCTCTCTCTCACACACACACACACACACACATACACATACACACACACACACATACCCACACCCCAATATGTATGCAAGTCACAGGAAATAGAAGCTTATTTCCTTTATAAGCTTGAAACAAAGCTCTAAGAGTGTGATAATCAGAACTTCTATCCCAGAAAATAATTGTGCATCTACCTACCCCTCCTCTCACTATTTTCTTTTACAGAAACAGATCTTAAACAAGTACAAATTGAAACCCTCTCTGGATGCAATCCTTAGAAGTTAGAAACCTCTATTGTTACTCTTCTCCTAAGAAAGACTTTGCAGTGCTAGTGTGTCTCCATGACAACCACAGGAACTAGTTTTTTTCTGCTGTATTGTTTTCTTTTTCTTTTAAAATTCATACGTAAAACAATCCTTGTCAAAGTGTATATCCAAATATTCCACAGCTAGGTATTTACTGAACCCATGCAAGGATAAAATTCTTGTGGGTTAGGAGACTGGCTACTCTGTGACTTAGAACATCCCATTTTCTAGAATGTGGTTATCGTTTAAAATTGAGCTCCTTTACTAACTGTATAAACTTTAAGCAAATGAATTTATTGTCTCTTGTACTGAAGATTTTTGTCTGTAAAAATTTAAGCCAAGTCTGCATAAAAAGAACAGATTACACATTAGATAATATGGGAGAAATTGCCCAACCACGCTAAACAAGACTTGCTACAGGTTTCTGCTTATTGTTTTCCTTGGTAGACTATCAGGCAGTGACTAACTCACACTGTTGTATTTCATCGTGTTCCAAAGAACAGGCATAGCACAGTCTCCTGGTAAAGACTTGCTTGTTTACCTTTGGTGGCAAAGCCCCTGCTGGAGTGTTACAGATGGGCTGTTGCAGCCAGACAGTTATTTGTGAAATGTCTTTCTCCCTTAAGAAGCAACCTGCTGCTGAGTGCTGCCTTCACAAAAGAGATCCATTCTCTCAACAAGCAGTTGTCAAGCATAATAAAGAAAAATTGGTGGAATAATTGGGGTGGCTGCCGAATCTAGGTTACTATTGTGTGAAAGAAAATGTTCGGGACAAGAATCTTTAAAGAGGAGTGAACACCTCTGTCCTTAAGGATCCAGCTCAGCCAGGGAAACACACAGATAGCCAAAGAGAGGGAGGGGAGGTCATGGAGAGTGCCGCCGGGAAGACTCAGAATTCTGTGCAGAAATACATGCTCAGGGGTCTAACTCTCTCCCTGACCAACACAGCAGTGCCATCACTCTTGATTTTACAAGACAGAAATTGTTTTATTGTTTATTTAGGGTTGTATTAGTTAAGGTGCTCTAAAGAACAAATATTTGGATAGACAGATGATAGATAGATAGATAGATAGATAGATAGATAGATAGATAGATAGATAGATAGATAGATAATTACATTATCTCATGGGATAGAGTCCGAGTAGTCCAACTATAGCTGCACCACACTGGAGAGGCTGGAAATCTAGGCTGTGGTACAGTTCATGAGGTTGGATGTCTCAGTACTCTGAATCTGGCACCAAAGAAAGGCCTGGTAGATTCTGGGAGATCTGCCTGTCTTCAGTCTACAATGGAATCCGATGAGCTGATCACAGCAGCAAGAACTCACCAGTGAGAGAGAAGGCAAGCAGCAAAAAAGGGCCCAGCTCCCTTCTGCCACACCTTTCCTATGCTGCCATCAGAAGGTAACACCCACATTTAGGGTGGGTCTTCTGGCTCTAGATGATCTAATCTGAAGATTTCTTTCTCATTTTAGTTAATCTCAGATCCAGTCAAGTTGACATCCAGGATTCACAGGATCATTCCTCACAGGGTTTAATGAGACAAGTTCTCATTACAAAAAGCAATCAGAGAAGCCGGGCGTGGTGGCACATGCCTTTAATCTCAGCACTAGAGAAGCAGAGGCAGGTGGATCTCTGTGAGTTCAAGGCCAGCCTGTTCTACATAGTGAGTTCCAGAACAGCTGGAGCTACAGGGAAACCCTGTTCTCAAACAGACCAAAACTAAACTAAACTAAAAAACAATCAGAAGGGAAAAAGAATGCAAAAGAATGGGAGGAGAGAAATAAAGAGAAAGAAGAATAGAAGAAAGAAGAGGAGGGGAAAGAGGAGGAGGGGGAAGAAGAGAGGGGAAGGGAGGAGAGAAGGGAAGGGTAAAGCATTCCTGGTAACTGAGCCGTCCAACACTCTGTATTGGCTTTTTATTCTGGGCCATACTGTTATATTTTCAAAAATTGAAATCTTTACTCATAAATATTTAGTGAGCATCTGCCATGTACCAGAATACTCGTTTGGAATTGCCATTAAAAACCACCAATTTCTTAATGTGACAGAGAAACACCCAGTTGCAACATAAATAAGAACTGTTCAGAAAGAGAGTTTGGGGACAGTCTGCACATGGGCTCCTAGCTCAACCTCAGCAGAGATGGCTGGTGAGGGTTCCCGGAGGAGGCGAATCCTGTCCGAGTTTTATGAGGTGAGGAAGAATTAGATAAATGAAGACATGGAAAGCAAGGCGTTCAGGAAAGAGCCAGTGCTTTGCTGAAAGCACTGAGCATCTTGCAAGCACCGCCCATTCTGACACTGGCCTTCAGCAGAACTGCCAGTCAGGTAGGGGACAAAGGAGAGTTGCTGGTAGACATGATGCCAGACAGACATGCACAGACACGGTAGTGAAGGAAGTGTTCTTGCTAAAGAATCAGATTCTTTCCCCTTGTGTAGTAGATAACATATGATGCAACTGAATTAGAATATATTAGAAAGTTTAAAACTAAGAACCGCTCCAAAGCACTCACCCAATTCTGTGCAGAAACACATGGCATGGATCAGTGTCTATCTCTTAGTGTGTGTAATGTATTAAAGTTTTATTCACTTGGGCCATTATTCAAGCCTGTCCATTGATACTCTAGAATTTTACCTATATACTACATCAATTTCTACTATGTTAAAAGTAACCAACATAGCAGCTAGGAAGATGATTCAGAAGGTAGAGTGCTTTTCCAGGCAAGCCTGAGATCCCTGGGATCCATTAAAATCAACCCGGGCTTTGTGCAAACTTGCAGTGCCAGGACGGGGGAAGCAGACAAGCGGATCCGATGACCTTGGCAGGCACTGCACAGCACGGCATGGCACACTTCATACATTCAGGCAATACACTCATAAACAAAATATTAAAAAATACTGTGTTTTCCAAAACCTAAAAATAGAGTCATAGTATATCCTAACTCTGTATCAGAAAAGGAACAACTTCTAAAGTAGTAATTAAAATTAATGATCATTTATAGTATTAGTATGGCTAGAAACACTTTCTATTTTAATATCACCTTCAGGTAAAAAAAAAATGTCTGGAAGTTTCTTTATTTGGTGACATAGAAAATCTCAGCATAGGGGCTGGAGAGATGGCTCAGCAGTTAACAGCACCAACTACTCTTCCAGAGGACTCAGGTTTGATTCCCAGCACCCGTGTGGCAGCTAAGAACTGTCTTTAAGCCGGGCATGGTGGTGCATGTCTTTAATCCTAGCACTCAAGAGCCAGAGGCAGGCGGCTCTCTGTGAGTTCAAGGCCAGTCTGGTCTACAGAGTGAGTTCCAGGCCAGCTGGGGCTATAGGGAGACCCTGTCTCAAAAAAAAAAAAAANCTCTCTCTTTCTCTCTCCCTCTCTCTCCTTTCCCTTCCCCCCATGTGTGTGTATGTGTGTGTGTGTGTGTGTGTGTGTGTGTGTGTGTTTTCCTATGTGGTGTGACAATTTCTGTATCCATTCATCCATGAAGAACCTTTTATGTTGTTTCCTTATGTTGGTATTATGAATAATGCAGTGTTTCTTTCTTTTCTTGACAGTCTTGCTTTAACAGCTAAGTACCTCTGTGATCTCATTCTCTTGAAATCTAAGTCCAACAGCTTTCCTAAATTCCACTCTGCCTTTTCTGTCTTCTTTATTTCAAACTAGTAGAGTCTCTGATAGTGTACCATGTTTCTATTCCTGGATTTTTTTTTTTTTTTGAGATGTCTGATTCAGTTTGTGTGAATGTATATAAAATGTCTGTTCAGCTGCAGACTTAGCATTCTCATCAGATGAGCTTTCTTGTTTTCTTCAACACAAGAAGGCTGAGGCCTTTCCAAATTTTCAGATACTGCTTTTAGGTGAGCAGTTTCTTCTTTCACTGATCTCTGTGCCTTTTCTTACAAGTTTCTCTAAGAACTCGGAGGTAACCAAGCTGTCCTTTAAAACTTTGCTTAGTAAGCTCTACAGTTAAATATCCATTTTTGTGCCTTACAGGTTCCATCCCACACAAAACAATGAAAATGAACACAATTCAGTCAAGTTCTTTGCCACAACATAACCAAGATTGGTTTTCCTCAAGTTTCTAATAAAGCACTTTCCATTTCCATCTCAGACTTCACTGGATTGTGTGGCTAAAATAACTGAAATTTATTTCAAATAGCTCTGGAGTGTAGGAAGTTCAAGATAAAGGAAGGTAAAATCAAGGTCACTTTCAAATTACAGAACTCTATTTCAAACTACAGCTACAAATGCTTTCTCTTCAACTTCTCATCACCAACTCTGTGTATCAAATACCCAAGTAAGAAAAGAGTAGCTGTTGTAGCCTCTCACTTTAACCCAATATAAGTAGAGAGCCAACTGGTGGTTCTTGGTTCCATCTACTCCTTTCCCTCACCGCTAGTTATTGGTGGAATTTTAATAGCATTTGAAATATTTTTTCATTTTCTCTTGAAATCATCACTCTTCTGAGGAGCCATAATAGCATCAAATATGCATCATGCTATATTAGACACCTGAGTGAGATGTCAAACAGCAATCCAGCGTCTGTGCAATAGGCTTTCTCTGAGAGGAACGGAGCTTGTTCTCTTCAGTTCTGTTCACTAGCCGAATTTTGCTCAGAATCCCCTCAAAATCCCCTCAAAATCCTCTAGTCTCCAGTCCTTACTTTCTTTCTAAAACCACCTAAAGGCATTTGTTACAGCACCTTATCTCTTGGTCTTAATCAAGCTCAACTCTGGCTGTCATAATAAAGTGCATTAGAGTGGGTGATTTGGACGAGGCCTCATAAATTACATGGCAGAACTGAAAATTTCAAGCTCCCACTTTTCAAAATACATATCCACAGAATCTTGATTTCTATTTAACCTCTGCGGATAGTAAAGGTTGAAGTCGTATTTGTTATTGAATACAGCTTTTTAAACCACAAATCGAGATAAAAACCCATTTTCACTTTTTCTTCCCTCTCTCGTACAAATGTGTAAATTTATATATAGGATAACTCTTACCCTTTTCCATACATTTTCTATCCCTGTAAGTTATTCTGTTTCCTGAATATTTTATTCACTTCTATTATTGTCTCAAGTGTCTTTATTTTTTATTTTATTCATTTTATTGATATCTCAAATGTCTTAATTTTTCTGTGAGGTCTTCATGAAAGATTTTTTACAATGTATTTTCTTTTCAAAAGTTATTTAAGGTCATACATACATTTTTCACTAGTAGTATCTGTTCAGTATGGGGCTAGACATATGGGTCGGCAGTTAGGAATACTGACTACTCTTGCATAGGACCCAGGTTTCGTGCCCTTCATCCACATGATGGCTAACAACCATCCTTAACTCCAGCTCCAGGAGTTATCCCTTTTTCTGGCCTCCAATGCATGCACTTTTCTGACATCCATGGAAATTGAATGCATTTACATACATCCAGGTAAAGCAGTCACATACATAAAATAAAAGTAAATAATTAAAAGAAAATCTCAGTATATACCTGTTCAATGAATAAGTATTAGCCAAGCTTATTCTTCCCCTCTAGTTTAGCAGAACAGCAGGAAAAATCACGTCTGTCATCCTGTCTAACCTCCGCATTGTCATACACAGCATAGTTTCTTACCCGTCAGCCAGAGAATCAAGTTTAATCATTTTTGAGTCTATAATCAATCTCCCAAATTTCAGCTTAATGTTGATTTCACAATCCTAAAGACTCCATCTTTCTCCTTGAGACACAATTCAAATTTTAGTTAATTTCTGTATCTAGTTGTTTGATGCCTAGCTTTCTTTCAGGTGGTAAGTTCCATGAATGAAAGATGGCATTCACTAACACTTGGCAGAGAACAGAGTCTCTGTAGTTTCTCCTAAAGTCCTGGTTAAATAACCATGGACATTTATGAATGAATAGATGGGGGACTGTTTAGTAAGGAGGAAGCAGTGGTAAAATTTTCAGAACCACCTCAAGCAGGGTACCATGCCTGCCTAGGATTTATGAGCATTGAAGATATGAACTAACTGCAGTCCCTGCAGGAGTTCTCTGCCTCTCACTCAGTTGATGCCTATACAAGATGATGTTCAGTGGGGGCTGTCATCCCTGTACTGTAAGATGTCCTCTTCTTTACAGGGTCCGGGTGAGGGATTTGAATACTTCCCCTAGACCAGTATGCATGGTAAGTTCTTAGGCCTGGTTGTCCTGATGTGTTTTTAGTAAATCCATGTGCTCCTGTAGTCTCAACTTCCTTTGCTAAATTGATAGGGTAGCACCTTTTGACTTTTAGGAATATGTTAATTATCAATCTGTACCTCCTAGGTGGGGCCAGGAAGACGGTGGTGTTCATACGCCTACCGTTACCCTGTCTCCTATGGGCACTGCTTATAAAATGGAACAGGTCAGCGCAAGGCACAGCTTGGAAAAATAAAGCAAAACAACACACACACACACACACACACACACACACATACACCCACACACACACATACACACACGCACACACACACACACACACACACATACACACACACACATATGCACACCCCATTTCACCTAAGAAAGAGTAATGTGGAACATGGCACAGCCTGACCATCCTCACAATATAAAAACTTGACTTCCAAACTCAGGGGAGCTTCCTGGTTGGCGAATGATTTGCTATACAGGCAGATGGCATGCCTTGATTCCACAGGGAAGAGAGGCTCCTGTGTGCTCAAGGTTCCTCTAACCCTATTCATCGGGCTGTTCGTATATATCCTTTATAATAAAATAACAAACATAATATAGTGTTCTTCAGATCTCTGAGTCGCTCTATCAAATAATCAAACCTTGAAATGTGAGATCTCCAAATTTACACTCAGCTGTGTAGAAATGCTGGTGACTAAAATTTGAGACTGACATCCTCTGATATGGTGGCAGTCTTCTGAAAGACTTCCCTTAACTAGTGGGGTCTACGTTACTTCTAAGTACTGTCAACATTAAACTGAATTTTAAGACACGCAGCTGGAGTTGGAGAACTGCTTTCAGAATATACTTTCCAACTCAGCATTCGATGATGTCAAGTTGGCCTCTTGAAACAAGCTATTTGTGTGTATGTTTATAACATTGGTCATTGGCAAATGCTTCAAATCAGGGCATGTTTTCCCTCTGGCCCTGAGAACTGGTTGCCCAGCCTTCATCAGCACACTACTGTTTGGGAAACAATGTTCTATGTTATCCAGACTTGCTATCAAATTCTAGGAAGAGTTCAAGAGAAGAGTCTGGACATATTGAGGACTCATCCCATTTCATACCCATGAATTGAACACCAAGCCCAGTCTGAGTTAGGGCTCACCCTTCCTTTTTAAAGTTCCTCTACACACTCCCACTTCAGAATAAGTTTTATTCAACTCATACATTACATTAGCATTCTGTCAGTAAGCAAATTTCTTGTTAGAAAGACAATCCTGGGGTTAAGAAGATCGCTCAGCAGATGAAATGTGCTTGCCACACAACCACGAGGATCTGGGTGATCTCCAGCACCTAGGCAGAAACTGGGCCTGACAAGCACCTGCAATCCCAGAGCTGGGGGGGGGGGGATGGGGGGGTCATGGAGCACGCAAGGAAGGGAAAATGGGGGGGTTCATGAGGCCACGAAGGAAGGGAGTGGGGGGGGTCAATGAAGGCCACAAAGGAAGGGGAGTGGGGGGGTCATGGGGCCACACAGGAAGGGAGTGGGGGGTCATGGGGCCACGCAGGAGGGAATGGGGGTAAGGGGCTCTCATGGGGCCCAGCCAGACCTGAGGAGGTTGGGGGGTCTGAGGCACCGGGGAATGGGAGGGGGGTTTTACCAGTTGGGTGTACCGCGGACGGGAGTGCTGGGGGATCTGAGGCCCAGAGGTAGCGAATGGGGGGGTCATGGGTCCACGCAGGAAGGGAGTGGGGGGTCATGGAGCCACGCAGGAAGGGAATGGGGGGGTCATGGGGCCACGCAGGAGGGAATGGGGGTAGTCATGGGGCCATGCAGGAAGGGAGTGGGGGGTCATGAGGCCACGCAGAAAGTGAGTGGGGGTCATGGGCAGCCAGCAGGAAGGGTAGTGGGGGGTCATGAGGCCACGCAGAAAGTGAGTGGGGGTCATGGGGCCATGCAGGAAGGGAGTGGGGGGTCATGAGGCCACGCAGAGGAGGAGGGGAGGCGCGGGCAGAGGATGTGGGGGGGCATGAGGGCCACGCCAGGCTAAAACCTGCATCCTGGCTTGAGAAGAGACGCCAGGAAGCTTTCCAGAAAGGTAAGAATACAAGCATGCGGAACAACCAACGTGTTAAAGAAGCGTTTTAGAACGTGGTAGGAAGAAGGAAAGGAGAGATTTTCTGAAGAATTCAGAAACGGGCCAGATAATTACACTCGTACATTCTCTGGCTTGATGCAGAAGCAGCACATCTGCCCTGGGATGGTAAAGAGTCATATTCATGAACACATAGGCAGTTCCTCCCCTTGTTTGCATAACTAGGTTTGACACCCACCTTCCACAGGAAGTTGGTCCCATGAGCCGATGACGGGTAGTCCCAGAATACAACTATCTACGTTGACCAGTGAAAACTAGAAAGGTAGATTTTCAACCGATAGACTTGATAGTAGTTTGAAGCCAGGCAAGTTTCATAGAGACGGCACTGCTTGTACTAACAATGATCTGCACAGTTGGTAAGTGCCTACTGTTTACGCATGAGGACTTGAGTTTAGATGCANCCCGGCGCCCGCGCCCCGCCCCCCCGGCCGTCCCCCCCACCTCGCCCCGCCCCCCGCCCGGGCCGCCCCCGGCGCCCCCCCCCCCGGCCGCCCCACCGCACGTGCGGGTGTAACGGAGCCCGCGGCGGGGGGCGCGGGGCGCCTGGGTCATGGCACCCCGGGGGCGCGGCCCCCGGGGGCCTGGGGTCATGGTTTATGGACCCCCACTCCCTTCGGGCGGATCATGGCACTCCCCCCACCTCTCTCCCCTCCCCAGTGGGGGGGTGGGGGGCTCGCCTCCCTCTGCTGGTCGGCGGCTCGGGGGTTCGCCAATGGAGCCCTCCCTCGGCCGGCGGCGTGGGTGGGGGGTAAGGTCATCAGTGTCATTGGGAGCCCATGGTGGTGGCGTTTCCCTTGGCGTTGGTGGGGTGGTTTTTCGTGCGCCCCGGGCGGGGCTCATTCGTTCCATGCGACGCAACCCAGCACGGATGCCCCGGAGTTTCGGTGGTGGTCATTTGGGCGCTCCCCCCCCCTTTTCCTTTCCCCCCTACGCAGGAATTTTGGGAGTGGGGGGTCATGAGCACGCAGGAGAATGGGGCATGGCCACCAGAGGAATGGGGAGTTGGTGAGGAAGTGGGGGGTCATGAGGCCACGCAGAAAGTGAGTGGGGGTCATGGGGCCATGCAGGAAGGGAGTGGGGGGTCATGGGCCGCAATAGTGGGCAGGCCAGCAGGAAGGGAGTGGGGGGTCATGAGGCCACGCGAGTAGGGGGGCATGGGCAGCGGGGCAAAGGAGTGGGGGCTGGACGCCGCACTCTGGCTTGAGAAGAGAGAGGAAGCCTTTCCAGAAAGGTAAAGAATACAAGATGCGGAGAGCAACCAAAGCTTGTTAAAGAAGCTGTTTTAGAAGTGGTGTGAAGAAGGAAGGAGAGATTTTCTGAGAATTCAGAAAACAGGGCCGATATTACACTCGTAATTCTCTGGCTTGGATGCAGAAAGCGCCATCTGCCTGGGATGGTAAAAGTCATACTATAAACACACTAGGGCAGTTCCTCCCCTTGTTTCTTAAACTCAGGTTTGACACCCACCTTCACAGGAGGTGTCCATGAGCGATGACGGGTAGTCCATGATACAGGACTACTACGTTGACCAGTGAAACTAGAAAGGTTAGATTTTCAACCGATAGAGTAGTAGTTGAGAGCACAGGCAATTTCATAGAGACGTGACTACTGTTCAACAATGATTTGCAAGTTTGGGTAAAGTGCCTACTGTTTACGCATGAGGGACTTGAGTTTAGATCACCAGTATTCCCATTAGGCAGCTGTGCATATGTGCATCTAGAACCCCGGTGCTGGGGCTGGGGGTAGAGGCAGCTCATTGGCTGCCTGGCCAGTCTAGTGAATCCATGAGCTCTGGCTTCAGTGAAAGACTTTGTCTCAAAAAACGAGCTGCAGAGCAATAAAGGAAGACACTAATGTCAACTCGGGCTCCACCTTTGCATAGCATCCATGTCTCCTCGCACACCTCAATCAGACAACTGAATAACTAAATAAATAAGTTAATAAATAAATAAATAAATAAATTAAAATGATGCAGGTGGGGGCCGATTGTTTGCCAGGTTTAAGTTGAATTTAGGTTTGGTCAAGTTGAACAATTGCCAGAGTGAGCTATATGTGTGCATTTGTGATTGGCGCCCAGTTTGTGTTGTCTGTGTGTGTGTGTGTGTGTGGCTGAGTGTGTGTGGTCACACATGCCGGGAACATAGCACACAGGGGACATATCCTTTTGTGAAATGGAATTTTACCTTGAGCTGAGTTTCTGAGCCTGCACATCTTCTAGTTCTTAGTTCTGTATCTCCACCTTTGATGCTCTATCCCTCTTCCCTCGGCTTCTTACTCCGATGACCTAGTTCTTGCACATTCATTGCCAAAACACAAACCAAACTTCCCCCGCATCCCTTACGATGCAGTAACTTTTTTTTTCCTCCCTTCTCCTGCAGGCCCTCGTGCATCTCTCTTTTCCCTGACCAGTGACACCCATGTATTTGCCCAGGGTCAGCGCTTTCTCAACCGTGGTTCCCTGGGATCCGTCTGTATGCTCTGTTTTCCGTGACTTATGAGTCCGGCCGGCAGCGCCTATTCCGCCTTCTTCGCGCCACTTCAACGCCCCGCTCTGGGACCCGGGCGTGTCCCGGTGGGAATGTTCCTGCGGATTCCTTCTCTTCGAACAACTTCAGCGCACTCCGTGCTTCCTGACGACTTGCGGCAAGGACAGCTCGGCGTCTCGCCCGGGCTTCCGACCCCCCAAGCCCCCTGTGCCGTGTCTACTCCTTCTTACCCCCCCCCACCACTCCATCTCCCGGACTCCGGCCAACGCCCCCGCCCGGCCCATGCCCCGTACCCCCCGCCGTTCGGCCCGCCGCCCCTCTGGCTTTCCCGCTTTCTTCCGGCCTCCTTGTTCTTCCTTTCTCTGTCGGTGTGTCCGTCCTGTCTGTGTGTGCCGGGCCGCCCGAGGTCCCCTGGTCTCTTCCTCCTCTTTCTTTCCTCTTGTTTTTCTTTTCTTCTGTTTCTTTTCTGTGTCTGCTGTCTGCTTCTCTTTCGTCGTTGCCTCCCGTCGCCCCCTGCCCCCGGCGCTCGGTGTCCCGTTCTTGGCCTTGGCGTTCCGCGTTGTTCGCCCCTGTGGGCGTGGTTCTCCGCTCTGCTGGCACTGGTAACCCCAGTCTCTGCTTACCACAAACACCCCACCATCTTTCATTCTCAACCTATGCAAGAGAGACGCTCCTCCATCACCAACACACGAGTCCTGAGCGGATGGAGCTCATTGATATCTCGTTCTGCTCCCTTCCTGCGTGGCCCCATGACCCCCCCATTCCCTCCTGCGTGGCCCCATGACCCCCCCACTCCCTTCCTCAAGGCAGCTGCTGAGATTCTTTATGAATGAGACTAAGAACCCTCTAGGGGGCGCTCTTTCTCCCACTTTCACCATCTTCCTAGCCCTGACAACCCAGCCTACAGCCATCTTTGAAATTTACTCAATATTCAATTTATCCAGGACTCTGTATCTTCTCCCTCTGTGACATAGATGATAAGATTGGATTAGGTCCAGCCTCAAGAATCCTTTAAGCTGATAGAATTTTCTCTGGTGATGGAAATTTCCTAAGTGTGTATTATGCAATAATAGATAGCTACAAGCCCTAGGGCAATTTACTAAATAAAACATGATGAAAGAGGATGTATACTTTTACTTAATATTAATGAAGCTGAGCTGGGCGTGGTAGTGCACGCCTTTAATCCTAGCACTTGGGAGACAGAGGCAGGCAGATCTCGGATCTCGGGTGAGTTCAAGGCCAGCCTGGTCTACAGAGCAAGTTCCAGCTGGCCTAGCTGGGGCTATAGGGAGACCCTGTCTCAAAAAGAACAAAAATATTAATGAAGCTATATTAACACATATAGTTATTAAACATGTATTGTCAATGGTTGCCATTCTGGGTGGGTTACCTGTAGATAACCAAGCATAAATGACGATGCCAGGGACGAATTTGAAAACTGGCACCCTGGTCACTTTGCTAGGACCATTGCAACAAAATACAGCAGACCACGTGAGGTAAATTACATAATTCTATTTTCTCACAATAATGGAGGCTCACAGCTCAAGATCAAGGAATTATGAGGGTTTGGATTCTAATGAAGGCTCTCTTCCTCGGTTTGTGGGTGGCTATCTTCACCATGTGTCTCTGCATGGTCTTCCCTCTATATACACCTGTGTCCACATTTCTGTTCTTATACGGACACCAGCCCTATTGCATTAGGTCCCAAACTCATGACTGCATTTTTTTAAATTTTATTTTTCTTTTTTTTTAAATAATATTCTCATTTTTATTTTTTTTAATTACACGGATGTATATTCAATCAAGGCATATTTAATTGATGTGAGTTCAGCAAGTACTCAGTTTCACCTAGACACTGTCTATTTTTTTATTTTTAAGAGATTCTACAATATAATGACATAGTTGTTTGCAGATAACATTGATGTTACTCAGTATGTCATACAATTAGGTAATTGGTGCATTTTGCAAGTATCTATGTCCAAATTTTGAACAACCCAAGGTTCCCATAGACCAGTTGGAGAAGTTTGTATGCACAGGCATGTTGATCAATCAGGAGTCCAGACTATATTCCTGTAGTCTCATGATTCACCCCTATCTCTCCACAGCCCTTACAATCTACCACGCCTCCTCTTCCGCAGTTTGTTCCCTGGGCTTTGGGAAAGGGGCACAAGTGGGTGAGAAGAAAACAGTCTAATTTCTTTGGAGTTGTCATTTTGGACTCCAGTCTGTTCAG
>VZQC01003386.1:1176993-1250782 GCA_009823505.1 Rhizomys pruinosus
TAAAAATGTCCATTTTACCAAAACTCTTGTATAGATTTAATGCAATCCCAATCAAAATCCCCAAGAGTTTCTTCACAGGCTTGGAAACAAAAGTTCTTAAATTCATTTGGAGAAACAAAAGACCCCGAATAGCCAAATCAATCCTGAGTGAAAAGAGCTACACAGGAGGGATCTCTATACCAGATTTTAAACTATACTACAGGGCTATAGTCATAAAAACAGCCTGGTACTGGCACAAAAACAGACCTGTTGACCAATGGAACAAAACCGAAGATCCAAATCTGAGCACATACAATTTCAGCCATCTCATATTTGACAAGGGGGCCAAGAAACCACAATGGAGAAAAGACAGCATCTTCAGCAAGTGGTGTTGGCAAAACTGGATCACCACTTGTAGAAGAATGAAATTAAACCCCTACCTCTCGCCCTGTACAAAAGTCAATTCCAGATGGATCAAAGACCTCAACGTGAAACCCAAAATTCTGGAGGTGATAGAAGAAAAACTTGGCAGCAGACTACAAGACATAGGCATAGGAAAAGACTTCCTAAATCAGACAGCAGCTGCACAAGAAATAAGATTGACAATTGACAGATGGGACCTCATTAAACTCAAAAGCTTCTGTACAGCAAAAGAAACAATCAAGAAAGTGAAGAGAAAACCCACAGAGTGGGAAGAAACCTTCACTGCAGATACATCTGACAAAGCATTAATTTCCAGAGTATACAAGCTACTCAAAAAAAAACAAAGAAGACAACAAATGAATCACTCAAAAGATGGAGCAAAGAACTGAATAGAGACTTCACAGAGGAGGAATTAGAGATGGCTGAGAAACATCTTAAAAACTGTTCATCGTCACTAATAATTAGGGAAGTGCAAATTAAGACCACTCTAAGATATCTCACTCAAGTAAGACTGGCCAGGATCAAGAAAACAAAGGATATCAAGTGCTGGAGAGGTTGCGGAGAAAGGGGAACACTCATCCATTGCTGGTGGGAATGTAAACTTCTACAGCCACTATGGAAAGCAGTGTGGAGAACCCTTGGAAGACTCAAAATGAGCTTTCCATTTGACCCAGTCATACCACTCCTGGGCATATACCCACAAGACTCATCTTACTGCAGAAATACATGCACAACTATATTTATTGCAGCTCTGTTCACAATAGCAAAAAGCTGGAACCAACCCAAATGCCCCTCAACTGATGAGTGGATAGAGAAAATGTGGTACATGTACACAATGGAGTTCTATGCCACAGTTTGGCAATTTGGGGTCTTTTGTTTTTCCAAATGAAATTGAGAGGTTTTTTTTCCAAGCCTGTGAAGAAGCTCTTGGGGATTTTGAATGGGATTGCATTAAAAAGAAAGACAACATCATGAACTTTGTAGGTAAATGGATGGAGCTAGAAGATATTATATTAAGTGAAGTAACACCATCCCAGAAAAACAAATGATGAATGGTATCCCTCATCTGTGGATGCTAGTGCCAATAACCCAGTTGTAAATATTTCTTGTGGAGAGGGATGCATATTAAAAGAACAATAACAGAAGACTGCATCAGAAAACTGACTGAAATGGAGGGGTGGGAGGGGCAGGAGAGGGACACGGGTCTATATTCGATTAATGTATATTTAATTGATGTGAGTTCAACAAGTATCCAATTTTGCCCAGACTCTATCTACAGGTTACATGGTGTTTTAGGACTTAGTAAAAGTAATATGTGTATATTAAACAACATTGGTTTAAAGGTTTTAATAAAAATGGTAATGCATCTGAGTTAATTAGAGATATAAATTGTTCTTGTCCACATTTGTTTTACTTAAAATCTATATAAAAACAACTTTGGGATTGGCACATACAAATGTTCTCTATAATTTTTGTGTTATACAGTGTCATCTTGTAGCATTCTCTTTTACCTGTAGGATGATTTAACTTAAGGAATTAAGTTTGTTTCCCAAGTTAATGACATACAGTCACCCAAAACAGCATGGGTGAATTTGATGAAATCTGCGCCTTGATTCCTGTCTATGGGTATGTGTAATATGACTGCCTTTTTGAGACTCATGGGTCAAAAAATAAAAACCTAAAATAAAAAGGGGGGGATACAGATATATATGAAATCTTTTTGTCAAAAACTTTGCAATTTAAATCTTAAAACTAACTATGGGAAAAGATTTGTATGTTCCCACGGGTCAAAATGTCATCAACTTAAAGGCTGAGAAAGAAAAGATATAGCTTTTCATTGAGTAGGATGTACCAGGAAGTGCCCCCAGAAAGGTTGGCCCATATGGACATTGAAATGAAGAAAAGCCTCAGACTGCTACAAATCCCTCTGTGGATCCTACTTGTAACAACTGTTTATAATGAGTCCTAATGAAACTTCCTTCTAGGTGCTGCAAAGTTTTAATATGAGAGACTTTCTTACCTCCCCTTCATAGAACAAGGAGGAATATGATGATGATGAGGTCGTTCTCTAACTGAAAATTGGAGCCAACTGTTATAGAGGTAATCTCTTATAAAACTGGTAAAACCACCTTCTTTAATTGACTAATAGACATAGGAACTGTGAAAAGAATTATTCTCTATTCAGATCCAAATATAATACTAAAGTCTCCTTAAGCTGTGCATTTAAGCAAAATATATTAATACAGGAGAGCTCTGATATCAGCAATGGGTTATTCTACCAAGGAGATGTTGGCCGGGGGATCCAAGCCCCCTCCCCCAAAAGGTAAAGGCTTCTTGCCTGTAAACTGGGATACCTGCAAGAAGAGAGGCGATAAGGCCCTGCTGTTGAAGACATGATGTAAACGTGGGAAAGATGTATTGAGACCGCACTTGCAAGTGTACAGTTGGTCTCTGGAATACCAGAGAGTGTTACTAAAGGCCACTAAACCAATAAAGCAAATATAGATCTCCTTTAGTCAAGCAAGACTCCTCCATCAGCACCAGCTACACCTCGCCTGCCTGGAAATACTGTGCAGCAGTGGCAGCCATATGTCTGTATATCCCAAATCTAATTGGCTATTAGCTCTCTCCTTGGAGGAATAACCCATGGCTGATACCACAAGCTTACATCCACTAGTGGTTAGGAGACGTTATAACCCACAGTAAGACCCTGTCATATTTTACAGAAAAAAACATAATTCATGGACTAACATACCATCCAAACATCTGTGTCTATACCAAAGTAACCTACCATAACAATTAGTACTGTTTAAATACCTACATATCTAATTGCTTGTGCTTCATTAGTAGGATTGAAAGGTTATTCCTGGACAAACTATCAGCCCATGAAAGGAAACAGCCAGAATTGACCAGAGTCCAAGACAACAGGTCCAGAGAAAGTAGACTGTTTTGCTTCCCATCCACCCGTGTCCCTTTTCTAAGCCTAGGGAACATCTGTGGAAGAGGGGGCATGGTAGAATGTAAGGGCTGCAATTGGGGTGAATGGTGAAACTACAGCAATATAGACTGGACACTTATTTGGTCAACTTGATTGTACATATAAGCCCTCCCCCAGCTGGATGGTGGGACCCTTGGGGTGGGTGGGTTTGGGCACAACTGTTTGCAAAATGGTTTTACATGAAAGATGCTTGTACTCATAAATTATTACTTATTGTTAAAAAATAAAAAAATAAAAAAATAATAATCAATGTATTTGGTTTTAAGTGACTATAGTAATCCAAGATTATCATAAGTTTTAACTATAATAAATGATATAGAACACTTAAAAAAAAAAAAGAAAGAAGGTGGCACAGCTAAGGCAAACTCTGCCTGGCATGTAAAAGGATGTAAGCAAGTCACATTGTGATGGCTAATCAAAGTTGTCCAAGTGAACGGATCTAGAATCAACCAAGAGCCAGGCCTCTGTGCACAGCTGGAAGGGATTTTCTTGACGCCATCAATTGAAGAGGGAAAACCATCTACATGGGGGCAGCACCTTCTGGCAGCAGCTGAGTTCCTGGGAGGCGAGAGGGAGAAGTGTTTCTTTTTGGCAGTTCGTCCACCTGGTTACTCCTGTCACTGCTGCTGTGTTCCTTCATGGACCCAGTTTCTTCAGCCTTTCAATGTGGGCCAAAGACCAAACATTTTCCAGGAATTCTCCAGGCTTCAGCAACAAATTGGGACTGCTGATACATCCAGCCTCACAGGACTCATTGTGAAAACAGCCACTGTTGGAATATCCAGAGCAAATCATATAAGCTAATTAATAAATCTCCTTTTAATAAGATATTCATTGTATAGGATCTGTTGCTGTAGAGAACTTTTTGAATACACCTGCCAATTATGTTGCAAAAAAAAAAAAAAACAATAACCATGACCATCAAAACAATACAGGCAAAACTAGCAGAGAAGTCAGCTCTTTCCAGAAGGATTAAAGGTTGAACTGCTGATTCCCAGAACCTATGAGAAGAGGACCCTGAGCTGGAGATAGCAAAGGAAGACACCAAATCTTGCTTTGCCTGGGAAAGATGCACAATCTGAGAGACTGAGCTGCAAGCTGACAAATCTGACCTAAGTTTTTTGCTCATTCACCTTGAAACATCAGAGGGCTTGTCCTGGGTTCCACACTCTCTCTTGCTCCCAGCTTCCTCCATTATTAAATTTGCACAATGAAACCACTGTTAATTTCAAAAGCCAGTTTCTGTTAAACTCTAAAGAAATACAATGAACTCTCTGTTTAATCACATAAATTCCCAACTGTGTTTAAGGAGGTTCTCTGGGGGAAACAGAGTTTTCATCTTGTAAATACTTAATAGCCCAGTGGATGGCATTTCCCCTTTTCTTTTTCATTTTAAGTTTCTCATAAAAGCATAAGGGACTTTGGCTTGGGAAAATTATATAGTGGGTAAGGATTGACCAAATCATTCACCAGGAAGAATGTGTGTCCCAGATAAAGCTTGCCTAAGGTATTTCAGCACTCATGGAAATATAATTCCAAAGGGCTGCAAAGATTGCTCAGTGAAGTGTTTGTGCACGGGCATAATTATCACCAGCACCAATGTAAAAGCCAGGTACAGTGGCACATGTGGCCCTAGTCCTGGAGGAAGGGACACAGGAGGATCCCAGGTGTCCCCTGGCCAGCCAGTTTACCCAACTTATCAATCCCAGGTTCAGTAAGAGATCCTGACAAAAAAACACAGTGAAGAAGCAACTGAGGAAGACACTCAGAAGATACCTACTTCTGGCCTCCAAATGCACTGCCCCACAGGTGCGCCCTCTGTTCTGGTCTCATTTCTGTTGCTGTGATGTAATACCCAGACAAAAGCAATTCAGGGGGAAAGCTTAGAATTCCAGGTTACAGTTCATTGTAGGGAGGTGAAGGCAGGACTTCAGCTAGTCACATCACGTCCACAACAGAGAAATGAATGCATACATGCTCAGTTGCTTGCTGCTTCTATTCAGCTCCATTTCTCCACTTTTTTTTTTTTTTTGTCTTTTTGAGACAGGGTCTCCTTGTAGCCCCAGCTGTTCTGGAACTCACTATGTAGACCAGGCTGGCCTTGAACTCACAGAGATCCTCCTGCCTCTGCCTCCCTAGTGCTGGGATTAAAGGCATGCACCACAATGCCCAGCTTCATCTCTCCACTCTTATACAGTACAGGATCCCCTGCCTAGGGAATAGGGCTGCCCACAGATGGCTGGGTCTTCACATACCAATTATCTTAAGACAGTCCTCCCACAGACATGCACACTGGCCAACCCAATGTAGGCAGCCCCTCATTGAGACTCTCTTCCCTGGTGATTCTAGATTGTGTCCAACTGACAATTAAAGCTATCCACATCCACAAATATGTAATACACACACACACACACACACACACACACACACACAAATAATTCCTGCCCTCAAACTCCTACTCCCTTATCTGCTGTTAGATTACTAGAAAACTGACATTTCTTTATAATCAAACTCATTTTCCTTCCTTCTACTGGAAAGTTTTGACTGGTTATCAATGGAAGGAAAAAAAAATGAAGAGATAGCCATGTCTGTGATGACAGGAAGGAGGGACATGCTCTGCACAGATAAATCTAAACTAATGGCCAACTTTACACATGAGGATAGGGTTATCCCTAATAATAAATCCATCTTCCCACAAGTAGACAGTCTCAGAACCAGTACAGTTAATGTTTATTTCACCAAGTGCTGGGCGATTTCTTTACATCTTGACATTTAACATGAAACCTTAAGAGGATATTGTGTTAGTTGAGAATCTCAACTCCCTTCTCATGGCATTCAATTATTATCTAGTATCCTTACACATGTACAGACACATGTGCACATACTTGCACACATATGTGTGTACAAGTGCACACACAGGCAGTCAATGTTGTTAGAGTTCCCTGGGTGGGGGGGAGTATCATAGTATATTACTTTGGAGCACAGTAAAACAAAGGTTTCCATTTATGGAAAACTTCATGCTTGCAGAGTTGAACATTTCCAGGAATATAGGCAGATGAGGCAGTGACCAGATCACAAGGGGAAATGGGCTTCTGAAAGCAAATCAAATTATACTTGTAACCTAGATTCTGGAAGACAAGCATTGACAGGAAGCCAGGTTTTACTAAGCATTGCACATGATCTGCAAAAAGTCTACAAGTGGCTATTTCTGGTATTCTAATGTCTGTTGTCTGCACTTGCCATTTACAGAAATTCTCTGGGGGCTGTCAGTCTATCAGAAAGCTGATAATCTTCCCATGGTACATCACAGTGCTGGGACAAAGGCTCTGATGATGTCCAGGCTCGGGGACTGCGAGGTACAGCACTTTGATTGCTGATGGGAGCCCTGCAGAAATATAATTCCATTTATTAGAAGCAGACAGCTTATAAAATTGTGTGAAAACAACAGGTACCAGAAGAAAAGCGAGAGACTGTAATGAGGTGCTGGACATTTGCTCTGGGTAAAGCAGAGACACTACTGATGTTTGCATTTCTCTTTAGACACAAATCAATGAGCCACGTTTTCTCAGCATGCCACTGCAAACAGTTTTCATCTAAAGCTATTGATGATTTTTACTTTTTTTAACCAAGAAAAAAGATGAGATGGAGAAAATCTGTGTGCAATGCAGAGGCTTAAAACATACGATGCTCTAGGAAGCAGTTTAAAGGAAAAATAATTAGAATGTACCTAGCAACACTTCATTTGGCTTCTTGGGAAATGAAACAATAAATAATAAAATTTTTCATATAGGAGATGTTCAACTATTTAGTGGTGAAGTTAGGAAGGAAAAATATAGGGGACGGAGATCTCCTGAGCCAGGCGGCAGGAAGAGGGGAAGACAGGTAGGAACTGGGTGCCTTGGCGAGCTGATTGCTGATCGTTTGGTCCTGCTGTCTTTGGTTTGATTGGCCTTTGTGGCTGTGAGGTTGGAGTTATCCCCCCAGCTGGGATTAAAGGTGTGGTCTTTGGCTTGATTAGATCTAGTGGCTGTGGGGGCGGAGTTATCCTCCCAGCCGGTATTAAAGGCACGCTTGTGTGACTCTTGAGATTTGAGATCTCCTGAGCCCAGCGGCAGGAAGAGGGGAAGACAGGTAGGAACTGGGTGCCTTGGCGAGCTGATTGCTGATCGTTTGGTCCTGCTGTCTTTGGTTTGATTGGCCTTTGTGGCTGTGAGGTTGGAGTTATCCCCCCAGCTGGGATTAAAGGTGTGGTCTTTGGCTTGATTAGATCTAGTGGCTGTGGGGGCGGAGTTATCCTCCCAGCCGGTATTAAAGGCACGCTTGTGTGACTCTTGAGATTTGAGATCTCTTGAGCCCAGCGGCAGGAAGAGGGGAAGACAGGTAGGAACTGGGTGCCTTGGCGAGCTGATTGCTGATCGTTTGGTCCTGCTGTCTTTGGTTTGATTGGCCTTTGTGGCTGTGAGGTTGGAGTTATCCCCCCAGCTGGGATTAAAGGTGTGGTCTTTGGCTTGATTAGATCTAGTGGCTGTGGGGGCGGAGTTATCCTCCCAGCCGGTATTAAAGGCACGCTTGTGTGACTCTTGAGATTTGAGATCTCTTGAGCCCAGCGGCAGGTGCCGGGGCGCGGGCTGAAGAGCCCCCCCCCCCCCCCGCCAACTGAGATTACGAAGAAGGATCTGAAGGAGGCAAGCAAAGCACGCCTTCAACACAGTGAAGAGGCATTCAGGACTCACATTGGAATACAGGCAAGGAGAAGCCCATATGCCAGGATCACGAAGAAGAGACTACACTGGAAAGGTGCAGGATAATCCCACGCCAAGCTTTACCAACCCTATGGATGACTCCTGCAGTGGGATCCCCCCGGGGATGCCCCAGGACACAGACATCAGAAACACAATTGGGAACATACTTAAAGAACTACAAGATCATAAAGAACAAATTAAAGAACTAAGAAAAGAGAATGAGGACCGAGAGAGAGAGAATGACAAGCTCCGGAAGGAAGTAGAAACACTGAAAAGATCCCATGCTGAAAAAGAAAAAGAAACCAACCAGCAAACAAAAGAGCTACAAAAAGAGATCGAGAAGCTCCAAAAAGAAATAGAAACACTAAAGAAATCAGAAGAGGAAATGAAAAAGGAAATCAAACACTCATCCATTCAAGAGGAAAGGAATGAAAAAAGCCTCAGAAGCAGAATGGAGGAAGCAGAACAAAGAATATCAGACCTGGAGGACAACACAGAACAACTAAAAACCTCAAGGAAAGATTATGAAAAATTTAAAAATACACAAAAATGGAACAACCAGGAGCTGTGGGACACTATGAAAAGATCAAACCTCCGCATCATAGGAATAGAGGAAGGAGAAGAATCCCAAGAGAAAGGTATTGATCAGATCTTCAACAGAATAATAGATGAAAACTTCCCCAAACTAAAAAAGGACAAACCAATACCAATACAAGAAGCACATAGAACTCCAAACAGACAAGATCAGAAAAGAAATTCTCCACGCCACATCATAGTTAAAATGCTGGACACCCAAAACAAAGAGAAAATTCTTAAAGCGACAAGAGAAAAACAACAAGTGACCTATAAGGGGAAACCTATCAGAATAACAACGGACTTCTCACAGCAAACGATGAAGGCAAGAAGAACCTGGAGCAAAGCATTCCCAGTGTTGAGGGACAATGGATGCCAGCCCAGGTTACTATACCCAGCAAAAATGTCAATCATAGTGGAAGGAGAGAGGAAAATCTTCCATGACATAAACAACTTGAAAGAATACATGTCCGGAAAACCAACCCTTCAGAGAATACTTGAAGCAATCCAAAGAACAGAAGAAAGGAGCAACCAACCCCAGGCAACTAGAAGGAGAAATCAATAAAAGCATAACTGCAGAAGTAGAAACCTAAATCAAAACCGCAGATGGATAATAAGGCAAAAGGAAGCAACACAAACCTATCAGTCATAACCTTAAATATTAATGGACTAAATTCCCCAATCAAAAGACATAGACTGGGAGACTGGATTAGGAAACAGAATCCATCGATATGCTGTCTGCAAGAAACACATCTTACCTTCAAGGACAGGCACCACCTTAAAGTGAAGGGATGGAAAAAAATATTCCAAGCAAATGGTACCAAAAAGAAAGCAGGTGTTGCTATTTTAATATCGGATAAAATAGACTTCAAAGTAAAAGAAATCAGAAGAGACAAAGAAGGCCATTACATTTTCATCAAAGGAACAATCCACCAAGAAGATTTCACAATTATGAATATATATGCCCCAAATTCTGGTGCACCAAACTTTATAAAGACAATTCTCCAGGACCACAAGTCACAGACTAACCCCAGCACACTCATAGTGGGAGATTTCAATACCCCACTGAGTCCTTTGGATAGGTCAACAGGACAAAAAATAAACAGAGAGACATCTGAACTGAACGATATGATACACCAAATGGACCTCATAGACCTCTACCGAACATTCCATCCTAATACCAGAGAATACACTTTCTACTCAGCACCCCACGGAACATTCTCCAAAATCGACCACATCCTGGGACACAGAAGAAACCTCTACAAATACAAAAAGATTGAAATAATTTCATGCATCCTGTCAGACCACAGTGCAATGAAGCTCAACATCAACACCAGGACAAGCCCTCCTGCCTACAAGAACACATGGAGACTAAACAACACACTCTTGAATAATGAATGGGTCAAGGAAGAGATAAAGAAAGAAATAAAAACATTCCTGGAACTGAATGACAATGACAATACAACACAACAAAACTTATGGGATACCTTAAAAGCAGTCCTAAGAGGGAAATTTATAGCCCTGGGTGCCTACATTAGAAAAACAGAAAGAGCACAAGTGAATGATCTAACACTACAGCTAAAAGCACTTGAGAGGCAACAACAGATGAACCCTAAACGCAACAGACAGGAAGAAATAACAAAAATCAGAGCAGAAATCAATGAAATAGAAACAAAGAAAACAATACAAAAAATCAATGAAGCCAAAAGTTGGTTCTTTGAAAGAATAAACAAGATAGACAGACCTCTAGCCCAGTTAACAAAAAGAAAGAAGGAACAACTCCAAATCAATACAATCTGTGATGAAAAGGGAAATATCACAACGGACAAGGAAAAGATCAAGAAAATTATATGGGAATATTACAAGAACCTATATTCTACCAAGTTTGAAAATCTAGAAGAAATGGATGAATATCTGAAATCTTGGGAATCACCAAAGCTTGGCCAAGAGGAGACCAGCAGCTTAAACAGACCCATAACATATGAAGAAATAGAGGATGTAGTAAGAAGCCTCCCAACTAAAAAAAGCCCAGGCCCAGACGGTTTCACAGCAGAATTCTATAAAACATTTCAAAAAGACCTACAACCATTATTTCTGAAACTGTTTAGAAGTATACAATCAGAGGGAATTCTCCCAAATTCCTTCTATGAAGCCAACATCACTCTATTACCAAAACCAGGCAAAGATACAACTAAAAAGGAGAATTATAGACCCATCTCCCTCATGAACACAGATGCCAAAATTCTAAACAGAATACTGGCAAATCGCATACAGACCCACATCAAGAAGATCATCCATCATGACCAAGTTGGATTCATACCAGAGATGCAGGGATGGTTCAACATACGAAAATCAATAAACATCATCAAACACATAAACGGAATCAAAGACAAAAACCACACCATCATCTCAATTGATGCTGAAAAAGCCTTTGACAAAATCCAGCATCCCTTCATGCTTAAAGTCCTAGAAGGAATTGGATTGGAGGGATCATTCCTCAATGTAATCAAAGCCATATACAGGAAACCCACAGCCAATATCATCCTAAATGGGGAAATGACGGAAACATTCCCTTTAAAGGTAGGAACTCGGCAAGGCTGCCCCCTATCACCACTCCTCTTCAATATAGTGCTTGAAACACTTGCTAGAGCAATAAGGCAAGAAAAGGATATTAAAGGAGTACTAATTGGAAAAGAGGAAGTCAAACTATCCCTATTTGCTGATGATATGATTGTTTACTTAAGAGATGCAAAAAACTCCACCAGAAAACTCCTAGAAACGATTAACAGCTTCAGCAAAGTGGCAGGATACAAAATTAACCTTAGAAAATCAATGGCCTTTCTTTACACCAAGAACAAGCAACTGGAGAAAGAATTCAAAGAGACCTTCCCACTCACAATAGCCTCAAAAACAATAAGATACCTAGGAACAAACCTAACCAAAGACACCAAAGACCTCTACAACAAAAATTTTAAACCCTTAAAGAAAGAAATTGAAGAAGACCTCAGAAGATGGAAAAACCTCCCATGCTCATGGATTGGGAAAATTAACATTGTAAAAATGTCCATTTTACCAAAACTCTTGTATAGATTTAATGCAATCCCAATCAAAATCCCCAAGAGTTTCTTCACAGGCTTGGAAACAAAAGTTCTTAAATTCATTTGGAGAAACAAAAGACCCCGAATAGCCAAATCAATCCTGAGTGAAAAGAGCTACACAGGAGGGATCTCTATACCAGATTTTAAACTATACTACAGGGCTATAGTCATAAAAACAGCCTGGTACTGGCACAAAAACAGACCTGTTGACCAATGGAACAAAACCGAAGATCCAAATCTGAGCACATACAATTTCAGCCATCTCATATTTGACAAGGGGGCCAAGAAACCACAATGGAGAAAAGACAGCATCTTCAGCAAGTGGTGTTGGCAAAACTGGATCACCACTTGTAGAAGAATGAAATTAAACCCCTACCTCTCACCCTGTACAAAAGTCAACTCCAGATGGATTAAAGACCTCAACGTGAAACCCCAAACTCTGAAGGTGATAGAAGAAAAAGTTGGCAGCAGACTACAAGACATAGGCGTAGGAAAAGACTTCCTAAATCAGACAGCAGCTGCACAAGAATTAAGGTCGACAATTGACAAATGGGACCTCATCAAACTCAAAAGCTTCTGTACATCAAAAGAAACAATCAAGGAAGTGAAGAGAAATCCCACAGAGTGGGAGGAAACCTTCACTGCAGATACATCTGACAAAGCATTGATTTCCAGAATATATAAACTACTCAAAAAACAAAGAAAAAAGAAAACAAATGACCCGCTCAATAGATGGAGCAAAGAACTGAACAGAGACTTCACAAGCGAGGAATTAGAGATGTCTGAGAAACACCTCAAGAACTGCTCAACATCACTAATCATTAAGGAAATGCAAATGAAAACCACTTTAAGATATCATCTTACTCCAATAAGACTGGCTAGGATCAAGAAAACAAATGATACCAAGTGCTGGAGAGGTTGTGGGGAAAGGGGAACACTCATCCACTGCTGGTGGGAATGTAAACTCGTACAGCCACTATGGAAAGCAGTGTGGAGAACCCTTGGAAGACTTGGAATGAACTTGCCACCCGACCCAGCCATACCACTCCTGGGCATGTACCCTCAAGACTTACGCCACCACAGAGATACATGCACGGCCATGTTTATTTCAGCTCTCTTCACAATAGCAAAGAGCTGGAACCAACCTAAATGCCCCTCAACTGACGAGTGGATAGAGAAAATGTGGTACATCTACACAATGGAGTTCTATGCAGCAGTAAAGAAAGACGACATCACGAGCTTTGCAGGAAAATGGCTGGAGCTAGAGGACATCATGCTGAGTGAAGTAACACAGTCCCAGAAAAACAAACGACGAATGGTATCCCTCATCTGTGGATGCTAGTGCCAATTACCCAGTTGTAAGTATTTCTTGTGTAGGGCCCCCTGAGCTTCTGTACAAAGCAGTTGGACATAATGCATTTTGGAAACAACAACAACAACAGAAAAGACTGCATCAAAGAACTGACTGAAACAGTGAACTTCTGCTCAAAACAGTCAACGTCCCCATGGAAAATATTGAGAAAGACTAAGAGATGGAAAGCATGTTTGGCAGAATGCATGAGCTCTGACGGGGTGGGGGAATGAGCGGGAACACGGGTCTAGATTTGTTAAAAATAAATAAATAAATACAATAAAAAAAAATATAGGGGACATCTAAGGTTGGACTTGGAAGGGAGGACTGGGGGATAAATGTGACCAAAACACATTATAAGCACATGTAAAATTCTCAAACAAAAAAGAGATTATAGAAATAAGTAGAAAATAAAGCCATTGCAAATATTAAACAAAATTACATGGTGCTGATTATCTGGAGGTGAGAGAGATGAGAGCTGGCAAAATCTTGAGAATTATACTTATATATTTTTCTTTCTTTTTTTTGGTCTTTTTGACACAGGATCTCCTTGTAGCCCCAGCTGTCCTGGAATTCACTATATAGATCAGGCTGGCCTTGAACACACAGAGATCTCCTGCCTCTGCTTCCTGAGTGTTGGGATTAAAGGCATGTGCCACTATGCCTGGTAAGATTTATTTCTTAAAACAACAATGTTTAAGCATCATTATGTAATTCTTTCTATCTGTTATTCAATTTTAAGAATTGAAAACCAAAATAGAGGCTTTTTGGTTCTTATAGAAAAAAAAGTAAAGTATATTATTAAAAACGAAGTTTTACAGAGTTGTCTAAATACATAGCGATACAAATCCATCACAATGATTTTTGTGCATTTCTACAGTATTTGGAAACTTAAACAGGATATCCTATCCTTTTGTAGGTAGCATCAGCAATTCTTGTGGATAGTAAACTGAGTTTGCTAAGAATTTGTTGGAAAGTTAGAGTCGACAGGCCTGCACAAGTAACTCCAGAAAAAAAGTGTAATAACGTTAGTAGGTGAGTTTTAGTTACTGAATAAGGTCTGGAGGTATGTTCCTGAGAATTAAAATTAGGGGAAATTTTGACTTTTAGATAATGTGTGTGTTTGATTTTATGTGTGAAATGTGTGTTTGTGTTTGAGAGGTATGTGAGGGTGTATGTTTGTGTGGGGTATGAGGGGTATGTGTCCATGTGCAACATGTGTGTATGTTGGATGTATTTGCTCATTTCTCTTTGTGTATGTGTCTGTGTGTGTGTTTATAAGCAGGATTTGGAAACAGGAAGTACCTTTGAGCCTCTGAAGTGAGCCCATGAGATCATGAGCTTCTTTTCTTTGTACTTGGGTAGAATCTGATATCTTCAGAGCTGACGGGGACAACTGTTGTTACATTGTTGCTTTTCTCATAGCTGTGACAAAATCCCTCACAGAAGCACCTTAAGAAAGAAAGGGTTGCCGGGCGTGGTGGCGCACGCCTTTAATCCTAGCACTCGGGAGGCAGAGGTAGGCGGATCTTTGTGAGTTCAAGGCCAGCCTGATCTACAGAGTGAGTTCCAGGACAGCTGGGACTACAGGGAGACCCTGTCTCAAAAAGACAAAAAAAAAAAAAAAAAGAAAGAAAGAAAGAAAGAAAGAAAGAAAGAAAGAAAGAAAGAAAGAAAGAAAGAAAGAAAGAAAGGGTTTACTTTGGCTTACAGTTTGAAGGTATAGTCCATCACAGCAGAGAAGAATGGTGTCAGGGTCACGGGGCAGCAGGTCACGTGGTACTCACAGTCAGGAAGCAGAGAGTGATCCGTGCTCAGGTAGCTCTGACTCTGCACTCTGCAGTATTCTGCTAGGGACTCCCACCCAAGTACTGGTGTCATGCACGCTTAGTCAGCTGAGCCTAGAGACTCCTTCACTAGTGTGCCACAGGCTTGTCTCCTAGATCATTCCAGATCCCGTCACCCTGACAGTCAGTATTGACCATCACACCTGTGGCGGGTAGAGAAAGTGAGAGCTCTTCATCTTTTCCATGCAGCCGTCAAGCCAAGCACAAACGGATTGTCCCTGGTGTAGTCTGCTGAACCTTCCTCAGAATACCAAAATGAGGCGTTTCTGAGGCACATTACTGCTGGGCCTGAATAAGACACAGCCTGACTCTTAGCATTCAGATCTAAGGCCAAGAGAGGCCCCACACTCTGAGAACCTGTTCCTTCAGATATCTCATGGAATTGTGTTCTCCAGCCAGGCTATATTCAATCTTTTATTGAAACAGCATCCACAGCATGAATTGGGGAAGTAGAAGCTAGGATTCACCCTTTTCTTATCAGAGAATCCTGCCCTTTGAGCCCTAGGCCTCAAATATCACCCTTACAATTACAGGCTTCTCCATTTTTCTCACTTTGTAATGAGAAAAACACATTGCTTTCTGTGCTTTGATATTTTAATCAAGCACCCCTGCATCCTTTCACTGTCTTGAGTGGAGGCCAAGGAGGAGTCCTGAGTGATTAACATCATATAACCAATATACCCAGCTCATAAGAGCAGATGCGGCCTAGCGGTTAAGAGCGCCGACCGCTCTTGCAGAGGACCCGGGTTCGATCCCCAGCATCCACATGGCGGCTGAGAACCGTCTGAAGCTCCAATTCCAGGAGAACTCCAGTTCCAGGGGAATCCGAGACCCTCTTCTGACCTCCGCGGCGTTGCACGACACGGGTGCACAGACTTGCATGCAGACAGTACATTCATACACATACAGAAATAAATAAAAAAATTAATAAAAAAAAAAAGAGCAGATGGCTCAGTGAGACTGTTTATATTATAAACAGCAATCTAGGTTGCAAGGTTAGGTAAAGCTCATTAGTCCAGATTATATCTATATTGTAAAAGTCATTCCTACACTAAAACCTAAAGTGCTCTGAGATTCTGATGTGCATACCCAGAGTCAGTACCTGCCAGAGTGTCGAGGGCTCAGGAGGAGCTGCTGGTGCCCACAGGAAGGGGACGTCATCATTACAGTGCTGTCTAAGTGACCCCTACATTGAGCATTCGTGGATGGTAGGTATTTTACCTAAATGGAGATGCAGTTACTATCTGTTATACAGTCCTAGAAACCCTCAAGCCCGTTGGGTCAGTGTCAAAACAGATCTATTATTGAGTTGTAACTGCCAATAGCAATCAGAGTCCAAGGGAATCATTTACTTTAAGACTGTATCAGTGCCTTCCAGAGACAGTGAGGATAAGAAGAAATTATTCTTAAATATGACCTTTGGCTTCATCCACTTTCCTCTGTTTGTCCTTGAGCCCCTGAGGTTGAATAAGGACACGACTCCACCTCCCCTTCCCCCACACTCCCTGTCCCCAGATGTAAAATCGGTCCCATTTTTTGTATCCCTGGGCAACTTTAATGTAGCAGGAAATACCATCAGCTTCCAGAAATTAAAATTCTTCCCCTATGCATACCAGTACTTAATTGAATGCTGACTACCAGGTCCCTGAATCCTCCAAGCCCCCTACCCCCATGGTACTTTGAGGACACATGTTAATGGTCCATTTACTCAATTTAGAAGGTGGGAGCTCATCTGTCCCAGCATATGGCTTGTTTAGGTAAAAATCGTGATCACACAAATCAGATTTTTCCTGGAGAGTAACTGCTTAAAAAATATTCCTAGCTAACCATGTCCCTCTGATAATCAAGGCTGCCTAAGCCCCAAAGTTCGGCTTGGTAGCTGCTAATCTTGAGAGTCAAGCCAGATCCTGCTATTTGTTGTTGTTCTTCACAAACTTCTTCAGGCCAGAGTGTCAACAATGACAGTACTGTCCAGAGAATGTGCCACTCACGGAAGTAGAGCTCTGTGTCACGTGATCCATGTGAGGCAGGTTCACACCTCACCAGACTGAGCTTACAGCTTCTCCCCCAATTAACGCAGTACACTCCCTCACTGATGCAAGGAGCCTGAGCTGGGTTCCCAGGGCAAGCTGATTTCCTCATCCTTCACCAGCCAATTAACTGCTCAGATTCCTTTTACCTGCAGTTCCATGTACGTGAAGTGGCCTGATTCATTTTTCATATCCCCCTCAGAGACCTTCATGTTAGGGTTCAATGTCACAGGTTTCATCTTTCTCCCTGGAAGATGAAGAATTTTCCCTTTCTCTTTTCTTTTCTTTTTTTTTTTTAAATATGGACTGATCTCTAAATGAGTAGCATAAAGCTTACTTAGGTACTTAATTATAAGGAACTCACAAGAAACTTGGCAGTTTTTCAAGTATCTAAAGAAAATGTGCCTACGCTCTTACATTTAAATGGACTATAATCTGCTAAATAACGGTAAGCCCCATTGTTTTAGAAGTTAAACATAATGCAACACTATAAATATTAATACAAAGGAAACTCAACATATAGTGCTGATGTCATTATTGAAAAATAGATTATTTCCTTCTTTTGAATGTCAAAAGATATAAAGTTGGACTGGAGAGATGGCCTAGCGGTTAAGAGCGCCGACTGCTCTTGCAGAAGACCCAGGTTCATCCCCAGCACCCACATGGCAGCTGAGAACCGTCTGTAACTCCAATTCCAGGAGAACTCCAATTCCAGGAGAACTCCAGTTCCAGGGGAATCCGACAGCCTCTTCTGACCTCCGCAGCATTGCACGACACGACACGGGTGCACAGACCTACATGCAGACACTACATTCATACACATAAATAAATAAATAAATAAATAAATAAATAAATAAATAAATAAATAAATAAAATATTTTAATTTTATTTTATTTATTTATTTATTTTTATTGATGCTTTGTGTATTTCATACATCATTTTCCAATTCAGTTCAGGCATATATCCCCTTCCCTTCCCCCCACCCCACCCCTACCCATCCCAGATCATTCATTCTGCCATAACTTTCCTATCGTGTCTTCTCTGTTTTGTTTTGTTTTTGTTTTCAATTTTTTTTAACAATAAGTGATAATCTGTGAGTACAGGCATCCTTCATGTAAAACCAATTTGCGAGCAGTTGTGCCCAAACCCAACAGCTCATGGGTCCCAACCATCCAGCAGGGGGGCTTGTATGTTCAATCAAGTTGTCAAATGAGTGTCCAGTCTATATTGTTGTAAGTTTCACCATTCACCCCCAATCACAACGGCCCTTACATTCTACTTGCACCCTCTCCGCAATTGGTTCCCTAGGCTTAGAAAAGGGGCACAGGTAGATGAGAAGCAAAACAATCTACTTTCTCTGGAGCTGTTGTCTTGGACTCTAGTAATTCCGTCTGGTTTCCTTTCATGGTCTGCCAGCTTGTCCAGGCATAACCTTTTGATCCTACTAATGAAGCGCATGCAATTAGATATATAGGTATTTAAACAGTATAATATATAGCCTTTCGATCCTACTAATGAAGCACACGCAATTAGATATATAGGTATTTAAACAGTACTAATTGTTATGGTAGGTTACTTTGGTATAGACACAGATGTTTGGATGGCATGTTAATCCATGAATTACATTTTCTTCTGTTAAGTATGACAGGGTCTTTGTGTGGCTCATAACATCTCCTAACCATTAGAGGATGTAAGCTTGCTGTTATAGAGGTATTCTCTTGTTAAATCGGTAAAACTGCCTTCTTTAATAAATAAAATATTTTTAAAAATTAAAAAAAAGATATAAAGTTTGGGGCTGAAGAGATGGCTCAGCAAATGCTGCTCTTGCAGAGGACAGTGGTTTGGTTCCCAGCACCTGCTTCAAGTGACTTACAGCTACCTGTAACTACAGCTCCAAAACATCAGATGCCTTCTTCTGGCAACTGCAAACACCCACACATATGTTGAGCATACACACACACACACACACACACACACACACACACACACAGAAATGAAAAATAAAGTTGCCTGCCACCAAGCCTGAAGACCTGAATTTAGTCAGCCCAGACCCACAGGATAGGAGAAAACTGACCCCACACATATGCCAAGGCACCTACATATACCAGTTTGGCAATGGTGAGAGCATGCACAAGGCCCATGCAAGCTCCATCAGACAAAACCAGCATAAAACTCAGGAAATGGGCAGCAGCCCACAATGTCGGCAAGGACCTTGGCAGCTGAGCACTGCTGAGTGAGGGAGTGGCACTAGATAGGTTGACTAGACCACAGTGGATTAACTCATATAGAGGGACATTTGGGTATGTAACTTGAATCTATAGTCCTTAACATATATGAAAAAATGGATGAAGTCCTGTGGGCAGGCTATGGGGGACTGCAGATAGGGGGACTACGATTAACATGTACTGTTTAATAGAGTTGATGATCTAATCCCAGCTTCAAGGTCTAATAACCACATCAATGACTGGCACAGCAAATGACATTTGTGTAGTGGTGGCACTTTTATCTTATGATGACTCAATCAACAGCTACCTAACTGGAATTAAGCCTGCTCAATGCGGGCAGGGAAACTCAGGTATGGTGCTGTAAACATTGCCAAATACATATAGCTGGAGAGGTCATAGATCTTAGAGAAACCCCAAGGCTTTTCATATCCCTAGACAAATGTAATTTCTTACTATGTGCAAAATATCGATCCTTATATTTAGAGACAAGTATCCCAGTCACCACTCATCAAAGAAGCTCCTTTTTCAACAGACAGAGATTATTACAGAATTCTACAATTGGTCACACACAGAGATTGTCTGTGAATTTCCCAAGCCTAAAGGCACATTTATGATGCAACCTCTACACTTAAGTCTCATGAAACATAGAATAAAGGTAAAGAGATCTCTAATGAATCTCTCAGTTCTAATCAAAGAAGTTCCCTCACACAACAGAGTGTCAAGGATACAAAAGATGACAAATGGCCAAAATGTAGAGAATAAGAGTCTGCAGAGTCTGTGTCCTTGGACAGGATTCCTATATTAAACTCTACCTACCTAGGAGTCAGGGACCATTGCAGAAGAGGGAGCAGAAAGATTGTAAGAGTCAGGGGGCAGGTGCATGGCCATACCTGGGACCTTGCTCATATGAACCTCCAGAAATAGTGTCAGGATGCACAAGGCCTATGCAAATTCAAACAGAAAAAAAAAAATAGCACAGAACTCTGGAAATGGGCAGTAGGCCCCAATCTTAGTCGAAGAACTATTGTCAGCTGATTACTGCTAGATGAAGAGCTGATCTTCTTAAAGGGAAGGGGTTGTTGCATGTATACATAGTTAATCCAAGATGAGATCATATTAGGTTGAGGTAGCGTTCTAATCTCATTTGACTAGAAAAGAAGAAATTTGGGCACACACACATACATGTATGAAAAGGGGAGACAGCAAAGACCACCAATCCAGACAACTCCATGGGGGACAGCAGTTACTGGGGACTTCTGGACTGCCTCCTGCTAGGATCAGTAGCTTCTTGACACAGGCTGGGGTTTTTTGTTTGCTTGTTTGGTTGGTTTTTTTTTTTTTTTTTTTTTTTCTTTTTGATACAGTGTCTCCCTGTTAGTCCCAGCTGTCCTGGGAACTCACTCTGTAGATCAGGCTGGCCTTGAACTCACAAAGATCCGGCCTACCTTTGCCTCCCAGTTGCTAGGATTAAAGAGCTGTGCCACCACGCTCAGGCTGGGTTTTTATAGGGTCCTTCTGGATAGGGGAAGGTGAATGAATAACGGGTCCTTGGTAAGGGAGGGAGCTTCAGATAGGGCTAGTTTCTTTCTTTTTTTCTTTCTTTCTTTCTTTTTTTTTTTTTGCATTTTTGAGACAGGGTCTCCCTTTAGTCCCAGCTGGCCTGGAGCTTACTCTGTAGACCAGGCTGGCCTTGAACTCACAGAGATCTGCCTGCCTCTGCCTCCCGAGTGCTAGGATTAAAGGCATGTGCCACCACTCCCGGCCCAGGGCTAGTTTCAATGAGCTGTTTTTCAGTTTTTTGGTGAACTGTTATGGAAGATTGGTTGTGATGGATAACTGCAGTTGTGTTGTTCTGAGTTACTGAGAAACTAGGCTGAGTTAGTTACTCTTTCCCAGAAAGCAAGCTGCCTGCTGGGTTGGGGTCTCCATGCTGCTGTCAGCATTGACTTCTCCTTCAGGTCCAGTTCTACCTAACAATACATACACGTTTCTATGTAGGTGTGTGTATGTATGTATGTATGTGTGTATGTATGTATGTATGTATCTATGTGTGTATGTATGTATGCGTGTATGTATGTATGTGTGTATGTACGTGTGTATGCATGTATGTATGCATGCATGTATGTATGTATGTGTGTGTGTATGTATGTATGCATGCATGTATGTATGTATGCATATATATCTGAAGTTATAAGTAATAATTACTCCAGCGGAGTGTAGGAATACCTACAAACAAACAAAAACACTGTAAAATTTCATTCTGAGCCCATTGGAGGTACACGATGAAGACAAGATGAGTTTACTAATGAAAATAAACCCCAAACTATGTTCCATAAAAATCTAGATATATGCTATTCAAGTCTTAAAAAACGTTGTTTCCAGGAAACCCAGGTGACAAAGGTGGCTGGACCTGGAAGGCACTGTGGGAGCCAGGAAGCGAGTGAACTCCAAGGAGTTGAGCGAGAGCGCCACCATGGACTTTCTTTATCGCTGCAAACATATTTGGCAGAAGGAATTGGCTTTTCAGTGTGGCTTCCTCCTCTCCCTCCTGAAACACCCGCTGAACATCACATCTACTAGACCAGGAGCCTCCTTCCACAGCTGAAAATGAGAGGCCAGCGCGGTGCGTCTGTCATCTGGCCTTTGAGGTTATATATGAGCTCCACATCGTCCAGCGAGTGCTGATGTTGAAGACTGAGCCATTAGGACATGAAAGAAACACCCTAGGAATTCTCAGATGTCCAAACAAGAATAGGAAGTAAAGCTGGTGGGAACTCAGAGCATTAGGGGTCCAGTCTGAGCCTGAGGAGGGATTATTCACACTTACAGGAGGAGATAGCCTGGGGCATGGCAGGCACAGTTCCTATGACTTATATAAATATGTGATAAAAACATAAGCAATGAAAGGAGTGTAGCCCAGCAGGAAAGAATTTTCTTTTCTTTTCTCTTCTTTTCTTTTTGTCTTTTTAAGACAGGGTCTCCCTGGAACTGCTATGTAGACCAGGCTAGCCTTGAACTCATAGAGATCTGCTCCCACCCCATCCTCACACCTACTCCTCGCCTTCACCTCCTGAGTGCTGGGATTAAAGACATGTGCCCAACCAGAAAACAATTTTCAATCCACTCCTGCAGGATGGAAATACTATTGGGCTGTGAGCAGCAGGCCTGGATTCTGGCAAACGCAGAACACAGGGCCAGAACAGGGTGGGGTTTAACCCTCCAAGGCCTGCCCCATCCCTGCCAGCCAGTCCCACACTCTAAAGGTTCTACAACCTCTCCAGACAGTATCATATGGAGATCAGTGTCCAAACATGTGAGTCTACAGAGCACACTTCAGGGTTCAAACTAAAACACCTGCACAGGAATCAAAATTCAAAATCCAGGGGCTGGAGAGAAGGCTCAGGAGCCACAAGCCTGTGCTGCTCTTGCAGAGGACCCCAGCAGTCAGGTAAGGCGGCTCACATTTGCCTGTAATTCCAGCTCCAAGGGATCTGATGCCCTCTTCTGGCCTTTGTGGGTTAGTATGCATGCTCGTGTATGTGTGTGTGTGTGTGTGTGTGTGTGTATGTGTGTGACACACACACACACAAATAATAATAATAATAATAATAAATATTATTTTTAAATTCAAAGTACAGTTTCTACTGAATACAGATTGCTTTACAATTTATTTATTTATTTATTTATTTATTTATTTATTTATTTATTTATTTATTGTCTGTGTGTGTTGTGTCACTCCGCCACATGTAGAGGTGGATGCTCAAACCCCATCCACTGGATTACAGGGAAAAGGGAAGACACAAGACATCCACCAGCAGCTGTCCTAAACTGTGGGGTCAAAGGCTGACAACCTTTTCACTGCCTGCCTGTCTTATCTAACATCTACACCAGGCAATGCCCTATTGGCACTCCCAGATCCTCCAGGCTGCTGCCTGATTGGCACTCTACAGCCTAATTCTCAGACTGCCACCTGTTAGTCGCTCTACAGTCTGATTTCCTGCCGGTGCACTCACCACATATCACAGCTGGTGACCTGATAGGTCTCCTTCCAGCCCCACGCCAGCTTCCCAGGTTGGTGGTCTGATTGACCACATCCAACCCACTGGTCACTAATATGCAAGCCTCACTGGTTAAGATTACACACACAGAATAACGGCCAGTACTCCCTGTCAGATGGTAAGAAGGACTAGTCTTTTTATTCACAGCATTCTGTTTTTATACCCAGAATGACATCATATCTCAGAGCCTGGTTTCAGACCCCGTGCCTCATGTTCCATAACATCATGAGTACTTGTCAATGCCTTTGATCCCAAGGTATCACAGGCTTGCTAATGCACATGCAGATCCTGCCCAAGACCAGGTTTCAGTGTAAACAGACAAGCAGGTAATAGCACAAAAGAAGCCACCGGTAGCCTCCTTCTTCCCTACATGTGTGTCTGTGTGTGCATGCACACAATGCTCCATAGTGTGTGGAGGTCAGAGGACAACTTGCAGGAGCCTGTTCTGTCCTTCTACCATGTGAGACCCAAGGTTTGAACTCAGGTCCCCAGGATCACAGCAAGCACCTTTGTTACTGAGCCATCTTGCCAGCCTGTGTGTTGTTTTCATACTACAATTAATCAAAAAATTGTAAGTCAAATCCAGGGAAGCAGGATTTGACATATTTATTACTGTTCTGATGAAAGCCAGCTACTTTGGGACTAGTAATATCAGTGGTGAACTTTTTTTTTTTTTTTTTTTTTTTTTCTTTTTTTTTTTTTTTTTTTTTTTGTCTTTTTGGGACAGGGTCTCCCTATAACCCCAGCTGGTCTGGAACTCACTTTGTAGACCAGGCTGGCCTTGAACTCACGGAGATCAATCTGCCTCTGCCTCCCAAGTGCTATGATTAAAGGTATGCATCATCATGCCTGGCTTAAAGATGGTTCTTGGCCACCATGTGGGTGCTAAGAATAGAACCTGAGTCCTCTGCAAGAGCAGTTGGCACTCTTAACCTCTGAGTCATCTCTCCAGCCCCATCGGTGGTGAACTTTTAAATGATTGTAATTATCAAGTCTTAATTTAAAGCAGTGCTTTTGTTGGAAGAGGGTGTGTGTTTTCAGACAATCCAATAATTTCCCAATGCATGTCCAGTGTTGTGGCATTCCGTTCAAGCTGTATCTTACATGTCCTTCTTTTTTCCATCTATGAGATACTCACATGACTAATAGCACTTTATATTTACTTTAAAATCATCCAGATATTATATATATATATATATATATATATATATAATTTCATACATCTTTACTGTTAAGCTATGGGCATTTCTGGATTGATTCCACATCTAAATGTCTTAAAGGAACAGAGATTTCACACCAGCCATTTGATAAGGTTGCTATGATCAATGTTCTGATTCTATGGAACTACACTGAAAAGTTCAATATTTATCCTTGTCTTGCTGACACCATCATCAGATGCTATCAGCTTTTCAGTCAAAACATTATGCTTCTAATTATACTGCAAATGGCCTGAGATCTGCCAATCAACATGTTTCTTTAGTTCCCTCCCTCATTCTCCTGCAACAACAGGGGCCTCAGCCAGGGCTGAGCTGGCAGACTGCTGGATGATTCATGAGCTACAGTGGGATTCAGTTTGGCTCTTCCAATGGCTGCACAGAGCCAAAAGGAGCCAATATGTGTCTGTTTCCACAAACCACCAGTTTTCACAAAGGGACGTTCGAGGAGGAAAATCTCTTATACTTTCTCTATAGCATGGGCAGTTGCTAAGGAGATGCCTGCTGCCTATGCTCAGTAAGGCCACTCCACAGGCTCTCCAGGGCTCCTCAGGAGGGCCTGCACAGTTTGATGGTTTTCATTGCATGTGGGCCAAGAACTCGGAATCAGGCTCCCCAAACCCCTTGGAAAGATTCTGTGACTTAACTCATTTCTTGCCATGAAATCTATTTTTGGGAAAAAGGGATTTGGTTCTGCCCATAATTTTGATGAAAATAGTTCCTTAAAGACTGCTTATATTTATACATACTAATACAATTTACATGTTAAACAGCACTATTTTAGAATGATTTAATGTAGTTTTCAACAGAAGAAAAAAGGGGAAATTTTCAGTTTATAAAACCCCTCCCCATAGAACTAATGGTTTCTTTTTATAAATCACTTTTTCTTTTTCTTTTTTGTTTAATATACACATATTTACTTTTATTAAGTCCTAAAACACCATGTAACCTGTAGACAGAGTCGGGGCAAAATTGAATACTTATTTAACTCACATCAATTAAATATGTATTAATCGGATATACACCCATGTCCCTGTCCCGCCCCTCCCACCCTTCCCAATTCACCATTTCAGTCAGTTTTCTGATGCAGTCTTTATGTTTTTGTTCTTTTAATATGCATCCCTCTCCACAAGAAATATTTATAACTGGGTTATTGGCACTAGCATCCACATATGAGGGATACCATTCGCCGTTTGTTTTGGGGGACTGTGTTACTTCACTTAATATAATGTCTTCTAGCTCCATCCATTTACCTGCAAAGTTCATGATGTTGGCTTTCTTTACTGCTGCATAGAACTCCATTGTGTAGATGTACCACATTTTCTCTATCCACTCATCAGCTGAGGGGCATTTGGGTTGGTTCCAGCTTTTTGCTATTGTGAACAGAGCTGCAATAAATATAGATGTGCATGTATTTCTGCAGTAAGATGAGTCTTGTGGGTATATGCCCAGGAGTGGTATGACTGGGTCAAATGGAAAGCTCATTTTGAATCTTCCAAGGGTTCTCCACACTGCTTTCCATAGTGGCTGTACAAGTTAATATTCCCACCAGCAATGGATGAGTGTTCCTCTTTCCCCACAACCTCTTCAGCACTTGATATCTTTTGTTTTCTTGATCCTGGCCAGTCTTATCAGAGCGAGATGATATCTTAAAGTGGTCTTAATTTGCATTTCCCTAATTATTAGTGATATCAAACAGTTTTTAAGATGTTTCTCAGCCATCTCTAATTCCTCCTCTGTGAAGTCTCTATTCAGTTCTTTGCTCCATCTTTTGAGTGATTCATTTGTTTTCTTCTTTCTTTGTTTTTTGAGTAGCTTGTATACTCTGGAAATTAATGCTTTGTCAGATGTATCTGCAGTGAAGGTTTCCTCCCACTCTGTGGGTTTTCTCTTCACTTCCTTTATTGTTTCTTTTGATGTACAGAAGCTTTTGAGTTTAATGAGGTCCCATTTGTCAATTGTCGATCTTATTTCTTTTTGCTTTGTTGAAGCTGTTAATGGTTTCTAGGAGTTTTTCTGGTGGAGTTTTTAGCATCCTTAAGTAAAGAATCCTATCATCCCAGACACTTGGCACGCATCATTCTGACTTCTCCTTTTCACAACTCAGTTCTGCCTTCACCATCATCTTTTCTCGCCCTTATCTGCTGCCTCCTAGCAATTGTTTCAAGCCTATATTGAAGAGGAGTGGTCTCAGGGGGCAGCCTTACCGCGAGTTCCTAACTTTAAAGGGAATGTTTCTCGTCACTGTTCTGCCATTTAGATTGACTATTAGCCCGCTCGGGGTTCTCCGTCGCTCATATCGGCTTTGATTTCATCTCGCACGGAACTGATCCCTCCAATCAATTCCCTCTAGGACTTTAGCATTGGAAGGGATGCTGGATATTTGTCAAAGGCTTTTTCAACATCAACTTGAGATGATCGGTGGTGGTTTTGTTCCTTTGACCTTCCTGTTTTATTCGCTTGTTTGATGGATGTTTTACTGATTTTTGTATCTTGAATCATCCCTGCATTTCTGGTGTTAATCCAACTTGGTCATAATGATGATCTTCTTGATGTGGGTCTGTTATGCGATTTGCCAGTAATCCTCTGTTTAGAATTTTGGCATCCTCTGTGGTTCATGCGGGAGATGAGTCTATAATTCTCCTTTTTAGTTGTATCTTTCACTGGTTTTGGTAATAGAGTGATTGTGGCTTCTAATCCAGAAAGACGGAATTTGGGAGAATTCCCTCCTCTGATTGTCGATACTTCTCAACACAGTTTTTCCAGTACAATAATCGGCCTCTCGCTCAGGTTTTTGAAATGTTTCTACTCAGTTCTGCTGTGAAACTGTCTGGCCCTGGGCTTGCTTTTTATAGTTGGGAGGCTTCTTACTTCATCCTCTATTTATTCATATATTATGGGTCTGTTTCAAGCCGCCTGATACCTCTTCTTGGTCGAGCTTTGTGATTCCCAGGATTTCAGATATTCAAATCCTCGGGGTTCGATCTTCTTGCTAGGGTTTTCGAAAACTGTGAGAAAATAGGTTTTGTAACACCTCCACTCTCCCCGTATAACTTCTTTTCCATGGATCTTTCCTCTGTCTGTTGTGACGTTTCCCATTTCATCACAGATGAGCTAAGTTGGATGTTGGAGTTTTGTTCCCTCTCCTCTTATTTTCGTCTAACTGCGGCTCAGAGTCTGTCTAGTCTTCGTTTTACTTCTTTTCAAGAAACCAACCATTCTGGACTTCGATGTGATTTTTGCTATATGTATTTCTTTGGTTTGTTTCATTGGATTTCTTGCTCCTGCATTCTTTGTTCATTTCTTCCTGTCGTTGTGTTAGGGTTCATCATTTTTTCTTCTCAAGTGGCTTTAGCTGTAGTGTAGATCATTCAACTTTGTGCTCTTTTGGTTTTTCTAATGTCGGCACCCAGGGTATAACTTCCCTTCTTAGGACTGCTCTTATAGGTATCCATAGTTTTCTTTTGTTGTATTGGTACCAGTGTCATTCAGGTTCCAGGAATGTTTTAAATTTCTTTCTTTAATCTCATTCCTTGACCCTTCAATATTCAGAACGCTGTGTGGCTTTAGTCTTAGTCCCACTGTGCTTTTGTAGGCAGTCAGGGCTTGTCCTCGGGTTTGATGTTGAGGCGTTCATTGGCACTGTGGTTGAGGTAGGATAGCATGAAGATTTTTCAATCTTTTTTTTGTAGATTATTTTTTTGTTTTTCATTTGTATTTTGGTCGATTTTGGAGAATGTCATGGGGTGCTGAGTAGAAAGTGTATTCCTCTGGTAATTAGGATGGAGATGTTCTGGTAAGAATGGTCTGTGAGGTCCATTTTGTGTATATATCGTTCAGTTCAGGGATGTTCTCTGTTTTATTCTTTTTACGTTAGGACATCAAAAGGACATCAAGGTGGGTAGGAAAGTCAGCTAAATGTGAGTTGCTAGCTGGGGCCGTTACTCTGGTGAAGTGTGGTCATGGAGAACTTCGCTCTTTAGATAAAGTTTGGTGACCAGAAATTTGGGCTCATCATATATTGCATCAATTGTCGAAATTTTGGTAGTTTTGTCCTTTGATAAGAATGTAATGTCTTCTTTGTCCTCTTCTGATTTCTTTTACTTGAAGAATCCTATTTCTATCTATATAAACATAGCACACCTGCTTTCCTTTTTTGGTACCATGTTGCTTGCAATATTTTATTCCATCCCTTCACTTAAGTGGTGCCTGTCCTTGAGGAAGATGTGTTTCTTGTCAGCGCACATATCACATGGATTCTGTTTCCATCTACTTCCCAGTCTATTATCTTGTACTGGCGGAAGATCTAGACCATTAATATTACAGGTTATGAACTGATCACGGTTTTGGTTGCGTCTTTCTCTTTTGCCTGTTTATCCCATCTGCGGTTTTGACTGGTTTTTCCTACTGCAGCTTATGTCTTTTACTGTGATTTCTTTATCTACGCTAGTCGCATGGGGTTGGTTGCTCTTTCTTCTGTTCTTTGAATCTGCTATCAAGTAGTTCCTTCGTCGAAGGGTCTGGTTTATCTGCGGACATCGTAGTCTCTTTCAGTATGTTTATCTACATGCAGAAGATTTTTCTCTCCCCTCCTTCAACTATAATTGACATTTTTGCTGGGTACTAAGTAGCTGGGTGGGCATCATATGTTCTCCTCAACACTGGCAATGATTCTTTGCTCCAGGTTCTTCTTGCTCTTCATGTCTGCGTTGAGAAGTTAGTTGTAATTCTGATAGTTTCCCTCCTTATAGGTCACTTGTTTGTTTTATCCTTTCTTTATTGGACTTTAAATGGATTTTGTCTTTGTTTTTGGGTGTCTAGCTTTTTAGCTATGATGTGGCATGGAGAATTTCTTTTTTTTTTTTTTTTTTTTTTTTTATCTTATTTTTGTAAGGTTCTAGTAGTGCTCCATTCGATTGGCTTCTGTTCTTGTGTTTTTGGGATTTTGTATTAAGATCTATCAAAATGTAGACTATAATCTTCTTTGATATCTTCTCCTTCCTCTATTCTATTGAATGCAGAGTTTGTTTTTTCATAGTGTCCGCACAGCTTCTGGTTTTTCCCATTTTTTGTGTATTTCTTAACATTTTTCAAGTAAATCCTTTCTCTTTCCTTGAGGTTTTTTAGTTGTTTCTGGTGTTATCTCCTCCAGGGTTGAACTATTCTTTGTTCTCGCTTGCCTCCATTCTGCCTCGTCCTGAGGCTTTGTTCATCTTCTTTCCTCTTTCGATGCGGATGACGTCTCTTGATTTCCTTTTCATTTCCTCATTCTGATTTTTTTAGTTTTCCTCTCATTTCTTTTTGGAGCTTCTTCGTTCTGATCTTTTTGTAGCTCTTTTGTTGCGTGGTGGTTTCTTTATCTTTTTCAGCATGGGATCTGTTAGTGTTTACTTCCTTCATGAGCTTGTCATGTCTCTCTCTAGTCCGTCCTAGCTTTCCTCATTCTCTTTCCTTCAGATTCTATTGAATTTGTTCTTTATGATGTTGTAGTTCTCTATAGTATGTTCCATTGTGTTCACTGATGTCTGTCGTTCCTGGGGATATCCCTGGAGGGATCCCACTGCAGGATTCTTCCTTAGGGTTGATAGAAGCTTGGCAATGCAGGATTATCCTGCACTCTTCCAGTGTGTCCTTCTTCAGTGAATCCTGGCAATTGGAGCTTCTCCTTGCCTGTATTCCAATGTGACGTCTAAATCCTCTTCACTGGATTGAAGGCTTGCTTTGCTCTTTGCCTCCTTCAGCATGCTCTCAGTAATCAGTTGGGGGGGGGGCCGGTCTCCTTCAGCCTGCGGCCCAGTACCTTCCACTGGGCTCTGGAGATCTCATATCCCAGCTTCCTTTTCAATATTTGCTTGACAACCCTTGCTCAGGGCATAGGCAAGAAAAACGGAACTTAAACGGCAGTCTCTCCTAATTGGACAGAAGAACGTCAGCTATCCTTTGCTCTCGCTGATGCATTGACTGTCTACCTTAAGCGACCTCGCTAAGAACTCACACTCAAGAGAAAACTCCTAGAACAACGACTTTAAATAGCTGTCAGTATAAGTGGCGAGGTAAAAGTAAATTAACTAGAAAAGTCAGTAGCCTTTCTTTACACCAACAATCAAGCAACTGAACGAAGGAATACAAGGAGGATCTTCCCACTCACGATAGCCTAAAAACAATAAAATAACCTAGGGACAAACCTAATCATAGACACTGCAAGGATCTCTACAACAAAAAGCTTTAAACCCTGGAAGAAGGAAATTAAGGATGGCATCAGAAGATGACAAGACCTCCCATCTCATGGATTGGGAAAAATATAGTAAATATGTCCATCCTACCGACCAAACTAGTGTACAGATTTTAATGCAATCCCAATCAAAAACCCAAGAGTTTCTTCACAGAAAAAAAAAAAAAAAAAAAAAAAAATTCCTCATTTTCATTTGGAAAACGAATAGGCCCCTGAATAACCAAAGCAACGCTGAGTGAAAAAAGCAACACAGGAGGGATCTCTATACCAGATCAATCAAACTATACTACAAAGTTCTATAGTCATAAAAACCAGCCTGGTACTGGCACAAAAACAGACCGTTGAACCAATGGAATAAAACCCTGAAGATCAAACCTGAGCACATAAATTTCAACCACCTCGTATTTGACAAGGGGGCCAAGGAAGACACAATGGCGGAAACTGACAGCTTCTTCAGAAAGTGGTGTTGGAAAAACTGGATCACCACATTTTTAAGAAAAAGAAATGAAAAAAAATTAAAAACCCCTACCGTCTCGCCCTGTACAATAGTCCAATTCCAGATGGATAAAGACCTTCAATATGAAACCAAAACTCTGGAGGTTGACATAGAAAAGAAACTTGGCAGCAGAGTAAAAGACATACGGCATAGAAAAGACTTCCTAATCAGACACCAGGCAGCTCAGACATAGATCGACAGTTGAATCAAAATGGGACCTCATAAATTCAAAAGCTTCTGTAGCAGGCAGATACAGAAACAATCAAGGAAGTGAAGAGAAACCCACAGAGTGGGAGGAAACCTTCAACTGCAGAAACATCTGACCAAAGAGCATTAATTTCCAGAGTAATACAAGCTACTCAAAAAACAAAGAAGAACGAAAAACCAGAATGAATCACTAAAATGATGGAGCAAAGAACTGAATAGAGACTTCACAGAGGAGGAAATTAGAGATGGCTGAGAAACATGCGTTAAACAACTGTTTGATATCACTAATATTAGGAAATGGCAAATACAGACCACTGCTATAAGAATTCATCTTTACGCCTAATAAGACGACTAGGATCAAGAAAACAAAGATACCATGTGCTGGAAAGGTTGTGGGGAAAGGGAAGCACGTCATCCAATCTGCTGGTGGGAATAATTTGAACTGCATACAGCCACTGTGGAAGCAGTGTGGAGAACCTTGGAACATTAGAATGAAATGCCTACCGCCTCAGCCATACACACTTTTCGGGCCATTACCCAATCAAGACTTCTTGACTGCACAAGATACATGCACTGCATAATTTATTCAGCTCTGTTCACATACGGCAAAGAGCTGGAACCAACCAAATGCCCCTCACTGATGAGCTTGGATAGAGAAAATGTGGTACATCTACACAATGGAGTTACTATGCAGCAGTACAAGAAAGCAAACATCATGAACTTTGCAGGAAATGTCATGGAGCTAGAAGGACATATATTAAGTGAAGTAAACACAGGTCGCCAAAAAAAAAGGTGAATGGTATCACTCATTGGCATGCTAGTGCCAATAACTCCAGTTATAAATAGTTTTTCTTGTGGAGAGGGATGCATATTAACAGAACAACAACAACAAAAGACTGCTCAGAACAACTGACTGAAATGGTGAAGTTAGGGAAGGGTGGGAGGGGGCGGGACAGGACAAATGGTGTATATCAGAATTAATACATATTTAATATGATCGTGAAGTTAAGATAAGTAGTTATACAAATTTTGCCCGACTCTGTCTATCAGGTTAACATGGTGTTTTATGAGACTAATAAAAGTACAATAGTTGTATATTAAAACAAAAAAGAAAAAAGAAAACAGTGATTCTATAAAAGAAACCCATTAGTTTCTATGGGGAGGGGTTTTCAATTACTGAAAATTTCCCTTTTCTTCTGTTGAAAACTACATTAAATCATTCTAAAATAGTGCTGTTTAACATGTAAATTGTATTAGTATGTATAAATATAAGCAGTCTTTAAGGAACTATTTTCATCAAAATTATGGGCAGAACCAAATCCCTTTTTCCCAAAAATAGATTTCATGGCAAGAAATGAGTTAAGTCACAGAATCTTTCCAAGGGGTTTGGGGAGCCTGATTCCGAGTTCTTGGCCCACATGCAATGAAAACCATCAAACTGTGCAGGCCCTCCTGAGGAGCCCTGGAGAGCCTGTGGAGTGGCCTTACTGAGCATAGGCAGCAGGCATCTCCTTAGCAACTGCCCATGCTATAGAGAAAGTATAAGAGAGATTATTCCTGCCACTCGAACGTCCCCTTTGTTGAAAACTGGTGGGTTTGTTGGAAACAGAACACATATTGGCTCCTTTTGGCTCTGTGCAGCCATTGGAAGAGCCAAACTGAATCCCACTGTAGCTCATGAATCATCCAGCAGTCTGCCAGCTCAGCCCTGGCTGAGGCCCCTGTTGTTGCAGGAGAATGAGGGAGGGAACTAAAGAAACATGTTGATTGGCAGATCTCAGGCCATTTGCAGTATAATTAGAAGCATAATGTTTTGACTGAAAAGCTGATAGCATCTGATGATGGTGTCAGCAAGACAAGGATAAATATTGAACTTTTCAGTGTAGTTCCATAGAATCAGAACATTGATCATAGCAACCTTATCAAATGGCTGGTGTGAAATCTCTGTTCCTTTAAGACATTTAGATGTGGAATCAATCCAGAAATGCCCATTAGCTTAAGCAAGTTGAAATATGTATGAAATATTATATATTATATTATATATTAACCTACTAGTATTCTGGATGATTTTAAAGTAAATATAAAGTGCTATTAGTCATGTGAGTATCTCATAGATGGAAAAAAGAAGGACATGTAAGATACAGCTTGAACGGAATGCCANAGTTAAATCTGCTTCTAGATATCCGTGGCGAGGAATAGCAATGCATGTGCGTATAAAGAAGTAAATGGTGTGCACAAAATGGCCTTTTAAATCACTGCCCAGAGTTATTGTAAATATTGAAACTTTTCTCACACAACTAAAATTCACTGCTTCAAGTTTCAGCCACCACATCCTCTGTTGTTATTTTATGGAGTCCCACACTCTTGATTTGAGAAATCGTATATAGATGTACACTGCCAAATGGGATTGACGTCACAGTGTCGTTTCGACAATTCCTTCCCCATCACGCCTACTGTGTGACACGATGTGCTGGGGTTAGGCCTGTGAGCTCCTGTTGGTCCAGCAGTAGAAGTAGATGCCTCAGTATCTCACTGATTGTAGGCAAACGTGCTATTAGAGTGCTCATCCAACCACTTTCCGACGGGCGCAATATAAGGTTATGCATCAATTTTGGTGTGTCAAATTCTTGGTTTGTGACTGGCATGCTCGTTCCTGAACTTATGTGCAAGTTCGGAGAGATAAAAAGTAATGTCGCCTGCTTGAATGAGACTCTTCTCGATTTTATCTTTTTAACAATTTCTGATAGACTCTATTTTTTGAACTTCCTGACTATCTATACACAAAATAGCAACATCCATTGTCAGTGTGCATTGACCTTTTTGGGTACTAAATTCAACTTCTGCTCGGAGATCACCTATCTTTCCAATCCTCTCTCACTTTATAGAGAGGTTGTCTGTCTTGAGGTAAGATGGTTCTCCGAGTTAATACAGCATAATTCTGCGATTCAGGGATTCCTGTTGCTCATTATTAGGTCAGTCCTACCCAGTCTATTTGGCTTCTGTTTGACTATGAAAAGGATAGAAAGAGTGTAATGTGTCATTAATTATGTAGCACACCATGTTATTTTTTTATCCTAAAATGACACTATTGTTAATGCACTACAAGGATATCACTTATTTAGCCTTCGTTTCATAACAGCCTCACTAAGTTCCAAGTTTTTCGATTATTGTTATAGGGTCGCTGTCAAAACTTTATGTGACTGATAACATGTTGTATAATTTGCCTCTCTTAAATAATTGAGAGATTTTGGTCATACATACCTTCCTATCTAGGTATGCTATCAGCTCGATTGACTTCTAAACCACTACTCTATTGCTCCAGTAGACTATATGAATGGCGTCAAGTATAGTGATACGAATGGAAGTGGATATGGATTTATACCCCGTGATCAATGTCTATTACGTACATTCACAAAAGCTGCATATTTAATGTCATGAAACTACATCCTCTCTCCTTCAACTATATGTGACATTTTTGCTGGGTATTAGTAACCTGGGCTGGCATCCATTGTCACCCCACTGTAGCACAACTAAGGAAGGTCTTCTGCTACCCAGTATTTGTCAATATCACTTATCAACACGTCTATACATATTGGTCGTTTTGACTGTTTCGAGTATCATAGCCATCTCACTAGTTCACCAGACTGAGAAATAAAAGAGTTTCACCACTATAGCAGTCACTGTTGTTTTTCTCTTGTGGCTTTATAGAAGTTTTGTTTTGATTTTGAGGTGTCTATGCCATTTCTATTAGTGGCATGGAGAATCTTTTCTGACCTCGCATTGGAGTTCTATACCTCGTCTCGGTTTTCTTTTTTAGTTTGGGAAAGTTTTCCTCTAAAAATCTGTTGAAAATCTTAGCAGCACCACTATCCTGTGTATTTCCTTCCTTTCTATTCTCTATATCGATGCAGGTTTGTCTTTTATAGTAGTCCACACTTCCTGGTTATGTTCCCATTTTTTGTGTATTGTCTAACTATTTTCATACATCTTTCTGTCCGGTTTTAGTTGTTTCTGTGTTATCTCTCCCGGTCTGACTATTCTTTGTTCTGGCTTGCCTCCATTCTGCCTCTCGCTGCCCTGCTTTTCTTCCTTTCCTCTTATATGCGATGAGTCTTGATTTTCCTTTTCAATTTCCTCTGTCTATTTCTTTACTATTTCGCCTCATTTCTTTTGGGAGCTTCTTCGATTCTCTTTTCTGTAGCTCTTTGGTTCGTGCTGGTGGTTTCTTTATCTTTTCTCAGCACTGGGATCTTTTAAGTGTGTTCTACTTCCTTCCGTAGCTTTGCTCATTCTTCTCTCTAGTCTTGTCCTTTTTTTGAGTTCCTCATTCTCTTTTCTTAGTTCTTTAATTTGTTCTTTATGATGTTGTAGTTCTTTAAGTATGTTCCCAATTGTGTTTCTGATGTCTGTGTCCTGGGGCATCCCTGGAGGGATCCCACTGCAGGATTCTTCCATAGGGTTGGTAAAGCTTGGCATGGGATTATCCTGCCCCTTTCCAGTGTAGTCTCTTCTTCGTGATCCTGGCATATGGGCTTCTCCTTGCCTGTATTCCAATGTGAGTCCTAAATGCCACTTCACTGTGTTGAAGGCTTGCTTTGCTTGCCTCCTTCAGATGCTTCTTCGTAATCTCAGTTGGAGGGGGGAGGCGCTCTTCAGCCTGCGCCCCGGCACCTGCCGCTGGGCTCAGGAGATCTCCAACATCACTAATCATTAAGGAAATGCAAATCAAAACCACTTTAAGATATCATCTTACTCCAATAAGACTGGCTAGGATCAAGAAAACAAATGATACCAAGTGCTGGAGAGGTTGGGGGGAAAGGGGAACACTCATCCACTGCTGGTGGGAATGTAAACTCATACAGCCACTGTGGAAAGCAGTGTGGAGAACCCTTGGAAGAGTTGGAATGAACTTGCCACCTGACCCAGCCATACCACTCCTGGGCATCAACCCTCAAGACTTATGCCACCACAGAGATACATGCACGGCCATATTTATTTCAGCTCTCTTCACAAGCGCAAGGAGCTGGAACCAACCTAAATGCCCCTCAACTGATGAGTGGATAGAGAAAATGTGGTACATCTACACAATGGAGTTCTATGCAGCAGTAAAGAAAGAGGACATCATGAGCTTTGCAGGAAAATGGCTGGAGCTAGAGGACATAAGGCTGAGTGAAGTAACACAGTCCCAGAAAAACAAACGACAAATGGTATCCCTCATCTGTGGATGCTAGTGCCAATTACCCAGTTGTAAGTATTACTTGTGTAGGGCCCCCTGAGCTTTTGTCCAAAGCAGTTGGGCATAATACATATTGGAAACAACAACAACAACAACAACAACAGAAAAGACTGCAGCAAAGAACTGACTGAAACAGTGAACTTCTGCTCAAAACAGTCAACTTCCTCATGGAGAATATTGAGAAAAACTAAGAGATGAAAACCATGTTTGGCAGAATGCATGAGCTCTGGCAGGGTGGGAGAATGGGTTTGTTAAAAAAATAAAAATAAATTTATGTGGAAAATAAATAAATAAATAAATAAATAAATAAATAAAAATAAAAAATAGAAAGAAAAGGAGTCGTGACGGGGGCAGCCTTGCCGAGTTCCTACCTTTAAGGGGAATGCCTCTGTCATTTCCCCATTTAGGATGATATTGGCTGTGGGTTTCCTGTATATGGCTTTGATTATATTGAGGAATCATCCCTCCAGTCCAATTCCCTCTAGGACTTTAAGCATGAAGGGATGCTGGATTTTGTCAAAGGCTTTCTCCACGTCAATTGAGATGATGGTGTGGTTTTTGTCTTTCAGTCCCTTTATATGTTTGATGATATTTATTGATTTTTGTAAGTTGAACCATCCCTGCATCTCTAGTATGAATCCAATTTGGTCATGATGGATGATCTTCTTGATGTGGGTCTGTATGCAATCTGCCAGTATCCTGTTTAGAATTTTGGCATCAGTGTTCATTAGGGAGATGGGCCTATAGTTCTCCTTTTTGGTTGTATCTTTACCTGGTTTTGGTAATACTCAGCACCTCACTGAACATTCTCCAAAATAGACCATATACTGGGACACAGGAAAAAACTCAACAAATACAAGAAGATTGAAATAATCTCATAGATTCTATCATACAACAGTGCAATAAAACTCAATATCAACACCGGGATAAACCCTACAACCTACAAGAACACATGGAGACTAAGCAACACTCTCCTGAATAATGAATGGGTCAAGGAAGAAATAAAGAAAGAAATAAAAACATTCCTGGAACTGAATGACAATGACAATACAACACAGCAAAACCTATGGGACACTTTAAAAGCAGTCCTAAGAGGGAAGTTTATAGCTCTGAGTGTCGACATTAAAAAACCAGAAAGAGCACAAGTGAATGATCTAACACTGCAGCTAAAAATACTTGAGAGACAACGACAAATGAACCCTAAATGCAGCAGACAAGAAGAAATAACAAAAATCAGAGCAGAGATCAATGAAATAGAAACAAAGAAAACCATACAAAAAAATCAATGAATCCAAAATATTCTTTGAGAGAATAAACAAGATAAACAGACCTCTAGCCCATTTAACCAAAAGAAAGAAGGAACAACTCCAAATCAATAGAATCTGTGATGAAAGGGGAAATATCACAACAGACAATGAAAAGATCCAGACAATCATATGGGAATACTTCAAAAACCTATACCCTACTAAGTTTGAAAACCTAGAAGAAATGGATGAATATCTGAAATCTTGGGAATCACCAAAGCTCAACCAAGAAAAGACCGACAGCCTATATAGACCAATAATACAGGAAGAAATTGAAGATGTAATCAGAAACCTCCCAACTAAAAAAATGCCCAGGCCCAGATGGTTTCACGGCAGAATTGTATAAAATATTTCAAAAAGACCTACAACCATTACTACTCAAGTTGTTTAGAAGGATACAAATGGAGGGATTTCTCCCAGATTTCTTCTATAAATCACTTTTTCTAAGTGGGTCAATATGACAAATATGTTCAGTAGCTAGTCACGGAATTGAAAAGATAGCCCAATCTTTACAATCGCTGCCTGAAAAGGAGAACCCAAGTTGGATTTCTTTGGAAATCAGAAGTGGTCCTTACTATTTCAATACACAAAAATGTATGGCTTTAAATTAAAAAAATATTTTGAGGGGCTGAAGAAATGGGTCAGCAGTTAAGAGCAAGTACTGCTCTTACAGAGGACCAGGGTTTGGTTCCCAGCACCAACATCAAGGGACTCACAACCACCTGTAACTCAAGCAAGTGGAGTATCCCACAGCTCTGACCTCCATGACACACACACACACACACACACACACACACTTATTTAAAAATAAATCTTTGCCGGGCATGGTGGCGCATGCCTTTAATCCTAGCACTTTGGAGGCACAGGCAGGCAGATCTTTGTGAGTTCAAGGCCAGCCTGGTCTACAGAGTGAGTTCCAGGATAGCTGGGGCTACAGGGAGACCCTGTCTCAAAAAGACCAAAAAAAATCTTTAATTTTTAAAAAAGACTGCTTATATTACACACACACACACAACACACATACACACACACACACACACACACACACAGGCACGCATACACCCTTCTATGCCTCCCACAGAAAGGTTACATATAAATAGACAAGCATTTACTTGTGTTGCTCACTGCCTCTCACCCTGGATATCAGGAGCCTGTCTTATTTCTAAAATCTCCAGGAAGGCTAACTCAGTAGCATACGCCAAGCCCCAGTGATATAATGATACTCACAAGGCATAATTTTTTTTTCCTCCTGATAAGTAATAAGTTATATCAAGGTATTTCTTTTTTTTTAATTGCTATGGGTACTTGCTGATCTTTTTACATCACAATCAGCAATCAAAACTTCTTCAGATCTTAAGTTTTGCAGATCAAACAGTGTCAGTGAAATATAACTTCAATGTGGCCTTAGACAACAGGCTTCAAGAGAGACATATGTATAACAAGTCTTAGTCATTCCTATCCCTGCATCAAGCATGGTGTCCAGCACATAGTTGATACAAATAAGCTTTTTGAGTTAAGTATTTTCAATCCTCCAACTATTTTGTATATATTTTCTTGTCTTATACTAATTATATATAAAATGGATTTCATTCTATTTTCATACATAATACATTTTTATTATATTCATGCCCATTAAGCTCTCATATTCACCCTCCCACTGAGCCCCTTTCTCTTCTAAACCAGTCCCCTATGAACTGCTTTATTCTCTGCATGACCAAGATGGCTATGCAACTATTGAAATACTTCTCAAACCCCAGAGTCCTTCTTCACAGGTATCCTTGCCACTGTGACTTCTTACCCAAGACACTTCTAGAAGTTCCCAGAGATCAAGGGTTAATACCAGCAGCAGCAAGGAGGTTTTAGAACCCTCTGATTGGCTGAAGCACTTTGCTATCAACTGGCTTGGAAGTACATGCTGGACTCTACATAGAGGTGTTAAAGGAATCCACACTCAAGAATAACACTTCAGGGGGCTGGAGAGATGGCCTAACGGTTAAGAGCGCCGATCGCTCTTACAGAGGACCCGGGTTCGATCCCCAGCACCCACATGGCGGCTGAGAACCGTCTGAAACTCCAATTCCAGGAGAACTCCAGTTCCAGGGGAATCCGAGACCCGCTTCTGACCTCCGCGGCATTGCACGACACGAGTGCACAAACCTGCATGCAGACAGTACATTCATACACATACAGAAATAAATAAAATAAAATAAAATAAAAAAAAGAATAACACTTCAAGAGAAACAAATTCGGACCATAAACTACAAGTTTGACCCTCCATTTGTTTCATCTGAATCAATGGTTGAGGGGCTTTGGCCAGAGTGGTATTTCAGAGCAAGTACTTAAGAAAGGCCAGGAAGGGCTGTGGAGATGGCTCAGGTGGTAAAGCGCTTGCCTGGAAGGAAGATCTGAGTTTAATTCCCAAAACCCACATATGTCAAGTATTATGGTACATGCTTACTATCCAGTTCTGGGGAGGTGGAGACAGGCAGATCAGTGGGACTTGCTGGCCAGCCTACCTACCCAATAGGCAATAGGCAATAGGTGAGGTCTAGCTCCAGAAAGAGGTGGACGTACCTGAGGAGGGGCACTGTATCTGAAGTTCTCCTCTGGCTTCTACCAACACATAGGTGCATACACACCTCCATATGCCTGCATTCACAAACAGTGGACACACACACACACACACACACACACACACACACACACACACACATTAGAAAAAACATCTGAGAAGGGAAGCCAGAGGAGCTACAACTGTGAGAATTTGGTTAAGGAGCCATAAACCCTGTTGTTAGCCTATTCGACTTAAAATGCCCAAGAATAGGTTCAGACTTAAAAATCTTCCCAAAGCACAGCATTCACAGAAAGGGAATTTGACAGCACCTTCAAAATGCAGAGCAGATAGCTACTTGCTGAATAACTTAGGGAGCTTTCTTTCTGGGGCTGATTTGGCTTGGATACTTCGTACAGTTGTGTTCTGTTTTGTTTTACTCTTAGTTGATGCTATAGGACTGCAGGAAAGACTAGACAAGAAGGGGTTCTAGACAGGAAGTGCCTTCTTCTTTTGCCTCTTTTCTTCCATCTCTGTGGGATGACAAAGGAAAACAAGCACTTTGCATGTTATAGGAACCTGGAGGGATGTTTGTTTTGTAGTTGGCAAAGAAACTGAGTCATTTCTTGAGAGACAAAATTTCTAGAAATAAACTTATATATGTCTTCAAAAGTGTGGGTGTTTGGCGAATCTCTTTTGGCAAATCTCTTTTGGCAACACTACAGTGAGGGAGAGGTGTGTGGTTTTGTTATTGGACTTGGAAAAATTAAATAAAGGCTAGGAGACAGCAGAAGCTTTCTGTCCTGTTTATAGTACATGCCATTTTTCAAATGCTACTTGCTACTTGCTTAGTTTATCTCTAATCTTTTGCTTGTAAATCCATGAATTCAGTAGGATTGTTGTATATTTATCTGCATATCTTTTATTGATAGGTGCATAATTTTTACTTGGTTTTTAATTAGCATGTATTAATTATACATAATGTTTCATGATAGCATTTTCATACATGTTATAATGTATTTTTATCATATTCACTCTTTAGTATCTCCTGACCCCTCCATCCCCTTCCTAGTTCCAGCTAGTCTCCTTTCTATGTTCTTCACAGGCCAGTGAACCAGCATGGCTAAATCACTGAGAGACCCTGTCTCAAAGGAACAAGGTGGGGTGAGGCTGAAGAGATGGCTCAGTGGTTAAGAGTGCTGGTTGCTCTTGCAGAGGACCCCGGTTAGGTTCCCAGCACTCGCATAGTGACTAACAACTATCTGAAACTCCAGTTCCAGGGGAATCAGATGCTGTCTTCTAACCTCGCCAGGCATTGCACGCCATGGATGCACTTACATACAGGCAGACAATATATTCATACACATTAAAATAAAAAATAATAAATAAAATATTTTAAAAATTAAAAGGAAGGAGAAGTGATTGAGAAAGAGATTTCATGTCAACCTCTGGTCTTTGCATGCACGTGTACACATGTGCATGCACACACACACATATAAAAACAACACACATATACACAAACAATGCATGACTCAGACTGTTAAAAAAAAAAACTCAAATCAGGAGTTATAGACCAATAAGTAACCTCTATATGGTGTTAGTGAATTTCAAAGCAATTTGGAGTTTATGGGAAAAAATAGAAAAATAGAGGAAAAAGTTACCCTAAACTTTAGAAATTTCATAGACATATATATCTCTCTTTCTTTCAATTAAACTTAGCAAGTTGGTTTGCAAGGAAATGGAGATCACAAGAAGGAAGCTGTCAAGGGTAGGACTTTGATTGTTTATGTCAGAAACCTACCATGATATCCAGCAGGCCTTGACCTATGGAGTATTAATCTTTTTAACCTTAATTTACTCAACAAAAAAAAATTAGAAAATGTAAATTCCATCTTATTACGTACTTAGGAAGGTTAACAAGATACTAAATATGGCGCTGTGCACAGAGCTGGGGCAAGCCCACCATAAGTGCTAATTATGTTCACTACTATTATTAATATTACCTTATTCATTTTAAACTAACTTCAAAACCAATTTATAGAATCATTTTGGACGTACAACGATAAAATATAAAAATAAATATTCATTCTGAGGAAAATAATTGATAATACAAGCATCAGGCTTTCCTAAAACAACATCTCTCATATAAGCAGGCTGGTATCCATTCTTTCTTGACTATAGTAAATCAATTTTGGTGTACCACAAAACTGAATTTAAGTGATATGTGCCAACATCTTCCAAATTTAGAATGATTCTGCATTCAAGGAGTTGAAGATATTTGGTTAATGGCTTACTAGTCAAAAAAAAAAAAAAAACCCAAAAACCAGAAGACACAGTTGTGTCTCTCACACCTCTCCTCGTGCATGCTCACTAGCCTCCCTCTGTTCCCAGTGCAGAACAATCCACAGGAAAGCCTGAGGTGTCTACCCATGACCCCTACTTAAACTGGGTACCCACCACTTGCAAGACTCATGAGCCAGAGCATGGGACCATCCACTCTTTTCTTACTTTGGCCTTTGGTGTCTGTTATCTGTCTACAGTCACCATTTTCTTGTAACTTTGCTTTTATTTCTATTACAATTTCTTTCCTCTGCTTCCCTTGTAGGAATAGCATCTTGAACTAGTTTAGGGATGATACCCCAAGCCCAAGGTTTTAAGAGTGTATTGTAAGGTTGTGGCCCACTTAAGTCAGGGATTCTAGGAAGCCAACCAAGGCAGAAGTCTTGAGAAATAATTACCCTGGACTGTGCTGCTGTGATTTGAGAAAAGTTGCTACAACATCCTGCAATCACACCTCACCAGAGACCAGAACCAGGCCTCAGTCTCTCTCGAGATGCTCCTACCAATACCAGTCACAGGTCCCAGTTTCCATCAAAATGCTTCTACTGCTACCAGCCACAACCCACCTACACACATTCCCTCATCCCCCCCCCACCTCCTTGTAAACTCACTCCCTTGTGTGCCTGGGTATAAAGCTGCCATTTGGGGGACATTCTAATGCTGGTCATCCTAATCCCAACACAGGCAAGACAGCCGCCGTGCCTGAAATAAACCCGAGTTCCTTTTCGTTGGAGTCCTGATATTTTCTCCTCTTTGTGTCCTGAGTCTCCTCTCAAACCTAACATGTATGACCAAATCAAGCCCCCTTCAAATTATATAGCTGCTGGTAATTTATAGTCCTTGAGTCACGTGTGACTGCATTCCACAGGCTTTTCTTCTCTCCTTGCAAGCTTTAAGGCTGTCCCCTGCCTGCAGGCAGACTGCCTCTAGTCTTAGTTCCTGGCAAGGAGAGTGGAGGGGGAGCCGTAGAAGATTACCCGTGGAAAATGAACGGACTCACACACAGAGAGCCAGGAGGAAAGTAACTCAGTTTTATTCATGCCAGTGATGTATTTATATATTGAAGGCTACTGTGCTCTGGGCAAAGAAGTGGGGCAGGAGGGAGGGAGGGGAAGGGCGAGCTACCTTGGCTCCTACGGGGGTGGGGGCTGCAGATCTCCTGTTTGCGCAACAGGTAAACCAGAGGTGCAACATTCTGCTCAATGCCTCAAGTGAAGGGGCCATCTGGTCCTGGAACTTTGCAGAGATAGGCGACAGGAGAAAACGTAATATTGCAGACCTTCCAGAGCTATAGATAACTCACAGAGACAACTAAAATGCCCACAGAGATATCAGATAACTCTCAGAGGTTTTTTGGGACAGGTCTTACAAGTTCTTTCCTCAAGCTAGGCAGTTTCATTCCTACATACAGCCATTCATCTGAAATCCAGGAAGAGTTGGAATCATACTTTCCAACTTGGAATGGGTGTCCTAACGCCCCTCAGAGGACAGAGGTGGGCAACCCAGGCTGACGACACCAGGCGATCAGGACTTACAGAGCTACATCATGGAGCACCTTTTTCATACAATCATGTTGTGTTTAACAGTTTATATAGCTTGTCTTGTGAGTTACAAAATCAATGTATTATTTGGTAAAATAAATAATACAAAAGAACATCAAGTAAAAGACCCAAAGACAGACGTTCTCCCCCAGGGTGGGGTAACCATAATCACCATCTGCATAGCATTCCTTCCATCCTTCTCACTGGTTCAGTGACTCACATTTCCTAAGCATTTACTGGGCTGGGCTCAGAGCTTCACTCTGGGGACATAACGGTCAGCAGAGCAGATGAGGCCTCAGCTGCCCTGGAACTTTCTTTGGGAATGGGGGCATCATAGAGGAGAAAACAAGAAGGAATAAAGCTAAGAAATAAAAGAAGCTATTTGTTAGAGGGCGGTGCTCTGAAATGGGCAAAGGAGTTGTGAGTTAACAAGGAGAGGGAGGAGAAGGCTCTGCCAGTCAAGGGCTCAGGGCACACTCCAAGGGAGGGAACAGTAAAAGTAAACACCTGCACAGTGTTCAGTGTTAGAAAAGCCACTCTTCTGGGAGTGGGCATGTGCACACACCTGTGAGCTCCTGGGAGTCTGAAGGCAGGAGGATTTCCAGTTCAAGGACATCCTGGTTGAGGCTGCATAGTGAGTTCCAAGCCAGAAGAGGAGAGAGGAGAGGAAGGGGAGGGAAAGAAAGCAGGTGTGGGTTGGGAAGACAGGGGGAGGATGGGTGTGGGAGGGATAGCCATCCCTCTGCCCAGAAGCTAAGTGGCCAAGAAAGGACCAAAGCCATAGGAGAAGAGAGTGGAAGGAAGCAGACCCCAGATCACACAGTTTGACGCCTTTTTAAGGACAGGGCTATTATCATGGGACAATAGGAAGGGACAACAATTGGGATTGGACACATTAGATTCCCATTTTTAGGAGTCTCCTGATTGCTCCCATGGAGAATGGGTGTCAGGGAGACAAAAGTGGAATTAGAAGGCCACAACATAAGTTGTTCTGGCCAAGGAATGGTATCCCTAGGGAAGGGGCAAGTGACCTCTGATGACAGACTCTGGAAGTGCTCCTTTAGGGGACCATTAGTGACTTATAGTTTTAAACAAGCCCTCAAAGAGGATTACTTGAATTAGCGACTGGAGAGTCTTTTCTAATACTCACAGTGGGTGTTTCTTGTGGGATAATGTAATAATCTTTGGGTTGAAGCATTTACCTTGTCTCAGCTATAAAAGTCTGCAATCACTTATATAACCAACCACTCGCTTTCTGCAGCCTCCGGGCACACATCTGTCACTGCCTAATAAGGTTTGAGTTTACACTCCAAGGCTTTTGTGATGGCCTGGCCTTGCTGCCTCGCCTTGCTTCAGCATCATCTGTGAGCGTAGCAGCCAAGAGAGGACATCAGTGCCTCTCCTCCAGAAGATGGCTGTGGACACCTTGTCCTCGGACACTTCACTGGCACAGAGGAACCACCCACCCCTACCAGGAGCAGTCACAACCGGCTCCCTCTTCTGCAGCCGCAGCCATGGCTCTAGGCCCATCCCTTGCCTAGCGCTGATTACATCCACAGTCCCCTGGCTGCCCCCTTTGCCATGTGTATAAAATCCCAACAATCTAAAGTCAGTTCTGCTAGGATGTTTTTCCCTCAAAACACAAATTTGTTCCAGTGGGACTGAAATATCAGGGAACACTCTGGAAAGAACATGAATTTCCTATCTTCATATGATATTTCATCTGCAGAAGGGCTAGCTCTGTGCTGCTCAACTGAGCAGCCTAGAAACCTGATAATACACCTGAATCTTCCTAAATGACAGCCTGGGGTCCCCGGAGTGAGTCACACCAGGCGTCACGTCACTCCCCACCCCCAGATAATCCCATCTATTGACTCATCTACACCTCTCTCCACTGGCAAATTTAGATACTTTCCACTGGAGCACAGCCTTTATGTTTTCTCATCCATCTGATTTTGTACTGTCCTTTCAACTACATTCTTGGTCTTGTTTCTGGTGTGTCACTAAGAAATGATAGACAGTTCACATCGACCTTGTTAGTCTGCTAGCTCTGTGATCCTAATAATGGCAAATGGCCTGGAGTTCATAAGAAAGAATGTTACTTTAGTACAGAACTTTCTTTTTTGGTCTTTGGTTTTGTTTTTTGAGATAGGGTCTCATATAGCCCAGGCTAGCTTTGAACGTGCTATATAGCCAAGGCTGGCTTTGAACCCTTGAACTTCCACTCTCCACCTTCCAAGTGCTAGGCCTCCAGGTATATGCCACCACACCTGGCTAGAACAGAACTATCTGTGAACCCCCACTCAGACAAATTTCTCTAATATAAGTAAACATATACTATATACTTGTTTAGTAACATGCGTTCTGCCTTTTACCTCAGTGCAGAGCTCATATCTTATGTATAGGTCTGTGAATGAATATTATCTACAGATTTTTTTCCCAGTTTCATTCTTTCCCATTTTTTTTATTGTTTGACTGTTTCCTAGGGAATTAGTAGCCAGATTGTTATGGGTTTAAGTGAATACTTCCTGCTTAGATTCCATAGGAGGGAGCTCATGCCTGGTTCTGTAAACCTGAGCCTGTGATTGTGAAGAATATGAGCCCTGCAGTGAAGACTGGAAACCTGCAAGGATTGCTGCTTCAGTAATTGCTCAAGCTATCAAACTGCCTTTAAATGCTGATGTTTATATCCATACATTAGAGCTGCATCTAACCTTCATCATAAAAGCTTTTTTTTTTTTTGGTCTTTTTGAGACAGGGTCTTCTCGTAGCTCCTGTAGCCCCAGCTGTCCTGGAATTTGCTCTGTAGACCAGGCTAGCCTTGAACTCACAAAGATCTGCCTGCCTCTGCCTCCCAAGTGCTAGGATCAAAGGCGTGCGCCACCCATAAAAGCTTTTTATTAGAACCCGCTGGGCGTGGTGGAGCGCACCTTTCTTTAATCCTAGTACTCAGGAGGCAGAGGCAGGCGGATCTTTGTGAGTTCAAGGCCAGCCTGCTCTACAGAGTGAGTTCCAGGACATCTGGGGCTATAGGGAGACCCTGTCTCAAAAAGACCAAAAAAAAAAAAAGAAAGAAAAAAAAAAAGCTTTTTATTGGAACAGACAGTGCTTAATAAAGAAACTTATAACTGGCCAAAGTGACATGGTGGGGGGCTCAGCCCTAAATGGGATAGCTATACCACCCTCTTCCAGGCTCAGGGAACATCGCAGAAGAGAAGGAAAGAATATAAGAGCCAGAAAATGCAAAGGTATACAGCAAAATGTTGCCTTCTGGACATGACATAGCCTTAGCACTCATGAACTCACCGGCCCCTTCAACACTTGATGGCAGAAGGGCCTTAGGCCTATGGGACCCCGGTTCTCCTGAAGGACTATTGGCAATTAATGGTTCTTGGCCTAAGGGATACCTATGCATCTTTTAATGGACACACAACATTCCTCTGTGCACATATGGAAACATATATAATATATATATATATATATATATATGGTTTGCATTTTGTTGTTTTTAAAATGTTGAAGTGACTATTTCTATAAGAATACATTTGTGGGCTGGAGAGATGGCCTAGCGGTTAAGAGTGCCAACCGCTCTTACAGAGGACCCGGGTTCGATCCCCAGCACCCACATGGCGGCTGAGAACCGTCTGAAACTCCAATTCCAGGAGAACTCCAGTTCCAGGGGAATCTGAGACCCTCTTCTGACCTCCGTGGCATTGCACGACACGGGTGCACAAACTTGCATGCAGACAGTACACTCATACACATACAGAAATAAATAAAAATTAATAAAAAAATTTAAAAAAAAGAATACATTTGTGTGTCATGTGTGGTGGTGCATGCTTTTAATCCCAGCACTCAGGAGACAGAGGCAGATGGATCTCTGTAAGTTCAAGGCCAGCCTGGTCTCCATAGTAAGTTCTAGGCCAGCCAGCTAGGGCTACAAGGAACCTGTCTCAAAAAAGACCAAGAAAGAAATAAGGAAGAAAGAAAGAAAGAAAGAAAGAAAGGAAGGAAGGAAGGAAGAAGAAGAAAGAAAGAAAGAAAGAAAGAAAGAAAGAAAGAAAGAAAGAAAGAAAGAAAGAAAGAAAGAAAGAAAGAGAAAATACATTTGTGCAGCTGGGATGGGCAGAGCTGCAAGGTGACTTCTACAAGATGAGTTGCTGTGTTAAAAGTATAGTTTTTTAGAGCTGGAAAGAAGGCTCAGTGGTTAAGAGCACTGGCTGCTCTGGAAGAGGACTCGGGTTCGATTCCCAGCACCTACAAGGCGGCTAACAACCGTCCATAACTTCAGTTCCAGGGGGAATCGGAAGCCCCCTTCTGACCTCTGAGGGCATTGCACAACATGGATTCACTTTCATGCATGTAGGCAATACACTCATACATGTAAAATATAAATAATAAATGAAAATGTGCTTTTAACAAGTATGCTTATTAAATTTTTCATAGTCATTTATTCTCTCGGGAATGTATACCTGTTGATAATCTCATATCCTATCCCTCCATCATCAGAGGATGTTAATAGTTTATGTTTATAAGTCATACAAATTAAAAGATCTGTATTTTCAGCAATGAATTTGAATGCTTGTGGTCATAGTCTAAATATTTAGGGGCCTCTCAAAATTCATATGTTCAAATATTCACCCCCGAGGCAAAGCGGAAGTGGGCATTGGGAAGGTTCTCCAGGCTGCATCCTTGTGAAGAAGAGTAGTGCCCTTCTAAAAGAAAAAGAGAATACCTCCATCCTTTCTCCCATGTGGAGACAAAGCAAGAAGAGCCCATTCACGACCCCAGAAGTGGTCCTTACCAAAGAGCAAATCTCCTGGCACGCAACTCTCTGCTGGATTTCCAGCCTCCACAATTGTGGGAAATAACTACGTGATGTTCACAAGTCAGTCAGGGTATAGGAGCCAGATCAGACTAAGACAATAGCATGTTCCTATTTAATGGATTATGTTAATGGTGGGGTAAGCTAGAAATAGGAAATTGTACTTCATCTTTTGAGAAGTGTCCTTCATTTTGCTAGCCCACCTGCTGGGATTATTTTCTTTTTATAGCATTTAATATGTTAAATTCTCTATATATTCCAGATATTTGTCCAATATATAGCTGGCAAAGATTTGCCCTCACACTATAGGCTATCTGTCTGTCTCTCTGTTAAATCCTTGGCTGTGCAGAAGCTTTTAATTTCATGAAACATATCAGACACAGAAAGATAAATGTTGTGTTTTCTCTCACGTGCAGAATCTAGAGTTCTCTCTCTCTCTCTCTCTCTCTCTCTCTCTCTCTCACACACACACACACACCATGAACATAGAAGGTAACAAATGAGAGGGAGTATAATAGGGAGTGAATATGCTCAAAGTCCATGATACACTTGAACGAAAATGTCATAAAACACATTCTTTATACAACAAATATACACTGCTAAAATTCTTTCAAAACTCATCCATTTTCTCCTTTTTTATTTGTGTGTGCACATGTGTTTACATATGTGTAGGGGTGCACATATGCCACGGTACACCTATGGAGGTCAAAAAACAAGTATCAGAATTTGGTTCTCTCCTTCTACTTGTGATCTGGGGATCAAACTCAGGTCATCAAACATCAGTTATAGGTCCAAAAATTGCCTATGTAAAAATACAAATAACTGGCCTGGGCATGGTGGCATGTGCCTTTAATCCCAGGAGGCAGAGGCAGATGCATCTCTGTGAGATTGAGGCCAGCCTGGTTGGTCTATATAGCAAGTTCTAGGCCAGCTAGGGCTACAAGGAAACTCTCTCAAAAATAATTTTACACATCTTTATTCACAATAATTGCATCTCTACAAATTTTGCACAATGACTATTGTAAACAATTTCTACTGATATTACAAAAAGATATCTCCCTGGTACCCTTAGGATTATTTATGCTTATAAACAGAATAACGAAGAATGCAGTCTCCCCTCTCTACCTATAAATTCTGTATTTGCACACCCAATGGACAATATTTAAAATATCACATCAAGGTAAAAAAGAAACACCTTTTCAAAACAAACAACAAAAACTACAAATAAGCCATCTTGTGCTCTTTGTGTTGTGTTGCACACACTTCATTTGTTCTTTTCTGGTAATTTACTTTGTTATTCTACTTCCAGCATTCTCTTAGAGTATATTTACCTCAGATTTTCTAAATTTTCAAAAAAGTTTCAAAATTTCAAGTAATTGTTTTTACCTTTTGCTATGTACAGAGTATAGCCATCTCTACCAAGTTTTATAGCCTTGGAGTTCCATGACTTTCTTAAGCAAAATAATAGTAACTATCCCACTGCCTCATGCAGAATGAATTAATTCACAATAAACATACAGTTTTTATTTGCCAATTAATTAGTAAACCAGTTACATCCACCCTTCTCAGCTGCCAAGCAAAATTAATGTAGAAACCCAAGATCAAATTGCCAGAGAGCTAGAGAGCCGGTTTCTACTGAGGCAGAGTCCCTTTGATTTGCAGTATTTATCATCTTTATCATCTTATTGCATCCTTATACCATCTCTTATGTGGGTGTGGATGTGTGAGAGAGAGAGAGAGAGATAGAGAGAGAGAGAGAGAGAGAGAGAGAGAGAGAGAGAGAGAGTGAGGAAGCACGTCTTCTGATTAGGACACTAATCTTATCACACCATGAGTTTTCATTTCTTTTACCCCAAAGTCCATTTTTCTAAGTACAATCACATTGGGAGCCTGGATTTCAGTATGACTTTGAGAACAAAATAATTCAATACTTAACATTAATCAGCAGAACTTTGCAGATAATAGACAAACTATTTTGTAATATTCTGGCTGATAGAATACAAGGGCATGGCCCTTGATATCCACACATTTACAATCCAGTTTCACAGAGAGGAAACAACATTTACAAGACTGTAGTTTTGCAGATTAAAATGTCTGCCACTAGGAAAGAGAACACAAGGTGACAGAGACTGTCACAGTGGCTGGAGACTTGTTTTCCTCCACCTCCAGAAAAAATAGCTGCATCTTGAAATTAAAACACGGCGACCCTCAATCACTAATCAAAAGGGACTTGTGAATTGCCTTTGAAAGTGAGAGTATAGCACGTGGCTGAGGAAGAGGGGGAAATGTAGGAATGATTGTGAAACATATAACAGTACAAAACAGCAGACCAACGCTTGGGGAATCCGGGGCTTATTGAAAGGTACACACTCCCTGAGCAAGGAAGCAATAACATGGAAGATACCCAGACATTTTACTCCAAAGTACTCAAAGCTTCTCTCAAAGATTTATCTTCTTATAATCACAATAAGGTAAAAAAAAAAAAAGTATGTTTGTTCAGCTCTATTTTTGTTTCATGTAGCAACAATTACAGAGATTTCATGATCATACATTCATTTAGTAAATGTCTCCTGAATATCTACTTTGCATTGAGTTTCATAACAATAAGACTTGTGAGTATATTAAAATAACTAAGACATGGGACCTACCTCCAAAAATTAAAATCTTAAAGCCAAAAGGACATAAGAGATACTCGGTCTGGAAAAGGAGTTGGTCACTATCCTCTGTTAGCAACCACGGAGGACATCAGTATTTGATATTTGATTCATGGCCTCTGAGATTCTCAAAAGTGGTCTCAGAAAGCCTCCTGCAGAGCACTCTAACTACCACAGAGGCAGATTGGAACTCGGGTTGACATTTGCCCCGTGCACTGTTATACGTCAAAGATACCTCTCATATTCCTTGCATATACCTCACTGCACTTTGAATCAAGAGAAATGGAGCCTGACTTTGATCTCATTCTAATCCTCAGGAAAAGGTAAGTGCTGTCAGCACAAAAACATGGATCACAAATTCAAACGGATCAAGAGGTGTTTACTCGGAGTCAATAATGAGCACCCATGACCTGGGAAGACAGATCTAGGTTTCCTTAAATTCCATGCTCCAAACTAGAATCAATTTCATGAAGTTTTTATACTGACAGGACAAGAAAAGTCATAAATTAAGGCACTTTTCAAATGGGTTTGGGCAACATTAGCTGGGAAGGGCAAGCTCTGCTTTGGGCTAAGCACTCTGACAATACTCTCAATCATTTGGTTGGTGGTAGCTAGTGGCCTGTTAATATATCTCAAAAGGTTTCTACCTGTTAGTCACCAGGACGTTAGGTCATACACAGAGGTGCACCACAGGTGGGCAAGATAGCCCAAGAGAAACTATGATTAGGCTTTAGACCCACAAGGTTCAACCTCTCCACAATCATTGAAATTCTAGTTAGATAACCAGGCTGGAAGAAGGGTCAATTTGAGGTGTGACTCTCATTCACAATGTAAAAAAGAAAATGGCATTAATTAGAGAAAGAAAAGCAAATCCAATAATGCGAGATTATATAACTGGAAGATCTTCACTGTTACATAAAACCTGTATCATTATATGCTAAATATTATGAGTAGCTAAAATAGTTGATAAAGCAGGGAACAGGTTTTCACAATGAGGCCCCCAACAACAACATTTTCCCTTTCATCTGACTGCTTCAGGGAGTGGTGAGGAAAAAACGTCGTAACTGACTTTCTCCTGGGGCACCGGAGGCTATGATTAGGAAAGGATGGTCAGGCCCTTCTTCTCTCGAGCATGCCTTGCATTCTACTGGGCTTATTTTCTGTTGCTCAATCTGTGCTGTGCCCTTTTCAGAGCTTATTTCTGGCAATTCTCTTAACAGCTCAGACAGGCTGATAACATTGTTCCCATTTTATAAATGAAGACATTTACATTCTAAGGAATTCAGGGACTTCTCCAGGAATGACAGAGTCTGGCAGGATCAAGGCCATGCCATCTTGACAGGGGTACACCTGCCCTTTTCCCACACTAAAAGGTCTATCTTCATTCCAATTCTAAAGTAAGTGTAGAAAGCAAGAAAAGATGAAAATATGCACCAGGGTCAGAAAAGACTTTTCTGTAAACAAGCTCTGAGAACGTTTCAGGCTTTGTAAGCCAGATGATTGCAGCTGTTGAACTCTACAGTTGTAGGAGAGAAGCAACCTGAGACAATGTGGAACAAAATGAACATGAATTCCAATAAAACTTTATTCATAAAAACAGAGTGCCAGATTTGGTCCCCAGGCCACAGTTAGTTCAACATGGTTTGCAAGAACATAGGTTGGGAGGGAGAAAAGACCACAGAAGTTGAAAGAGAATGGTAACAGCACACTGTCCACCACGTCACCAACTTCAGTCAGAATGGCAACAGCACATTGTACACCACATCACCAACTTCAGTCAGAATGGCAACAGCACACTGCCCACCACGTCATCAACTTCAGTCAGAATGGCAACAGCACACTGCCCACCACATCATCAACTTCAGTCAGAATGGCAAGAGCACACTGCCCACCACATCATCAACTTCAGTCAGAATGGCAACAGCACACTGTCCACCACGTCACCAACTTCAGTCAGAATGGCAACAGCACATTGCCCACCACGTCACCAACTTCAGTCAGAATGGCAACAGCACACTGCCCACCATGTCATCAATTTCACTCAGATACTTTGAAATTTAATAAGGATTTTAATACAACTTAGTTGTATAGAAGAGAAAACTGAGGAGATGGCCCAGTCTCTGTAAAGTGCCATGAAGTCCTGAGGTTGGCTTGCAAGCATTCATATAAAACTTGGATTAAATCTGCACATTAAATTCGTACAAGAGTTTGGGCACATTCATGTAAAACTTGGGCCCGCTGGTACATGCCTACACTTCTAGGGCATAGGGAAGTGGAGACAGGAGGATCCCTGGAGGTCGCTGACCATTGAGGTCCAGGCTCAGTGAGACATCCTGTGTTGAAAGGTAAGATGGAGGACAACAGAGAAACATGCTCAGCATGACCTCCAGCCTCCACATGCATGTACACCATGACCATGATCTCTCTCTCTCACACACACACACACACACACACACACACACACACACACACACAGGGCCAGAGACGCAGAGAAAAGAAACAGGAAAATGTAAAATCACATGTAGTTAAATCAGCTAAAAGGTGTTAGACAAGGTAGGTTCAAAGCCACGTTTTAGAGACACACACACACACACACAGGGCCAGAGACGCAGAGAAAAGAAACAGGAAAATGTAAAATCACATGTAGTTAAATCAGCTAAAAGGTGTTAGACAAGGTAGGTTCAAAGCCACGTTTTAGAGACAGGTTTGAAAGGAGCAGGAACAACAACAACAAAAAATACTCCCTTTTCAACTTAGATGTCTAAAATTTATAGACTATAGAAGAAATAAAGGCACTAGGAAACACAATGCAACTATAGATAAATGGTTAACATGTGTAAAATTTCAAGCCCTTCGGCCCACAATTACTTAGTAAAATAAATGTCCTCTACCCCAACTGATTAGACGAACATTGATCATCTAGGGAAGTCACCACCATATTATCCTGAATGTGCTGGCCCTCATCCGATTGTCCTAGGAAACATTTCATCTGAAAGGTTTTGTGGAGCCGTGCAATAATCAAATGTATTTCTCTAGTTTGCACTCTGCTTTTCTATCTTTTGTCCAATTTTGGAAATTGTGAAACAGGTCATGATTTTATCCAGATCCTTGCCACCTCTCCACCTCCAAGCTCTCTCTACTATCCTCTTAAGCCAAGGATTGTGAGCAGTGGGGATCTGCTGGCTAAACAGAGGGTAAGCTCAGGACCATGTTTGCAAAGTAATTTTCCAGTGGAAATTGGATGTGGTTGGACAATGAGCTTAACCTCCCTGGCTTGAAGGCTGGGACACAGCAGGCTCCAAATCCTTAGCTACCATGCAATACATGCACATTTCTGGTGCTCATATCTGCTTGTAATGATGAGTTTCTGAGTGTTGGGGTCGGGAAAAATGCAAAGAGATAGGGGCATCAAGTATTACTTCTGGTCCCAGCTTGAAGATGGCCAGGTTGAAAGACCCAGGACCATACTCTAGTGAAGTCACAAACTGTTGACCAAAATAGCTATACAGGAAATGGCACTGTCTCCCCCCACCAAAGGAAACATTACTGACTCAGCTATACAATTCACTGACAGTTTGCCTCTTTGAATTTATTCTGTCCTTTCTGGTCTCCCAACTCTTTCAAGGTTCCTCTCCTGGGCTGTGAGCTATAAGCATAACTTGTAGTATTCTTCCATGAACCATATTATCTTTCTCAATCCAGCTTCTTCTGAGACATGGCTTTCTCTCTTAGAGAACTCTGTATCTAATGGTTGTTTCTAGAATATTCTTTCAGAATCTTGGTCCTTGTTTCTTTCAGTTTAAGAACCACAGTGATGGCTTCAACCCTTCAGATAAGACACTGAGCACAGAGTAGGCACTGCCCATTGTGGTGGCTGATCTGTCATTATTTCAAGCACAGTGATCTGAACAAAGATGTGTGGTAAGTGAAAATCAACCTTGAAAGCTTGAAATCACATGAGGTTCATCCTATTTCCTGTGTGTATGGATGCATGCTCATACATACAGGTAGATGTATACAGATGCATGTACATGTACATGTGTGTGGAGACCAGCGGTCGACTTCAGGCCTCACTCTCCGGGAGCTTCACCTTGGTTTTCGGATCTCTCAGCAAGATTGAGGCCTGCTGATAGGCTCCGCTGGCTGGCCAGGGAGCCCCCAGATCCACCTGTCTCCGCTTCTCCGGCTCTTGATTACGGCTGGTTCGTCACTCGTGGTTTCATCCTGTGCATTCTGGGAATTGAACTCAAATCCTGTGCTTATGTGACTACAGCTTTACTGACCAAGCCGTCTCCTATACTATGACTCATCATATTGCATTCAGAGTGCTGACCTCAAGTTATAGAATGAAGGATGAGATGGCAAAGATGGCAAGCTCTGAAGCACAAAACCATTGCAGTATGTCAAGACTGACCTGGAAGAGACATTCTTCCCTTAAAACCATCAAAATCCACTAAATTATAGGCAAAATTGCCTTCTTTTCTATGTTGTTCAAAAAGAAATCACTTTAAATAATATTTGCATTGCATTTGCTGTAACTTATTTGTGAAGTGTAGGTTTTTAATCATTCCCAGACTCGAGCAGAATATTTTACTTCTGGTTCTTCATAGGATGTGGAAAGATACAAAGAAAAGGCCCTTGTGAGCTTTGCCCCTCAATTCCCAGCTCATAAAACCATACCTAGCACTTGAAGGTCCTGAATAGACATTTGTTAACTGTGTCAATTGAATTGAAGTTGGCTGTTGCTGGGTGTCAGTAGGTGCTTTGGTTCTTGTTGTCAGAACTGGACCATAGTCACCTTAAGTATAAAATAAAATGTCATTACCACAGCTGGACTTATAGAAGAAACCCACTTGCTTAAGTCAGCACTTCTTGTAATGTGGTAGGAACAGAATAGGATTTTTCCAGACTATGAAGTTTTCCCCAAGGTTTCCTGTGGGCGGGCAGGTGTTTCTTAATATTGACAGGATTGCTTGAGGGCCTCAGGTATGATGAGTATGATCTGGTTGAGAAAGGTTAAGGATCAACATTTTGAGTTTATTCAGCTAATTTCCTTACTATTCTTAACTCTATTCAGGTCAGGGAGAGTTCCTAAGCATACAGCCCGGCAGCTTCGTAGGCCCCAGGCTGAGAAGGGAGCTCACTCAGTAGTGTGTTACACAAGCGTGAGCTTAAACCTCCAGAACCCATGTAAACAAAGGTCAGATGTGTTATCTGACTAGCACTGGGAAGGCAGAGGCAGGCAGGCAGGCAGGCAGACAGACAGACAATCCTGGAGTCAATCTTGCCAACCCACCCTAATTGGCAACTTTCAGGTCAGAGAGACCCTGTCTCAAGAAACATGGTGGATGGCTGCAAAGGTACATCTGATGTTGACCCCACATGCACGAGCACACACATAAACATGCCCCCTCCATACAAACACATGTCCATACACTTGAACACATGCATACACACATTACGGGTGAAATCCTTCAAATGCAGTGGCTTCCTAGGAAAAGGGAACATCCAAGGAAGCATGGCATGGCCTGTCCCATGCTTGTGCCATGTGTCAGTCAGCAAGCCACACTAACCATGGGGACGTAGAAGGGAAGGAAAGCATGCAGCAACAGCTCCTCTTCCTTTCAGCCTTCCTCACTCATAAGCCACAGCTAAGTGTTGAGGGAGTGTACACATATCAAAAATGAAAATACTTTGGAGTTTGTTTTGTGCAAAATTGCCATATTAATGCCCTTCAGAAATACACCCATCATTTGACAACCTGAGTTAATTACTCCCACAGCAGAGAGAGCGAGGGAACTCTTGGTTATAGCAATGAAAAGCTTGGGGCTTTGGCTGAGTGACTCTGGAGAGGTTCTAAGGAAACAGATTGGTTCTAAATCAGTTATCCTCAAAAAGTGGAGAAAATTTTCTAAGTGGGTATCTCAATAAATCTTATCTATGGCAGGACAGACTAAAGCAAATATAAAGAAATCTTGGAATCCGAGTGTGTTGATACGTGTAATTCCAGCACTCGAGAGGCGAGATAGGAAGGAGCAATTCAAGACTGGTCTGGGTTATGTAGTGAGCTTCTGGCCAGCCTAAGCTACATGATGAGACCCTGTCTAGAAGAGAGGGTGGGAGAGAGGGAGGCATAATTGATAATGACATAGCAGTTCATTCAAGGACTGTATGGTCTTCTGGGTTACAGCCCTTGCTCTCGGTAAGTGTTCTGTGACCTGAGACCTAAGCAGAGCACAGAGCTTCACAGAGTCACATCAACAGGAGAAACACATCAACCAACAAACTGTGAACATCAAATCTGATTCCAAGGCACTAGGCTGCCTTTCTTTCCCACACTGCACTATTAGGGAAATAAAACCACAAATGTATAAGCTGTAAAACACAAACAGTGTCATTTTGGTAAATGTACTCAAATTTGCATCAAAACTGGCATTGCGCTGCATAAAGATGAATGCTAAAATCCACGCTAATCATTTAAATCTGTTTAAATTTCAGTACGATTGATGACAGCACTTTCTGCTTTTGGAAGAAGTTGGCTCTGTGGTTTCTCTTGCACCGAGTCCTACACGCTGTGTCTGGCTCTCCTCCCAGGCCATGTCTTTTTATCCTTGACAGGATCCCAAAGAGGAATTTGGAGTCTCATTTTCTTTTGCCCTTCAGAGATCAAAACCTGCTAAAGACACAACATATTAGTGGTAATGCTACAGGAGTTCAAATCTCTGTGGCTTCCTTATTGGTGAGCAGTTTAGTAAGATGAGGATATGGCAGTTTGTGGTTTGATCTGGATTGCCAATTTGACTGACAATCAGCATGGAAACACTTCTGGGTGTCTCTCTGAAGGTGTTTCCAGAAAGGTTTAGCTGAGAAGCAATGACCCTTCTAAATGTGGGTGGCACCATCTCATGAATTTGTATCCCAGACTGAATAGAAAGCACAAAGCTAGCTGAGTATCAGTATATCCCTCTCTCTGCCTCCTGATGAAGGGTCCAGTATCAGCCCAGCTGCTCTCTAAATGTGAAGCTTCAAGTTCTGCTGGGTCTCCTTCTATCCTGCCCTGAATGTGCACACAGTCTACCCACACGTGGCTGGTCTTATTTCTCAAATATAATGCTCGACTCTTTCCTCTATTCATCACATTTGTTAACAGTCATTAAAAGATTAGTAAACCAGCTAAGTTGTTAACTAATTTAAAATTGCCCCTGGGGATTCATGTATCGAAAACTTGATACCCAGGTTCTACTGAGAGACGACTAAATCATGAGGACACTAATTAATCGATGGAATAACTCACTGATATCTTCATAGCTAAATGGGTTATTAGGAGGTAGAGCCTGCTTGGAGGAAATAGGTCACTAAGAATGTGAAGAGCACATCCTGGACCTGACTGTCTGACCACCCTAATTTTCTTCCTGCATGCCATGAAGTAGGCAGCTTGTCCTTATCATCACCTTCTGCCTTGAAGTAGGCAGCTTGACCTTTTCATCACCTTCTGCCATGAAGTAGGCAGCTTGTCCTTATCATCACCTTCTGCCTTGAAGTAGGCAGCTTGACCTTATCATTGCCTTCTGCCATTGAAGAAAGCAGTGGATCCTGCCAACAATGGAGTTCTGAAACCATGCATTGAAATAGACAACTTTTAAGTTATCTCCAGTATTTTGTCATAGCAACAAAGACTGAGCAGCACTAACTAAACCACATATTTTCCACATGGTATGTCTTCATCCACAACTTAATTCTAATTGAATCAAGCACTGAAGCCTGTGCACATTCACCCTTATTTGCTCGACTACTTCACTTTACACGCTGAGAACACATTAAGTAACACAAAAAAATATGGAAAACTTAGCTTCCTAAGATAGCATCTGAAGGGTATAAGAACTGACTTTAACATCTTACAGATGATTTTTAAATTTTTTATGTGTATTAGTGTACTGCTTACATGCATGTAAGTGTACTCATGTCATGGAACTGGAGCTACAGACAGTTGTTAGCTGCCATATGGGTGTTCGGAATCAAACCTGGGTCTTCTGAAAGAGCAGTTAGTGCTCTTAAGAGCTGAGCCATCTCTCCAGCCATAGCTTACAGATAATTATTATAATAACATTTAAAACTTATCAAGTGTTGGTAAAGAAATCTATGGATATGTTTTCTTATTTTATCCTTACAAACAGATGAGAAAGGCACTATTGTTAATATGCTTTATAAGTAAGAGAGACATTTAGGAAAGTCATACCACTCCCCAAGGTAAAATAGTGGGCAAAACCTCCAAAGTCAAGCCCAGGACTTCCTACCTCAATATATGTATATATTGCACACACACACACACACACACACACACACACATACACACGATGCATACTGATCATATCCACCTACAATGACCTCTTCCCAACTCCTTCTAGTTGGCTCCATTCCTTCCCCATCCCAGCTTCATGTCTTTATTTATTTATTTATTTACTTATTTATTTATTTATTTATTTATTTATTTAGTCATTAATAATCCCCTGAGTCTACTTAGTGCTGTTTTTATGCACACGGGTATGTGGCCACTCATTGGCACATGAGCAACTTACCAGCAGCCGCTTCCCCAAAGGACAGTGATTCTTCCTCCCTCTGCAGCCGCACTGCCTAGAGCTACTCCCACAGGTGGTGGGGCTTCAGGGGGCCCCTCCCTCTCCCATCCTGGAGTTTCATCAGCTTGATTGTATGCAGGAGACCCTGGCGCTATGAGGTGAATTGACTTATGCAGCAAGCAGGTGTTTAGTCCAAAGGACAGTGCTTCCTCATCACCAGCTTTAATATTCATTCTGTCCTTCTTAACTATTATATAATAAAATATTTATATATCTATATATATTTATTCTACATAAGTGTAATCTCTAAAGCTTCTCCATTATAAACCTGTAAAGATATATATATATATATATATATATATATATATATTGATTGATTGATTGTCCTGGAAATATTAGAGTTAACACTTGGAAGTTTTGCTAATTACAATCAACCTCAGAGCTCTGTGATGCATATTAATTCATCATCTTGCTGAGGTGGGACTTGAATTTTGATGGTTGTACAGTGGTTATAGGGCAAAATTCACAATACAACAAGAAACAGGAGAAATTGTTTAGTAATGATGCAGCTAAGAAAGTGTTGCTTCCTCCATGTCCGTGAGCTGACAGCCTTTGGCTGTCTGCCCTGAGGCACAGGTGGAGATATTTAGTGGGACCGCAGGAATTCCGGATGAGCCAGAGGGATCAAAGAAAGGAAGGAGGGAACAACTCATTTATTGGCAGCAGTCAGAGGTCTTATATACCAATATTTGGTGGGCTCTTGAGGGGAGAATGGGGCGGGGGTGTGTGTGAGAAGGTGCAAGGGAATTTCAGTGTTTAGTGTTTATTCAAGCGGCTCCACCAGTATCATGGAACCAAGATGTGCTGTTAGTGCAGAAATGTGACCCTTTTGCTGGAATCTTCAAAGCAGGGTGAGAGGGTTTGGTCTGTCAATTTGGTGAGGGGAGTCAAGGGGGGATTGGCTTAGGCCTCCAGCCTTCACAGGTAATTGGGGTAAAAAAGCCAGGCCTCCCTTCAATCCTCCAGCCAAATGAAATATCAATTGCACAAGAAAGGATGTGAAATTCTTCACTTCAGCCATAAAAGGAAAGACAGATACAAATGAAGGCACAAGAACCCTGACTGCCAACACTGGCCGGAAAGCACAAAGACTGGAGTGATAGTAAGGACATAGTAACGGGCTTCCCTCACTTCTTCCTCCATGACTACAGAGACAGCGCAATAAGCTCCAAAGTTCATTCAGAACAAGCTTCCATCTCCCCCCAAGGACCTGTCCTCAAAGGTGAGTCTGCTTTGACAGCAGCTGACATGCTTTCATTCTACAGAAATGCCAACAGCATCCACTCTGCCTGTCCCGGGAAGAAGCTGTTAGTTTGTCTGCAAGGCTCTGCAGTGCCATCCAGCTGTGTGAACAGAGCCCTGTGCACTGCTGCATCTATTGGGGCAAAACAAAGAGAAAGGCCTAGAGGAGTTAAAGCCAGCTGCCGTCCCTTTCTCTGTCATTAGCCTGACTGCACCTGTCAAAGGCCATCGAAGGATTTTGTTTTTATCACTTGAGAGAGATAGAATTTTTGAGAGAGAGAAAAAAATAGGAGAAAACCAGAGAGAGAGAGAGACCTAGATTACATAGTGGTCTAGGTCAGCTTTGGCTATATAGTGAAATATTGTCTCAGTCAGTGAGGGGGTGGGTAGAATTAATGAACTATATTTTAATTTAGAATAGTAACCCATGAACACTGTGTTGGTCAAATTGGGTGTGGAGTTAGTTCCCTTTCCTTCTACTTCCTTTTCCACAATACAAGCAGAACCAATTATAGGCTAACCCTACAAAAACCTGAAGAGGAAAAATATTCTCCTTATAATAGGTAGCTCTGCCAGGCATCCTGGTGCATGCCTTTAATCCCAGCACTCAGGAGGCAGAGGCAGGTGGATCTCTGTGAGTTCAAGTCCAGCCTGGTCTACAGAGCAGAACGAGCTCCAGGCCAGCTGGGACTAAAGGGAAACCCTGTCTCAAAAATACCAAAAAAGTAGTTCTTTTACCAGAATACAAAACAACAAAATGATGATGATGATAGATGATGATGATAGATAGATAGATGATAGATAGATAGATAGATAGATAGATAGATAGATAGATAGATAGATAGACAGATATTAAAACAGATTTGGGCCCTGTGTTTTTCCTGAAATTTGCTTGGGACCCTACATTTTCCTTTTTATTTTATTTTCTACTTATTAAAAAAGTATGTCACTGTAGAAAATTTAAATACATACAAGGTCTCTCTTTGACACATACTCTTTCAAACTCTAAAATGTACTCATATGCTGTTCTAGTTTCTCTTCAATTGCTATGACAAAACACTCTGACCAATACCAACTTGTGGAGGAAAGGGTTTACTCATCTTACATCTCCAGGGTCACAATTCTTCACTGAGGAAGCCCAGGGTAGGAACTCAGGGCAGGAACCTGGAGGCAGGAGCGGAAGCACAGCCATGGAGGAACCTGCTTACTGGCCTGCTCCCCTGACCCATGCTCAGCCTGCTTTCTTAGACAATATACAACAACCTGCCCAGGGCTGTGGCACTGCCCACAGTGGGCTGGGCCCTCCCACATCACTCAACAATCAAGAAAATACCCCACAGACATGGCCACAGGCCAGTTCAATGGAGGCAATTCCTCAGTTGAGGCTCCCTCAACCAGATTTGTCAAGTTGACACTAAAGCTATCCAGCACATATGCTCACTAGATAAAAATATTGTTTGAATGTTGTTTTTTAAACAAGGTTGTATATATATCATATTGACTCTTTTAATTGCTTTCTCCAGAAGAGGAGCAAACCTAAGGAATTAACTTGTAAGCCTTGTAAGTGGCATTTATCAAAATACAGACGCTGCTGCTGTTATAGGCCTCCTTTTCTCTGGAATGCTGGGAGATGTTCTTAGGAACAATTACTAGTGTGCTATCACCCACAAGTATTCAGTTTTCTTTCAGTAATGATAGCATTTTATAACAAAATGTCCAGGAAACTAAAAGTGATTATTATTATTAATCAAGAGCAAAGAATTTACTTTATTTCAACACCACTGGACAGAAAAACCAAATACTCCTTTCTGTTCCTTCAAACAAGGTGGGGGTGGGGGTGGGAGATTTTGCCGTCATCAAAAATGAAATAGGAGGGAGATGGTTCAGTAAGAAAACAGTGCTGCTGCACAAGCATGAGGACTGGAATCCAGATCTCCAGCACCAACATAGCAGACAAAAGCCTGGTACTGCAGCACACTCCTATAATCCCAGCACCGTGGAGCTGGAAGAAAGAGGCTCCCTCTGCTCTCTGGGTAGCCAGTGTAGACAAAGCATTGAGTGTAGGGTTCTAGGACACACCTGTATCAAAAATAATGAGTCATCAACCTCTGACTACCACATGCATGTGCACAAGTATGCACTTGCACACACACACACATGCACACACACACACGCACACGCACATACACACACGCACACACACACACTGTGAAATGGTATATCCTGTGCTAGTTGAAGGTTTGGTCAGTACCTAAGCTTGCGGTCAGCTCAGCTGGGTCTCCCTGAATCAGAGCTTTTTGTAGTAGGCAGTTTGTTCCAAGGCAAGGTGAGTCAGGAGCAGTTCCCAGTCCCAATCCTGTGACTGTGTAGTCTGGCTGGAGAAAAGGATTGGATTTGTCAGAGCTATGTACTGGGGCAAGAGCACACTGAGATCCCAGATCTTGTGGGCTTTGCTAACTTAACATCTACTCTCTGGCTGCAGTCACATCCTAGGAAAAGCTTTTTTTTTTTGCTTGCTTTGAATTAATGGTGACTGAAGAACACAATGTTCTCCCCTGATCCAGTAAATGTTCTTCATGGCCCTGGGGCTTGGAAGGAAGAGGAGCTGTTTCTAGAAAGCACGGGATCTTTTCACTCGGTTACTCTCTACACTTTTGCAGAAAGCAAGACTGTGACGTGAAGAAGCTTTCTGTTTCCCTGCAGCTCACCACGCAAAAGATTACAGTAAAATATAAAATATAGTACTACCCCCTGTAGGTTCTGAGAGGAAAAAGGACAGCATCACTTTCTACCTCTTCTCCTATGCTCAGTGCCCAGCATCTTCATGGCACATACATGAATGAATGAATGAACAAGTGAACGCATGAACAAATGGTTTCTATTGGTGAAGGAATGCAGCGGAAGCAGACATGGGAAGAATGGCATGAAGACTCTGACCTAGCGGTTAAGAGCACCGACTGCTCTTGCAGAGGACCTGGGTTCTATCCCCAGCACCCACATGGCGGCTGAGAACCATCTGTAACTCCAATTCCAGGAGAGCTCCAGTTCCAGGGGAATCCAAGACCCTCTTCTGACCTCCACAGCATTGCACAACATGGGTACACAAACCTACATGCAGACAGTACATTCATACACATAAATAAATATTAAAAAATTTAAAACACTTCTGCATTTATTGTACTTCCATGTGAATGCACAACCATGCTAGCCATAGTGTGCATGTGGAGGTCAGAGGTCAACCTGTGGGAGTCAGTTCTTTCTTTCCACCATGTAGGCTTCCAGGATCAAACTCAGTTTGTCAGGATTGGTAGCAAGTGCCTTTACTTGCTGAGTAATCTTACCAGCCCCCAAATAAAACACTTATTTGTTAGTTAGTTATTTACGGGTTCTGGAGATTAAGCCCAGGGTCCTAGCACATGCTAAACACATGCTTAACACTGAGCTATGTCTCCAGACTCTCAAATAAAACAATGTTTAAATTGTGTCTCTTCAACCCAGATTTTATCTTCACTGGACATAATTCATCCTTTTCTTGCCTCAACTTCTGGGTGAGATAGCTCCTTAAAAACAATTTTTTCTCCATTATTTCAAATATGAAGAATCTGATACTTAAGGACCTAAAATTACCTAATTCTAACGGTCAGTTTTTATGGTCTATTCATCATAAACCTTTAAAAATTGGTTTTCGGTGAAAGCATAAGACCCTGACACAGACATAAGATTACCTCTAATAACCAGAACATTTGAATTGTCAGAAAATAACCCTCCCTGCTGAAGTATCATGAAATTTGAGAAATCTATTGATGGTAAAACCTGAATCATTTTATGCCCAAATAAGAAAAGGACTGTTCCTATAATGTTTTCCTGTCACCTCCATGTTTTGTGTTCCACAAATTGAAAAGGTTCTCTTAGATTTATGTATGTGTTTTTGTTCAGCCTTGTTTATATGTAAGTAAAATAAATTGCCTCCATGGCTGGTGGCAAGCACCTTACCCAGTTAGCCCTCTTGGCTGGTCACCATCTTGTGATCTTCTTCATGATCCAGGAATGGGTTCATGGAATTCATAGAAACACACACACACACACACACACACACACACACACACACATACACACACACACACGTATGCACACACATGTATGCACACACAAGAAAGAAAGAGAGAGAGAGAGAGAGAGATTATACTCTGACCTCCATAAGGTACCACCACCCCCTGGCTTTTTTTATAAATCTTTAAAAAAAAGTTTTACTTATTATTTTTATTTTATGTATATGAATGTATTGCCTGCAGTTAGGTAGGTGGACCCATGTCATGCAATGCCCATGGAACTTAGAATAGGGTGCTAGGTCCCCTAGAACTGGAGTTATGGACAGTTGTCAGCCTCCATGTAGGTGCTGGGAATTGGACCAGGTCCTCTGCAAGAGCATCCATTGCTCTTAACTGCTGACCCATCTCTCCAACCCCACGCCCCATTTTTAATGGGGATTCTGTGGATTGAAGTGAAATCCTGGTGCTTACAATGCAGGCGATTTGCTGACTGAGCAGTCTCCCCAGCCTCATAATCTTCTGCAATACTTTTTGAAGTCATCATACTCAACATGTCACTGGGGAGACTGCGAATCTCTTTGGGGGTTCTTAGTCTCATTAGCAAAAGAATGTAGAAATGAGTTCCAAAGGAAACTCAAAGATAATTTTACTAGAGTTTAAGAGAAAACATAGCACAGGTTAGGTTTAAAAAAACAACAGTGCCGGGCGTGGTGGCGCACGCCTTTAATCCTAGCACTCGGGAGGCAGAGGCAGGCGGATCTTTGTGAGTTCAAGGCCAGCCTGGTCTACAGAGTGAGTTCCAGGACAGCTGGGGCTACAGGGAGACCCTGTCTCAAAAAGACAAAAAAAAAAAAAAAAAAAAAAAAAAAAAAAACGAAAAACAACAAAACACACAGCCACCAGGAGGGGATGGAAAAGGTCATACATACATTTGAAGTTTGGCATGGAATAGACATATACAGCATATTAAGAAAGTAAAAGCTGGGGCTGGAGAGATGTCTCAGTGGTCAAGAATACTGGGTAATCTTCCAGAAGACCTAGGTTCCATTCCCAGTACCCACATGGCTGTTAATCACTGTCTGTAACTCCAGTTCCACAGGGTCTAATGCCCTCTTCTGGCCTCTGTAAGCATTCATTATATGTACCTAGTGAGCTACATGCAGACAAAACACTCATACACATAAAAATAAAAATAAATAAATCAAAAGAAGAAAAGGAAAGAAAGGGAAAAGCACTCTGTTCCCTAGATGATGCCTTTGGAAGGAAGGGCTCACAGTCTGCCCAGACTCCCATTGCATTCTGGCTTCTTACACGTTAATCTTGATTTAGCCTTTGTAGTTCTTACTTTCCTACTACAAACGTGTAAGGTTGCAGCAATACACAGTATACAGTGGCAGTGGTACAGAAGAACATTGCCTAAGTTTGCATGTGTGCAGGTAACAACAGCCTCACCAGGAAAGCTACATGATCCTCATCGATGGAACGATGGAACAGTGATCAGAAGATGCATCCTGGTTTCTGACAGGGAAATATGAGGAATTAAGAAAACAGAGCAGTTTGAGCCCGTGCTGGAAATTTCCCCTTAGGAACTCTTTTGTTACTGATTATTCTGGAAAGATTCAACATCCCACTTAAAGTCACAAAAGTACCTAAAACATGTTCCCAAGAAAAGAGAACCAAGGCAATTTCATAAGCAATAATATCAGCAAGTCAGCACAAGCAGCCGTTAGAGTCAGCAGAGGAAGGGGGGGCTGGCCAAACTAAATCAAAATCTCTAAGACTAAGGCCTAAGCATTAGGTCATTTTGAAAAGCTCTGCAGAGTTCTAGGGTGCAGCACAGGCTGGACCTGCTGCCATGAGGGGCGGAATCCACTGGCCTTTTAGAAAGCAAAGCCCAGAGATTCCACGCCCAACTAAAAGCAGTTTGTGCTGCTTGGTGACATCCACAAGAATCTAGGGGTCATTTCATCTGGGCAGTACTTGACAGGGTGTCCCTGATATTTTTCTCCTTCTTATGTACTTGCCCACCAACCCATTTTTTTTTCCTTTCCTTCTTCTTTGCAATAATGGTTTGGTTATCTTGTCGCAAAACATCTTTCAGTAGAGCTATAGCCTGAGCTTTTAAACCTTTCAAATCACTGTTCGAAATACCCTATCATGCCAAGAAAGCAAACCTTCCTGGATGTTCTGAATGTGACTCTTCCCTCCTCTGTGTGTGTGTGTGTGTGTGTGTGTGTGTGTATTTTGACACATGGTTTCTCACTCATCTTGAATTTATCAATAGACTATGCTAGCTGGCCAGCACCCACTAAGAATCCACCTGTCTCCAGTGCTGGTGTTATAACTGTGCCACCAACCTGGCTCTTTGTTTGTTTGTCTGTCTGTCGGTTTTAACATCTAACTCAAGTTCTCAAGCAAACATATTACTGAGGAGTCCCTGAATTAGCTCCTGAATTTTTTGACTAGCCCCTGCTTCCTCAGGCCTGGATGCCCCTGCCCCTGGTTCCTCACTGTGAAGTACCTCTCTCTGTCTTTTTACTCCCCATAGGGCAGAAGAAGGCAGAGTCCTCTCAGCTTGAGGTTGTCAGGAGTCTCCACAGGAGACTCTTGTTAGTTGAGGACAACCTGGCTCACATCACAGATGGAAGGGAAGGTACTCGCTCAATCAAAGGCAACTTTAGTTATTTTCAGTCAATTCATGAGTGCCTTAATTCATACTGTCTAAATGTTGGCACATGCCTACCAAGTATTTGGAAGTTGTTCTTCCCAAAGGAAAGATCTGTTTATGAAAGATCCAATAGCCTCCTTCCTAGATTCCTTCCTAGATTTGTTTGGTTTGGATATTTACAAACCCTGCATAATTAGAATAGAGAAAGCCATCCTTTAGGGAGCTTTAGAGATATTGAAGAAATTGTTTAAGATTCATTTTCCAAGTGCCATCCATAATTTTCAAAGAAAATATACTACTGCATGTTCTGTTCTAAACCCCTGTTGAGATTTTTACAGAGAAAGTACAGTTAGTGCCTTTGTGTATTTTATTCAGATTGAACAATATAATTTAAATAATGATCCACTTAAAAGAATTAAATAATCCATTTGGTGGAGTAGCCCCCATCTCTGCATCTCTCCTGAGCACACGGTTTAGCAGTACAGATTCTTTTCTCTGAAAGAGCTTATGGCGCATTTTTCTTCATGTAACTTTCTATCCCTGAAACAAATAACTGTACATTGAGCTATTGTCATGAACAGAAAGAAGAAAAATCCATTACCTGAAATCTCTGTTCCCTATTCCTCTCCACACTTGGATGAGTTTGTTTTTTAAACAATCCACAGCTTTCTGAGGAGACTGTAGTCCATGTGAATGAACCATAGATTATTTATTTATTTATTTATTTATTCATTTATTTATTTTCAGTAATGGAGATTGAATCTGGTTCTTCATTGATAGGAAGTAAACCACTGAGCTACACTTTTCTTTTTTTTTTAATTTTTTTAAAAATTTTATTTATTTCCATATGTGTATGAATGTATTGTCTGCATGCAAATCTGTGCACCTGTGACGTGCAATGCCGCGGAGGTCAGAAGAGGGTGTCGGATTCCCCTGGAACTGGAGTTCTCCTAGAATTGGAGTTTCAGACGGCTCTAGGCTGCCATGTGGGTGCTGGGGATCGAACCTGGGTCCTCTTCAAGAGCGGTCAGCGCTCTTAACTGCTAGGCCATCTCTCCAGCCCTGAGCTACACTTTTCTACCCATGGTCTGCAATGAATTAACAATCTATACAAGTATACATACAATCTATACAAGTATACATACTGTTTTGGAAGTTAAAAGGTTATTGTAGAACCTGTGTTGCTACTGTTCACTGTTTGAGGTTGAACACATTGCTTAACTTTTCCAGGGTTTAGTTTCCTTCTGTAGGAGAAGTGGTTTGTGTTTTGTTTTGTTTTTTAAACTGCTCCACAGAGTTTTTGTGAAGACTGAAATGAATGCAAAGTGCTTGGCTGAGTACCAGGCATAGAGTTGAGCATAGTTAGGTGTTGTTACTATTACTTTTGCTATTCCTAGCCAACCATTTCTCTGTTTCTATCTGTATTCTGTGAGAGTCCAAAGAGGAGACTGTCCCCATAACTTGAAATTTATCTTATCAGACTCTGAGATCCTGGGAAGACAGATGGAATTTCTGGAACATAGTTAACCTGTCTTTGAATGTGGCTTTCCTGGTTTATAAGGCTCAGATTTTACATACCCACCAAAAACTTCTGGAGGCTTTTGATGATGCTCTCCTGATGGGAGTACTAAGGCCTGTCCTAAATCTTAGTCTTTAAAATTCCTTACTAGTAATTTCTTTTTTTTTTATTATTAAATTAGTTTTTATTGATGCTTTGTGCATTTCATACATTTTTTCCAATTCAGTTCGGCTTGTTTCTCTTTCCCACCCCACCCCTCCCCAACACCAATAATGCATTCGGCCATAACTGCCCTGCATCTTTCTCTCCGTTTTTTTTTTTTTCAATTTTAGCTATAAGTGATAATCCATGAGTACAAGCATCCTTCATGCAAAACCTATCTGCAGGCTGTTGTGCCCCTGCAGCCTGAACACCTTAGCCCTACCATCCAGTGGGGGGTGACAGGTTGTTTGTTCAATCAAGTTGATCAAATGAGTGTCCAGACTACATTGCTGTAGTTTCACCATTCACCCCAATCGCAGCCCTTACATTCTACCACGCCCCCTCTTCCACAGGTTGTTCCCTAGGCTTAGAAAAGGGGCACAGGTGGATGAGAGGTAAAACAGTCCACTCTCTCTGGAGCTGTTGACTTGGACTCTGGTCAATTCTGGCTATTTCTTTTCATGGGCTGACAGTTTGTCCAGGAATAACCTTTCGATCCTACTAATGAAGAACAAGCAATTAGATATATAGGTATTTAAGCAGCACCATAACTATTAGTGCTGCTTACTAGTAATTTCTTAATACTCACATCGAAATTTGTAGTTTTCAAGCTGTGACATTGCATGTGAACTCTATAAAAGCCTGAGGATCTGTCACATAAATCTATTTCTCACAGAAGAAAGTTAAGAAACAAAGAGTTTAGGCAACTTGACCACTGGACTCAGTGGGAAATTCAAGAATAGACCAAATTTTATCTCTTAATGGTTTTTTGCCTGTAATTACGCCATTATCCTTGTGTCCAAATCAGTTCCAGAAAAGTAAAAGAGGTAAGTACAACACTAAAAAAATAATCCCAGCTTTTTTGTCTTGCGTTATTGAGTGTTGTTTAGCAACACAGCCCCATAATAGAATCCTGTGAGCTAAGCATCCCAAAGCCTGATCTGGAACCACACCTGTGAGTGCTCATCTGTCAGAGACTGTGAAAAGAGATTCATTCCAGGAAATACTTGTAAGCTCAGCACTTGAGAGCAGAGGCAGGAGGAGATCGAGGCCAGACTCAGTTGCACATTGTTGTCTCAGGGGAGAAAGATAGAGGGAGTAAGAGAGGGAGGAAGGAGGGAGAGAAAGAGAGAGAGAGACAGAGAGAGAGAGAGGAGATACTTTTTAGCTTTACTCCTTTTCCTAAAAAACAAAAAACAAGAGCGTAATAAGAATGGGTAAATGAGTGTGTCAATGGAGAAGATTTAGGAAGAGGCCAGGGCAATTTCTCCAAGTAGCAGGAACTCCCTCTTAACTACAAGGTTACAGTTGATGTTGGGTCAGCACTCTGCTCTACTGACAGTTAAGGGTGTGCCACACTTCAGGACAGAGCACCTCTTCTCCGGAGGAAATAGCTGTGGTTTCCAGGGTCTCAGCGAGTCCACAGCTGATGACATCTGTGTGCCTATTTAAACCTCAAGGGTGTACCACCTTTTTCCATCTTAGCTGTTAGCTTTTAAAAATACTTAAAAACCAATCAGCGACTAAATTGCATCTGAAGAGCTGTTTCAATTATAGAATGGAAGCAGTTCCTCAGCAACCAGAGTATTTAAGAGCTACAAAAATTAATGTGCATTTTAATGCTGATTTTTCAGAGTATAATACGCTTTGTAATTCATTTAAATGTATTCTGTGTGTTTTAGTCTAGCTAAAGGCACAGCAGCAGTCCTTGAATCATCACAAAACTACATTTTTAAGATTCTTCTTTTTAATATAGAAAAGTATTTAAAACCTAAGAAGATAAACTGAGTGGAAACATAATTGGTCCAAATCAGAATATAGATGGGTTCTTTTCCTTAAATAACTTAAAAGTATTCTTGCCAGGGATCCTTAGTCTTTAAAGAGACAACCTATAGTTTGATTTGTAACAAATAAAAATCCTATCTAAAATTGCCCTTTGTTTCCTAGCCTTAGACACAACCTTTATAGCGCACACACACACACACGCGCGCACACACACACACGCGCACACACACACACACGCACACACACACACACACACACACATATATATATATATATATATATATATATATAGAGAGGGAGAGAGAGAGAGAGAGAGAGAGAGAGAGAGAGAGAGAGAGAGACACTGACTTGACAGATAAATCCAGTAGAATTAGAGCTGCCATGGTTGACGTGTTTTAAAACTAGGTTAATCAAACATAAACGTTTTGCCCCAGAGCCATGGCAAGCCTTACATATGTCAATGGCCCCAAAGGAAGTCACGTCAGGGAAGGAAGCAGCTGTTTCTGCTCAGCAGCTACCAAAACCAAGATTAAATAGATATGGGAGGCGAGGACGCAAAAATAAAGACTACGAACAGGAAAACGAGGCACCCGGCTCTGCCTAAGCATTCTACAGTGTGTAGAGAGGATGAGAGAAAGAGGAATTAGAGCCACGAGCTAGGGCTATTAATGGGGTGGGGGGTGGGGAACCTGTGCCCTCAGCTCCTCCTGGAACAGACAAGAGATTGATGCTTTGAAATGGGTGCGGTGTGGCTCCTAGAAGGGCCAGGCCTGGAGTGCAGCCCTTGACTCCCCCATCCAGCGCCCCTTCCCAAAGAGCAGGAGCAGCCATTGTTATTCTGTGTTTAGCTGTGTTGTCAGTTGAAAAATAAGTGAAGCCGGGCGTGGTGGCGCAGGCCTTTAATCCTAGCACTTGGGAGGCAGAAGCAGGCGGATCTTTGTGAGTTCAAGGCCAGCCTGGTCTACAGAGTGAGTTCCAGGACAGCTGGGGCTATAGGGAGACCCTATCTCGAAAAGACCAAAAAAAAAAAAAAAAAAAGTGGAGGCCTGGCTCAGTTACCCAGCCAGAAATAATAAGCAGGATGAGAGGATTAGTAACCTGCTTAAATTACATCTGAGAGGCAGGAACCCAAAGGATCAGAAAGTGCAGGCATGTGAGATAGCCTCAGAGACTCGGAATCACAGTCTTGGCTTGGAGGGAGGGGTCAGTGGCCTTCTTGCCTGATCTCCCCTTCCTTCCCCTGCTGGCACTGTTCTTTTTGAGAGGCTGAATCCCAGGCCTGAGAGCTACAAAGGGTCCTGCTGCTGTGTTTAGGAGGTCTGGCCATCAAGGGGTTCAGGCGTTGGCTCCTGACTGACCTCCAACATAGTTCCAACATGAGTGGAACTAGCCCCGCTGGGGACCACCAACGGACTCCACAGCTGCTTGGAACCAGTGCTTCAGCTTAGTGGCCTCCTTATCCCCGTCAAGCTCAGTTGTAGTCCTGGTAAGCTTTGCAGGGTGGATCTATCAGGCTGACCACAAACCTGTGGCTCCCCACCCCAAGGAGGGCGGGGCAGGCGGAGGCTGTGTGGCTCCTTCCCATTCGCTGCAGCCTTGGGCTGGCCCGCCCCTCTACAGGAATTTTTTTTTTTTAAGTTAGTTTTCCCCTCCAGCTTTGGCAGCCTTGGGCTGCTCTTAGTAAGAATGGTTTGTTCAGCTAGACCAAGGGCGGTCCGCTCCCATTTCCCTGTTGGCTGCTGTTGAACTGACTGCCTTCCCCCTC